>CM053583.1:341934485-341971284 GCA_028627135.1 Pseudochirops cupreus
GTTTAAGGTGCTTCTCCAACAAGATATCTTCCAAGTGTATTTTGATCATGGATTTCAGGTAGTCCAATAATTTTTAAATTGTCTCTACTGGATCTATTTTCCAGGTCAGTGCTTTTTTGAAGGAGATATTTCATATTGCATTATATTTTTTTATTTGTTTGGATCTGTTTAATAGTATCTTGATTTCTCATAAAGTCATTTGCTTCCATTCGCTCTCCAATTCTGAAGGAATTATTCTCTTCAGAAAGCTTTTGAGATCCTTTTTCCATCTGGCAAATTTGACTTTTTAAGGCATTCTTCTCCTCATTGGCTTTTTGGGCCTCTTTTGCCATTTGAGTTAATCCATTTTTTAAGGTGTTATTTTCTTCAGTCAGGTTGTTGCCTCTCTTTTCATGATTTTCTTGCATCATTCTCCTTTCTCTTCTCAATTTTTGCTCCACTTCTCTTATTTGGTTTTCAAAATCCTTCTTAAGCTGATCTATGGCTTGTAGGAAGTCTTTATGTTTCTTGGAAGCTTTTGGTGTGGGAGTTCTGACTGTATTGTCTTCCTCTCGTTCCATGCTTTGATCCTTTTTGTCCCCAATAAAGGAATCTAAAGTTCAGTTGCTGTTCTTACTTTGCTTCCTTTGCCTGCTCATGTTGTTGCCAGTCAATTACTTGACTTTTTAGCTCTATGGAATTCTCCTTCCAGAGGGGAAAGCTCTGTCCCAAATGGCTGGGGTTTTCACAGCTGCTGGAGCTAATGGGAAGCCAGTGAAGCCCCCACCAGCTTTGGCTCACTGGAAACACACCCCAGGACCACCACCCAAGACCACCATCTGCATCCAGGCTGCTCAACGCAAGAGCACTTAGCCTCTGAATGATCACTTGGCCCCTCTGCAGTCTGCAGGCCAGGAGCTGCTGCAGTTGCCACATGAAGGCAGCTACAGGGCCACCACTTCTGCCACTTCCTTGCCCTGGAGGCAGTTCGGCTGGACTGCTTTTCTCCCCCAAATTTAGCAGAGCTCTGCAGACCTTTCACTTTGTCCTTTTTTCTTATGGATTGGTAATTCAGGAAACTGCCACAGCTGCCGCTGATCCACTCTCCTGAAGGCTCCAGTTGCAGCTTGTCCTGGCCACCCTGGTGCCAAGCCATGGTTTCAGGCTGGGCTGGTTTTGGCTCCCAGCACACTGTGATGAGCCCTCCCTGCCGACCTGTCTTCAGCGGGAGATGTGTTTTTCTGTATTTTTTGAGATTTAGAGCCTTAAAATTTGTGTAGAGTCATATTTTATGGGTAGTTGAGGTAGCTATGTGAGAGGTGTGGAACCTTGTTGCTTCTATGCTGCCATCTTGGCTCCACCCCCCCTTCCAAGTGTATTTTAACAATATACACAACTACCCCACCTGTTTAACTATAGAAAGGATTTTGTTCATTTATCATCTTAACATCATGTGAATTTAAAAAGGCCATATATGCTGTCCAAAGAGATCAACCCTCCCCTCCCCATCCCTTTTCCAAATGAAGAATCTGAATCTCAAAGTGAATTATTAGCTCACAGTCATACAGTTAGTGAGGTGCAGAAACAACTTTAAAAAATTATATATACATATATGTGCTTGTGTGTGTGTATTTCCTGCAAATACATGTTAAAACAATTTTACATTGCTTTTTAAGCTTTGAGTTCCAAATTCTATCCCTCCTTCCCTTTCTTGCCTCCCCATTCCCTGAGATGGTAAGCAATATGATCCATGTGTTATGGGAATCTGAAGATCTTCCCTGCTTCTAGGCCCTTTGCTTAAGTGGCTTAAAGTGACTCTGAGAACCTTCCTAGATTTGAAAGTATACTCTGCCTGAATGTGGTCACATGGAGCCTGTGGCAGGAGGCTTGTTCTTCAGGAATGCCTGTGCCTTCTTGCTTTGTGATTGGGCAGTGGGTCAAGAGGGCTGTGACATTCTCTGAGCCAGGAGAAGGCTATTTATATGCCTTGATGTGAGGTTTTGCTTTGGGGCTCACTTTGAAAAGAGTTGTGTGATTTGGCCAGATGAGACTCTGGAAAGCCCATGAGCCCCTGGCTTTGAAAAACCCAGATGTTGGTGCTTCCCTCTCTGGTAACCAAATAGGTATGAATGTAATGGTCAGATGCTGGAAGCCTGTCTGCTGATCTGTTTCTTTGTTTGCTTATAACTTGTGTTTGCATTCTCTGAAGTTCAGGATGCTGACTTTTCCCCCTGAACTAGGTAAATGATATATGTTTGATTTATTAAAGTAAGATTGGTAACCCATTTTGAATTGCTTTCCTTTAGAAAAGCAGATCTAAGAACCTGTGCTAGCAGCCACCCTGGGTATGCTAGGGTGCTTGCTGATATACTGTGTTATACATGAAAAATCATATAAAGCATTTCCATATTAGTTATTTTGTAGCGGAGAGAGAGAGGAAAATAATTTCTTTCTCTGGAGGTGTATAGTAAGTTTCATCATGAGTCCTTTGAGATTATTTTGGATCATTATATTGCTAACAATAACTAAGTCATTCTGAGTTCTTCATCTTACAATATTGTTGTTTTTGTGCAATTGTGCTATTGCTGTATAATGTTCTTTTGCTTCTACTCCACTTTGCATCAGTTCATAGAAGTCTTCCCCAGAGTTTTTCTGCAAGTATCCTCATCAACTTTTGTTTTAGTATAATAATATTCCATCACAATCATATACCACAAATTTTTAGCCACTACCCAATTGATGGGCATCCCCTTATTTCTAATTCTTAACCACCACAAAAAGAGTTGCTATAATGTGTTTGTGTATGTGTGTGTGTGTGTGTGTGTGTGTGTGTGTGTTTGTAAGTAGGTCCGTTCCCCTTTTAAAAATTACTTTGGGATATAGACCTAGCAAGGGTATTGCTGGATTAAAGGGTATGCAGGTTTATTGGCCTTTAGGCATAGTTCCAAATTGCTTTCCAGAGTGATTGGGTCATTTCACAACTCCAGCAATAGTGTATAAGTGTTCTGGTTTTCCCACATCCCCTCCAACATTTATCATTTTCCTTTTTTGTTATGTCAGCCAATCTGAGAGTTGTGAAGTAATACCTCAGAATTGCTTTAATCAATAGTGATTTAGGGCGTTTTTTCCCCTTTACATAGCTTTGATTTATTTGTCTAAAAACTACCTGTTCATATCCTTTGACCACTTGTCAATTTGGGAATGCTTGTTTTCTTATAAATTTTATTCAATTCTCTATATATTTGAAAATTGAGGCCTTTATCAGAGATACTGCAAAAATTTCCCTCCCCCTTGTTTTCTGTTTTCTTTCTCATTTTGGTTGCCTTGGTTTTGTTTATTCCTTTCAATTTTACATAAACAAAATGATTTATTTTATATTTTGTACTGCTTTCTATATCTTGTTTGATGCTAATTTTTTTCCCTTTTAATGTATCTTGCAGGTAAACTATTTCATACTCTCCTAATTTTCTTGTGTTGTATGTGTACATATACATATACATATATATACACATACATACATACACATACACATATACATATATGTATGGATATATATATGTATGTACGTATGTAAATTGTGTGCCCATTTTGACTTTATCTTGGTATATAGCATGAAATGTTTGCCTATACCTAGTTTCTGCCGTACTGCTTTTCAGTTTACTCAGCAGTTTTTTGTCGAATAATGACATTTGGGATTTGGGTTTGGATCTTTGCATTTATCGTATATTACATTCCTATGATCTTTTGCTACAATGTATCATGTACCTAATCTGTTCCACTGATCTAACAATCTATTTCTTTGGCAGTACCAGATTGTTCTGATAATTTCCCCTTAATAATACCATTTGAGATCTGGTATAACTAGATCATAGTTCTTTAATTTTTTTTCATTTATTTCCTTAATATTATTTGCCTTTTGTTATTCTAGATTAATTTTATTATTTTTTCTAGCTTTATAAAATAATGTTTCTAAATTAGATAAATAACGGCACTGAAAAAATAGATTAACATAGGTAAAAATTGTCGTTTTTACTATATTGGCAGCATACTCATGAGTAATTAATATTCTTTCCATTTGTTTTAATCATATTTTATTTGTGCGAAAAAGTGTTTTGCAATTATATAGCTCCTGGGTTTGTCTTGGCAGGTAGACTGCCAAGTGTTTTATATTGTCTATAGTTATTTTAAATGGAATTTATCTTTCTGTCTCTTTCTGCTGGACTTTGTTGGTAACATATAGAAATGTTGATGATTTGTGTGGGTTTATTTTGTACCCTCAAATTTAGCTAAAGTTCTTAATTTTTTCCACTACTTTTTAAAATTGATTCTCTAGGATTTTTAAGTATACCATCATATCATATACAAAGACTGATAGTTTTGTTTCCTCATTGTCCATTCTAATTCCTTCAATTCCTTTTTCTTGTCTAATTTCTATAGCTAGCATTTCCAATGCAACATTGAATATAAGTGATGATAATGGGCATCCTTGTTTCATCTCTAATTGTACTGGGAAGGCTCCTAGCTTATCCCTATTACAGCTAATGTTTGCTGGCAGTTTTAGATAAATATTACTTACTTTTTTTAAGGTAAACTCCATTTATTCCTATTCTCTCTAATGTTTTTACTACGAATTGGTGTATTTTGTAGAATACTTTTTCTGCATATTTTGAGATAATCATAAGATTTCTGTTTGTATTGTTACTGATGTGGTGAATTATGCTGATTGTTTACCAAATATTGAATCAGCCTTGCATTCCTGGCATAAATCCCACCTGATCGTAGTGTATGATCCTTGTAATATATTGTTGAAATCTTCTTGCTAGTGTTTTATTTAATTCTTTTTTTTTTTTTTGGTATCAACATCATTAGGAAAATTTGTCTTTAATTTTATTTCTCTGTTTTGGCTCTTTCTGGTTTAGGTATTAGCACCATAATTGTGTTATAAAAAGAATCTGGTAGGACTCCTTCACCTATTTTTGAAGCAATTTATATAATATTAGACATAATAATCTTTAAATGTTTGGTAGAATTTGCTTATGAATCTATCTGGCCCTTAGGAATTTCATTGATGGCTCATTCAATCTCTTTTTTCTAAGATTGGGTTATTTAAGTATTCTATTTCCTCTTCTGTTAATATGGGCAATATATATTTTTGTTTTTAGCTATTCATCCATTTCATTTAGATTGTCAATTTTATTGTCCTATAATTTGGCAATATAGCTTCTAATAATTATTTTTATTTCCTCTTCATTCTTGGTTAATTAACCCCCTTTTAAAAACTGGTCACTTTTTTTCTTTCCTTTAGTTAATCAAATTAACCAGTGGTTTATCTATTTTTTTCCCATAAAACCACTACCTAGTTCTATTCATTAGTTCAGTGTTTTTTTTTAACTTTCAATTTAATAATTTCTCCTTTAGATTTTCAGGATTTTTAATTTGGTGTTTAATTTGGGATTTATAATCCATTCTTTTTCTAGTTTTCTTTTAGTTGCATGTCCAATTCATTGATCTCCTCTTTTTCTATTTTAATGATGTAAGCAATTAGAAACACAAATTTTCTTCTAAGTACTGCTTTGACTATATCCTTTATATTTTGGTATGCTGTCTCATTGTTATCATTCTCTTTAATGATATTACCAATTGCATCTATGATTTATTCTTTGACTCAGTTAATTTTTAGAATTAGATTACTTAATTTACAGTTAATTTTAAGCTATCGTTCCACTGTCCATTCTTGGATACAATTTTTATTGCATTATGATCTGTAAAGGACACATTTAATATTTGTTTTTTCTGCATTTGTTTGTGAGTTTTTTATGCCATAATACATGGTCAGTTTTAAAGTAGGTATTACCTACTGCTGAGAAAAAAAAAAGAAAGGTATATTCCTTTCAATTCTCATTCTTCTTTTTTTTTTTTTTTTGCTTTTTGTAGAGGAGAAGGTAGAGTAGTTGGGGTTAAGTGACTTGCCCAAGGTCACACGACTATTTTTGTGTTAAGTGTCTGAGACTGGATTTGAACTCAGGTCCTCCTGACTCCAGGGCTGGTGCTCTATTCACTGGGCCACCTAGCCATGCCCCTCCCCCTCAAATTCAATTTTCAACAGAGATCTATTATATCTAACTTTTCCAGAATTTTTTTTTTCATCTCCTTCACTTCTTCCCTGCTTATTTTTTGGTTAGATTTATCTAGTTCTGAGAGAGGAAAGTTGAGATCCTCCTACTAGTACAATTTTTTTGCATATTTCCTCCTGTAACTCATTTAACTTCTTCAAAAATCTAGATGTTATACCATTTGGTGTGCATATGTTTTGTACTGGTATAACTTCATTGTCTATGGTACCTTTCAGCAAGATATCATTTCTTCCCTTATTTGTTTTAATTGGATCTTCTTTTGTTTTTGTTTTATCTGAGATCATGATAACTATCTCTGCTTTTTAAAAAATTGCTTTAGTTTAAGCATAATAGATTGTTTTCCACCCCCTTACTTTTACTTATGGACAAGAATGAGCCATGATCTTCTTTGAGGTAGTAGCATGTACCTTAACTAATTCATGGCTCAAAGCATAGAGGTCTATATTATTAATTATAGAAATAGAGAAATTTTAATTGGTTAAAATGCCTCATAACAGATAGACTTCCTTAAAAGCTGATATAGGAGAATCTCAGAACTACATTATCAGTTGCGTGTAATTGGCTCAGTCTGGGTCGAACTCTCATTAGTGAATATTACCTCTGAGCAAAAAGAGCATTTGTCCAGCTTTTCCTTGCCATCCACAAATAAGTACAGGCTATTAGGGTCCTTATTCAGGGTTACTTGCTTTCTCAGCCAAAACAGGACAGTATACATCTCAGGTGTCGGTCATGGACACATATAACTACATATTAACATCTTTGTTCTATTGCATTATTATTCATTTTTAATTATTTCTTTATTACATTTTAATCTAGTTGAGTCTAAATTTGGGAGTACTATAGACCTCATGTAGCTTCAGGCCATTTTTTTTTACCCTTTTGGCCTGCAGCATATTACCAAGATTTGCACATAAGAATTGGCATAAAAATTATTATCTAGGGAATGTACAATTGACAAATAATTTTGAACAATCATTTAGTACAAGAGATAACAGATGGAAAACTTGATCCATAAAATATTAAAAGAAAAATCTTAGATGAAATTCTCCAATTCATTGGATAGTTCTTCTACACAAGTTAAAAGGCCACTGAATAATGCGTTGGGGGATGGGGGAGAACTTCCTGGGACACATAAGAGTTTGGCTAATGACTTCACTGTGCTTCTGACAGAAATTATAGGGTAAGTATGATAATTAAAGCTATTTGTCATTTCTACCTCTACAATATCTGTCTTCATTGTCCCCTTTTCCTGTCCTCTTATAACCACCACCCTAGTTTAGGCCCTCATTACTTTTTACTTGAACCAGTGTGTTAACCTTTTCTCTGTTCTCTCTGCATCAAGTTTCTCCTAACTCCAACCCATTCTCACATAAATACCAAGGCAATTTTGTAAAGCTATAGGTCAATCCACATCCCCGTCCATTGCTCAATGCACATTTATGGTTCCTTATTATTTTGAAGATCAACTATAATCCTCTTTGTTTGGCATGTAAAGCTCTTCATAAGCTGTTTCTTTCTATCTCTTTACCCTCATTTATCACTCAACTTGACATTTTCCTTCATATAGGCCTACTTGCCATTTTTTACATCATGCTCCTCCTCATTGGTGGAGCTCCACAGCAATGGCTGTCTCCTATCTCTCCTATTATCCCTTCTTACCTTTACCTCTTAGAATCTCTGGCTTCCTTCAAGAGCCAGCACAGTTACCACCTTTTGTAGGAGACCTTTTCACTCTACCCAGATACTTTGGTCTTCTATAATGTTACCTTCAATTTATTCCATACTTACCCTATTTTTATATCTATGATTATCCCCATTGAAGGTAAGATTCTTGAAGACAGACACTGTCTTTGCTTTAAAAAAAAAAGAAAATTCCAGTGCTTAGTACAGTGCCTGACATAGTAATTATACTTTTTATCTCTTCATAATGTCCTCATGGAATACCCTATAGCTAAATTTCTGTGATTGATGCTAGGAGTGACGTGGTGGATGTGGAGGGGGAAGAGAAAGAAAAAAAAAGACTCTCATCTCTCAAAAAGTGATTCTTCCTCAGGGGTGTGGAGATCTCAGCTCCTAAATTTGCAATCCTCTGCAACTCATCTTACTGGCTGCAAACTAACTTGTTTTCTTTACATTTAACCCAAAAGGCATTACTTGATTTTCAATCAATCATAACATATTCCCTGTGTGTGGCACATTCTATCTTTGCCAATGATTAAAATCTCTAATGTGTTTTTCAAGGTGACTAAGGTTTTTGTCAGTTGTGACTTCTGCATTTTCTGTAATTAATTGGCAGTAGAGGCAGACTCCCAGCCTTAGAGACGTTGGAACAAACCAGAGCCAACACCACAAATTCAATGAGTATCTATTTGCTTACAAAACAAACAAGACAACCAAAAGGCAATGGAAGAAAATATAGCAAGCAAGCAAACAAACAAAACAACAGCAAAAACAACAAGGAAAAGAGTCTACTCAGGTATCAGACTTTCCTTCCTCCTGGGATTTTAATAAAGTAGGATATTTAGAAAATTCTATGGAGTATTTTTGAAGATAAGCACATTGATATGAAGAGGTCGATATTTCACTTTCATTATGTGTAGAAGAGTTGTAAGGATGAAGCATAAGTTGTCACTTAACACAGATTTGAAAGATTTCTACTATGTGGTTATTGGGAATACAAAGCAAAAAAATGATATGATTCCTTCCCTCTGGTAGCATATACTTTATTAGATCACAATGATCAATCAATGGCATAGAAACATATTTAGGATACTGTGTATACTCAATGGGGGATATAAAAAAAAAAGAGAATTCTTTCTCTTGAAGAGTTTGCAATCAACTAGGGGTATGCAATATGAATTCCAGATAAAGTGCTCTAGGAAAATTAAAGTAGGAAGAAAATATTTTCATTTGGGTGGGGGGAGTGACAGAGAAAAGGGAAACTTCATGGAGGAGGTAACATCTGAGCTAAATCTCTCCCATAATCCATAATGGGCATCTACAGTGATTCTAAGTGATTGACAAGGCCTGAAAAAGACTTGGGATTGAGTTTCATGTACTAACTTGTGTATTCCATAATGAAACAAGTATCCATTACGCTTCAGGGCATTTAGGAGGAAAACATTGAGAATGAAGATAGAGATGCCAAGGGAAAGGAAGGAAGGAAGGAAGGAAGGAAGGAAGGAAGGAAGGAAGGAAGGAAGAAAAAGAAGGAAAGAAAGAAACGAAGAAAGAAAGAAAAGCAAGGAAGGAAGGAAAAAGGGAGGGAGGAAGGAAGGAAGAAAAGGAGAAAGGGAGGAAGGAACAAAGGAACAAACAAAGAAAGAAAGAAAAAGAAGGAAAGAAAAAAGGGAAACAATGACAATGAACTGACTGAATGTCTTGTGTCTGAGAGCATTGGGATAAAAACTGGGGCAGGACTTGGGCCCAAGTCACTCAAAAATATGCAGAACCCCCCACCCCCAAGCCTTGCTAAAAAAAAAAAAATGATTCTAGTCACATAAAGATTTTTTTCCCCAACCCCAAGTCCCTGGCAGATATTTGGAACAAAACCCCAGCAAGAAACAATAAGGAAATGAATGCCCCATGAATCAGTATGCCAAGAGACTGTACAGCAATTCTAAGTGATAGACAAGCCCTGAGAAGACTTGGGATTTGGTTTCAGGTAATAGTTTGCACTCAAATGACTTGATTATGATTTGGAATAATCTGACCCACTTGTGGCCTACACATTTTTCATGAGAGATTCATAAGTAGAACAGTCTCCTTTGAGAATTTTGGTACTGTCTGTAGACTTCAGTCAATCGAAGGATCTATTTGAATGGTTTTGATTGGACAGGGCACATTGGAACTCTACTAATCAGGCTTTGGTGAGAAAGAGACTGGGACAGCAAGATAGAATACTAGGGATTAAAAAAAATCACAAGGCAGTATCATAAATTCTGTACATCATGATCTTTTTGTGAAAAAAAAAATAGGGATGAGGAAAAAGAAGGTTCAGTCTGACTTTTCTTCCTGAAATAACATAGTTTGGGAGTTCTTTCAAGAGGATGTATGCTTTTTTTTTCTTTTCCAAATTAGTTTCCTAATCAGGGAATACATGAGTATGCCATCAGAAATATAGATAGATCTTTCTAGTGTTATGTATAAGGTGAGTAAATGGCTTAGTGACTTGTCTGTGAAGAATTTGGGGAAAATACAGGAGGGTGAGGATGTGGACTGTCAATAACACTTACACTGAGACAAGCCCAACTTGTACAGGACGTTCCTTGCCCTTTGCCAAATATAAGAAACTCTTTGTTTTCAAGTGTCTGGACTGTGCAGTACATATGCAGAGCATGGCATAATTTTATCCCAGTAAAGAAGAATATTTTAAAAGTGCTTAGCACATACTGTAACTTTCACATGTTTATATCACACAAATAACTTTGGCCATTGAATGCCATAATTTGTATGTAATACAGTTAGTAGTCAATGATGATTATTATTGTACAGTTCTGACATCAGCATGAAACATACCAGAACAGTACAGAAAAAATAATGGGCTAGTATGGGAAGGTTGAAGAGTCTGGCTCTTGTAAAACCAAAATGCAGGATGCATGTTCCAATTTGTTCATGTTACTTTGGTTGGATGCTTTGGCTGTATATTGAAAGTATGTGTCTTTCTCAGAAGCAGTGCAGTATTTTCTTTTGGTTGAATGAGATCAGAAATGGCCTTGTAATAGCTTTCCCCAAACATGTTTGATCTTTGTTCATTTTGATCTGCTTTCAATTCCAAACTAGTCAAAAAATTTTTAGAGGATGGAGAAGGATTTGTTGGTTGTTTTTAAAGGAAACAGAAATTTTGCATACTGAATGGAGATTTATTCATGTTGGGATGGTTTAGAAGTAGCGCCTCACTCCCTTTTGCCCCATTGTTCCAAGGTAGCAGGTATATTGATCCATTTTCACTGACTATACTTTCTCATCACGTCTGGTCAACAACATTCTGAAATTATACAGAGGAAGAAAGTGACTGAATTGTCCATACCCTTTGACACAGAGACCCAGCTACTGTATTCTAAGGAGGTTAAGAACATAAAGAACTGGAGGATTTTGGGAAGATGGTGGAGTAGCTCAGAAAATTCCCAGCTCTCAAGGTTTCCCCCAACAAAAGAGATAAAGTAGCACCTTAGGGAGAACAAAGTAAGCGTAAAAATAAATGAAAATAGGGTTACAACAGGGGTCTTCTGTGATAATTTGAGAAGATTAGAAGAAAAATCCCAGGAGGAGGTTTGGTCCCTGTGCAGAGTAAACACCTCCAGACTAGGGTCTGCTTTAACAACAAACAACAAGCCCTGGGGTTAATTGGTTTGAGAGGCTGCCTCAGTCCCAGTCACAGGAACTTTAACCCTGGATAGTGAGGGGAGTTAGGGGTCTGAACCCAGGAAGATCCAAGGGAACTTCTGAAAAGGAATAAAGACCCAGATGTGCTGTGAAGAGTAGCTGGGGTTAGAAGGAACCAACACACACCTGGTGAGTGCAGAAGCAGTGGGGCAGAAAGCCCCTAGCTGTGGGCACTTACAGGAAGTTGGAGGTTTGGCTTTGGGTCCAGGCTACAGGGAAAACTGAAGATCAGGGATAGAAGGCACCATCTCCCATACCCCAGGGCTAAAGGTGATTACAAAAATTAAACTATTACCACAAGAAATGCACAGGCAAAAGAGAAAGAATCCAACAATAGAAAGCTATTGTCGGAATAGAGATGAATGAGGTTCATCTTCAGAGAAGGATATTGAAGTGAAGAAACCCCCAAAGAATAATGTCAAAAGGTCCTGCCCAAAAAGAATTCATAGAGGATCTTAAAAAAGACTTTAAAAATCAAATGACAGAGATAGAGGAAAAACTAAAATAAAAATAAAAAAATCCAAGAAAACCAAGAAGATTGTGAAAGAAAAGTCAACCAATTAAAAAAGGAGATCCAGAATCTTAAGGAAGAAAATGGCACTTTGAAGATTAGAATGGGGTAAGGTAAAGCCACTAAAATTATAAGAGGTCAAGAAATAATTAAACAAAATATGAACGATGAAAAAATGAAAAAGAGTGAAACATCTCATAGGGAAAACAACAGATTTGAAGAATAGATCAAGAAGAGAAAACAAAAATAATTGGACTAACTGAAAATTGTGATAAAAATGGAATATTGAGATAGTAATAAAAGAAGTAATTAAAGGAAATTTTCCTGAAGTATTACAACAAGCAGGGGAAAGTAGAAATAGGAAAAAAAAAAAGAAAACAAAACATCTATCACCATTTAAAAGAGATTCTATGAGGAAAACTCATAGGAATATTATACTCAAAATCTCAAACCGCCAGCTCAAGGATAAAATTATAAAAGCAACAAAAATAAAACAATTTAACTATGATGGTGCCACAATTAGAATCACACAAGAGCTAGCAGTGGAGACATTAAAGGACCACAGGTCTTGAAATTCTATATATAGAAGAGCAAAAGAACTGGTACTCTAGCCAAAAATATCATTTGCAGGAAAATTAAGCATAATCCTGAATTTAAAAATAAAAGACATTTCAGCAACTATCAGACTTTCAAGACTTTGTTAAAAAAAAATTTTTTTTAAAAACACCTGAACTTAATTGAAGAATTGACATACATGAGCCAAGAGAAATATAGGGATTCAATGAGGATAGACCATTTACTTTTTACATATGTAAAATGTGTAGGTGTAAGATTCTTATTAATAATTGGGTAGCTCATAAAAAAGACTGAGGTAAACTTGAGTATAAAATGTATGTAAAAAGTAAAACCACTTAGAAACAGCTAAAAAGAGAATTATTTCATACAAATGTGTGCAAGAGGAAGAATCTATATAGAGGAATTAGATGGGGGAGTGAGGGCTGATAGTTCCGGTTAACTGCTTTCATCAGGAATGGATTTAAGAGGGAACAATACATATATATTTAGAAGAGTATAAATTCAGAAGAAATAAAATAGTACAAGGTTGGGGGGGCGGAGAGGACAAGGGAGGGATCATTAGAGGGGAAGGTGAGGGAACAGGTAAAAGAGGGATATAGTATGATGTTTAGATTAATGGGAATGGGAGGATAGGGAAGGGATCCTTGAAGGGAGGTAGGCAAATAATAGGAGGGCAAGGTAGTGGGCAGAAGTTAAGTAGAGGAGGCAGAAAGGATAGGAAATGAGATATGCACAAACATAAAAGCAAAGATCAGGGGTAGAATTCATTAGCTGAAGTATGTGTCTATATATGTATGTATATAAGCATACATGTATGTATATATCTGTAGCTATAGAAAAACATATCCAACCTTAATTGTAGCCTTGGGAGGGGAGTGGGAAGAACAAAGTAAAACAGTGCACAGCAGAAAACAAAAGAACATTTTACAAGGAAGCCAAGAAAAGATGCACAGTTCAATACAACCTTTTTATTTATCATACAGGCTTTCTTGAAATGAAAACTTAGGTTATACATTTTGAATCCTCTCTGATGTTCTGCTATGCACATGACATGCTTTTTTTTTCTTTCTTATTCTTATTTTGTATTTAAGTTCTAATATTTAAGATTAAAATATGTTTTTGTTTCTTTTCTCCATTCTGTATTTGTGTCCTGGTTTTTTGAGTCAAAAATAAAATTACAAAATATAAAGACCCTATAAACAATACAACAGAATATTTATAGCAAAATATATATTTTTAAATAGCAGCAAGAACTGAAAAGAAAGCAAATGCCTATTGGCTGGAGAATGACTAAACGCATTGTGATACTAGAAGACAATGTAAGAAATGTGTAGAAAAATACATATTACGATGTGAACTGATGCAAAATGAAGGAAGTGGAATGGGAAAAATATATATAATATCTACAAAAATGTAAACTGAAAGAACAATAACAAAAATCAAAATTGACCACTGTTTTTTATTAAAAATGACCCAGCCTGGCCCTGAAGAAACAAGGTGAGAAGGTATTTCCATCTCTTCTCTGCTGAGGTGGGAGAGTATGGGTGTGGAACTCAATGTATGCTGTCAGACTTGATCGATGTGTTACTTAGTTTTGCTGAACTGTTTGTTTTTCCCCATCTCTTTGTTCTTTTTTAGAGAAAGGGCAGAATGGGGAAAGGATACATGTGAAAATGAAAATGATATTTAGATAAAAGATTTCCATAATACTTTAGAAACATTAGAAATTAAGCACATCTAATAATAACAATAATAATTGTGGAGATAGTGTGGTATAGTAGATAGAGAACTTCAATCAAAACCAGGAAGACCTGGGTTCAAGTCCTGCATCTAATACATACTTGATATACGATCTTGAGACCCCAGGCAGCACACTAAGTGGTATTATTGAAAGGATAGTCATGGTGATGGTGGGGAGAGAGAGGAAGGTAGGCAGCTCTCAGTCACATTTTGCTTTGGGACCTTCAGGAGCCTCAGTAGGATTTTAGGTTGGAAGACTTTGTTGCTGCCAGACACTAATCCTTTAGAATCACTTGATGATACTAGATCATCTTTTTTTGCCTCCACATTCTCCTACATTCAAACTTGTGACCTCTTCACAGTAACCGCTGCCACCACCATCTTTTCTACTTGAATACCACTCACCAAGCTTTTACTAAAGAGAAGAAGATAGGTGGCATAGTGGATAGAGTGCTAAGCCTAGAGTCAGGAGTTCAAATCCACAGTCAGATACCAGTTGGCTCAGAATCCTTCGGCAAGTCACTAAATCTCAGTTTCATCATTGTAAAATGCATGTGATAACAGCAATCATCTCCAGGATGTCTGGCTCTGGCTCAGTAACCACACCATCATGGTTATTGGTGATGTTCAAATCTTTCTTATATGGTTCTTTTGTGTATTCTTGTTACCTCTTCTTAAACTCTTCTGCTTCTGTTAAGTCCTTACTATTTTTTGTCTTTTCTCATGCCCATTTTTCATGAAACATTCCTGTGATTTCTCTAATTTTCTTTAAGAGGTTTCTTGCATTCCCTATTCCATTGTTTTTCTTCTATTTTTTTTTAGCATTGCCCATTTAAGAAAACCTTATCTCTTCTCGATATTCTCTGGAATTCTTCATTTAGTTGGGTATACCTTTCCATTTCTCCTTTCCCTTTTGCTTTCCTTCTTCCCTCAACTGCGTGTAAAACCTCATCAGGAAGCCATTTTGTTTCATTGTTCTTCTTTTTCTTTGGAATTCTGTTGTTGTTGCTGCCTCTTGCACAATATTGTGAACTTCTGTCCATAGTTCTTCAGGTGCTCTATCTACCAGAACTTTCTACTTCATATTCCTGTATACATTATAGGAAGAAAGCTAGCTAGATAGTTAGAATATACATTAAGCACTTACTATGTTCCAGCCACTGTGAGAAGCACTGGGAGCATGCACAAACACCCAAGACAGTTCTTGCCCTCAAGGAAGGGAAGAAAATGTCAACAATGGAAGTTGGAATGGAGCGAAGGTGGAAACTTAGAGGCTTGAGGTGGAGATGTCCAAGAAGTATCGTTCTGGTCAAGAGTCACTGACATTTCTCTTTCTGAGCCCCATCACTCAAAGGAGGATTATGGATTGTGGTGGGTGAGACAAGGGTGGTGGGCCCAGTATATCCAACATGGTGAAAAAAAGGTATTTTATTTATTTGGGTACATGTGGCTCTTCTACAACCCTGCCTTACCCCTACTTCTTACCCCCATCAGTAGACTATAAAGAACTTGATGACTGGAAAACCCCAATGATGTTTCTACTACTTAAATACTTTTTAAAGCAATGTGTTTCCTGCAGTGAAAATAGAAGAAATGCTTATACTTAATTATGCTTAAAGCTGAACCTTTGTGAGAGGAAGAACAAAGAAGTAGAAAAAAAATTATTTAAATGAACAAGCATTAAACAAATAAAGAAGCAAAAACCAATGTACAGAAGAGTCAATCAGTGCCATCAGGAGCTTCTACAATAAAAAGATCATATTGGCTCTAGAGTCAAAGGACTTGAGTTCAAATTCTGTTTCAGACTTTTACGATCTGTGTGAACTTGGGCAAATCATTGAACTCCTTTAGGGTTCAGTATTCTCAGCTGTAAAATAAGATAGTTGTACAAGACAGTCTCTGAGGTTCCTTCCTGACTGAGAAATATTATCTCTCCCATGATCTTCTTGAGTAGTCATATTCAGTTGGAAAATTATTGCTCATTCTTCCTTATCCAAAAGCATCACCTGAAACACTGTAAAAGATGTTTAAATGTAACCTTGAGAGTCTTAAGTGACAGCAAATTTAGAATGTAAATTAAATAAGAGCATTATTTATTCGTTTGACATATAGATGAAAGCAACTGATCTCAACATTCTCAAAGGCACAACCTGCCATCAATCAAGTTGTTAAATTCCCTTGGACAGGACAATCAAAGGATATGGCCCATACCTCAGTAACATGAGGAGAATTTTAATGTATTTATTGTGTGGACTGAAATTTTATGAACCAAATAACTTTTCATAATAACAAAAAATAATAGTAACAGTCACAGCTAACATTTACATAGTGCTTAAGGTTCACAAGGATACATGCACATATTCATTTATTTCATCCTGACAGCAACCATGTTAGATTGTGTGCTACTATTATTCCCATTTCACAAATGAGGAAACTGAGGCCAGGAGAAGTTAAACAACTTCTCCAACTGTCATAAATCTGATAAGTTTCTGGTACAGTATTCAAACTCAGGCTTTTCTCATTCAAATTCAAGCATCTTTTCCATTCCACAAGGCCAGTCATCCAAATATTTTCCAAGAGAAATTTTTGACAACAATACTATTTTTTCCATTTTGGTCAGAACCTGTAATTTCATAAGTGTAGTCAGAAATAGTAAGGACATAGTTAGGGAAAGAAAAGAAAAAAAAACAAAGGATAAAAGAATATAACAAGTGCTTACTAAATGTTTGCTGGTGATTAAATGGTCGATTGTGAATGGAGCCTTCTACAGGTTAAAACATGCTGTTTCCATTTCCAATTGGTAAAATGTCGGTAATAGTATTCACTTATTTCCAAGATTTTATGGAGCATCCTGGGAAAAATGTAGAACAGCAATTTTTATGCTTTCTGTGTAGCTGAGAATATTAAATGATAAGTAGAATGGAAAGAAAAGTGCATGGGCCAGAGGAAGGAGGGCAGATGATCCAAGACGAAGGCTGCAATTGTGAAACAGCCTGATGCTGAAACTTTCCTACTCGCATAACGGAAGTAACAAATGTGCATTTGTTCAGAAATCATTAGCAATTTTTCTCATTATGACACTTCACTGTCATGCAATTTCCACTAAATAATCCTCACTATATGCCCTTACTAATGGGAACCTCTTGTTTTGTATTTACTCAGTGTGGAATCAATGTTGGGTTTTTGTTTATGCAAGGAAGAAAGAATGAAACCTGAGTTGCTCTATATTAATTGCATACTGAAATAATCCTGGAATGCCTTGCAGTAGGCTGGGACGAGGGAAGGGGGCAGGGAGGAAGAGGGAGAAAGATCTCCATTAAGCCAAAAACTAGACAAAAAAATGCGTTTGTTCTCAAAACTTCCTATTAACTCAGTTTCACTATATTCTTTCTGGTTCAATTTCATCCATGCAATTTACCAAAAGCCATAATATTTATGTTTGTGGGATAGAATGACCCAGTGTTTGGGTCAGAGAACAATTCCTGTAGGTGTACAGTGTGGTGTGAGGTAGAGGACAGACTTTGGTATTGAAGATGAAAGTGCTGGCATATTTCTCATGTGTGGGAAGTATTTTTGAGTCACCCACTGGAGACTATGGGTAGGACTTGGCTCCTTGCCATGAGCTACTCAGTGCAGAGAGTTCATTTCATCTTGAGCAGAGCTGATTAGCTTGTACAGGGCTTCCCCCCTCCCTCCACCCCTCTCCCTCCAAGTGCATATTCACAAGTGGTCTATCATCTCTTGGCACATGTAAAAGGGCTTCTGAGGAAATAATTACATGCCTGCTTCACATGTTATTTAATTTTCCATCTTGACCTGATAGTTTACCTCTGGAAGAACATTTGGCCACGTAGCAAAATGATTGCCTTGGCTTTATAACACTAATTCCTTGTTCTCAGCTATGGCCGGCTGAGTTCCAGATGAAGGCCTGTCATAAAGGAGCTTGTCTTAAATTGAAACAACAGTAACAATAATTTTGTATTATTTCTTTAAAAAAAATGTGCCGGGGTGTGACCTTGAGCAAGTCACTTAACCCCAATCCCCAGCCTTCCCCTCTCCAAAAAGACAAAAAAAAATGTGCCAGTGAAGCCCCTCTGGAAAAGGAAATGTTTTGCCAGGCATCCAGATGATCAGATATATGCCTTTCAAAGGTGGTTTTCCTCAACGTGGAAAGTATTCTAGTCAGTTTCTGGTACTGAAGCATCAGAGTCTAAGTACTTCCTATTTTAGGCTCAGTCAATGTGTTACTGTTTGGATGCACTTCATCCATGACAAGCCCCTACCCGCTTCAGTCAGGGTCAGGTTGAACTTAACCTAATTAAAAGTGACCTAATGAAAACAAAATCGTGTTTCAGTTCCCCATCACATGCCTAGTTCCTAGGCATAATCAAGGCAGGGCCTGTTCTGGGTGAGTAACAAAGTAGACCGATATGGCTAGTTTCCCTTCCGCAGGTAAGTTATCCTGCATCATTATTTTTGCACAGTTCTCTTGTGCAAAGGATAATAATAGAAGCTGAGAGTCAGTGGAACAAAGGGGGGAAGAGGATCTGGTTTTTGTCCCTCAGTTCTAATTTGTCTCATGATAAATCCTGGGCAAAGCCCAGAACCTGTCTGAGAATCAATGATTCCACGATGAAGCCAGGAATACAATCCAAGTATCTGGTCAGTCAGCAGTACATCATAAAACCATTTACCCAATTTTAATTACCAAAGAATGTTTAGAAGCCAGGAAGAGAAAATAAAAAGTGAAGTACCCGTATCCAGAACCAATAAGAATTTTAAACAGCTATATGAAATGGCAGGTCTAGTGGTGAGGGAAAAATTGGAATTCAGATCAATATTAAGAACTTAGTATGAATGAGGCATGGTACCCTGGGGATACAGAGACAGAAATGAAATAATTCCTGCCTTCAAGGACCCTGCACTCAGGAAATACATGTATTCACAAAATAATACATTAATTTCAAGAGGTAGAGAACACTGATAATAAAGGGAAAAAAAAACAAAAAAAAATTCATGGAGTAGCTGGCACTAGAGGTGAATTCTGAAGGTACTTTCAAAGGCAAAGGGAGAAAGAAATGGTTTCCAGGAATGCGTAGTATGTACAGTGTCAATGAGTTAGATGAGGGAATGTAACATACAAAGAACATCAAATAGGTCAGTGTTTCTGTAATGTGAAATATACAGAATGGGGTAAAGTGAAACACATTTGGAAAATTGTACTGTCATCAGTGATGTGCAAGTAAATGTTAAATAACTGGAACATGGGACCAAAAAATGCCTGCATGAAACATTTTTAAGTTTAATCTTCATTGTTAACTTTTTCATCATCATTTTCTTAAGTATAAACAACCAAGAAAACAGTCAATCAGGCCCTAATTTTTAGCATTTGCCAATTTCCGAGGCATAAATGCTCACATTGAATATTTAATAATAATAATTTATTATATGTATATATATATATATATATACACAGAAACTAATACATCATGTACTTTGATCCATCTTCATCCTTCACCTCTCTGCTACTTTTCATATGTATATATGTGTGCATGCATGTATTTGTACATGTATATGTATATATAACCATACATACATATATGTATATACACTATCAATACACTGTATATATAGCTATATGTTAAGTAGTATGTGTATATATACACATATGTGAAAAGTAACAGAGAGATCGAAGATGAAGATTGATAAAATTATTTTACATTAATTGTACTAGCTACCTTAATGTATAGTATTCATGATATATGTATATCCTATGATATAATATATTAATAATATATGCTATAGTACAATATATACTAATATAATTATAAGATAAATATAAAACCAACTATGGTTAATTGATTTAGAGAGCTTTAAATAGAATAATTTCAGTCAAGTTATCTGATTAGAAGGCGGATTGTAAAGTTGGACTGACAATCACTGCTCTTTTCTGATCATTGAGAATTATTTCTTAAGAAATCATGTTTCCAGTTTTATGTCATTTAGTGTGTGATACAGTAATTATTAGGATATGATTAATTTAAAAACTTCATTTTGTCCAAAATAATAGTTTTATTTTTCTTGAAAACAGGAATTTGTTTTTATCAAATCAATTCGTATAAATGAGATGTTTAGAACCTAACTAAAAATACAAATTGAAAAAATCATATTCAAGAAGAAAAAAAAAATACACCTGAAAGCACAATGGTTCACATAATGATAAAAATCCTGATAATTTTATTGTTCAGATGACTGTGTGTCTCAGAACATCTTAGAAGAATGAAATCATACTTTAGTGGTTATTGCCCCTAACTTGCTAAATAGAGAAGCTATTATCTCTGGACTAATGGTGTGTATCTGACCTGGGTCGGAAGCAACATTTACTTGCTTTTCCATCTTCTGTTTACTGTTCTATGTCAAATGTGATTTGGCAGTAGAAACTCATAACTCTTGAAACAATTTTCTTCAATGACTAACATATACACTAGTAACTCACAATGGAAGGAAAATGGTTATTCTCTGTACAGATCTATCCATTCAAGTGCTGTTATTTGTGTATCTACCCAAACTATTGTAATATAATCCTATGTTGGGAAAAACAATACAAAACAAAATCTCTTCAGCAATACTCAGTGAAACATATCATAGTCACAGAACTCTAGCCCATACCTGAACAGGACTTCTCTCCATGATGTCTTAGACAACTAGCTGTTCAGCTTTCACTGCAAGCCATGCAGGGAAGGGGAAGGCACAACTCCAGGAGGCCAACGGTATAAACCTCACCATGTCGTGATTAGGAAGACAAAGTATGATTCTCTTCCACTTCTATCCATATTTTCTAGGCCTGTTCTGGGTGGTGGGAGAGGGAAGGGTATGGAAAATTCATTCAAGAGAAGAAGTGTTATCCTTTGCTGCTAATGACACAGTGAACAGAACCCTGGGCCTGGAGTCAAGAAGCCCTAAGTTGAAATCTAGTCTCAGGCACTTACTGACTGTTTGACCCTGGGTAAATCATTTAAACCCTGTTTACCTCAGTTTCCCTAACTCTAAAATAGGGATAATAATAACATCTATCTTGCAGGGTTATTGTTAGGATCAAATGAAATAATTGTAAAATTGCTTAACACAGTGCCTATCACATAGTAGGCACTATAAAAATCCTTATTTCCTCCCTTCCTCCCCCACATGTGACTCTTTTTCAAATACTAGAAAACCATTAGGCCTCCCCCACATCATTTCCAGGTTATACAACCCAAATTTCTTCCATTCTTTCCTAACATATCTGGTTTTAGTGCCCTCAAAGTTTTTTATGGCCTTCCTTTCAGCAAACCCCATGTTATTTTTTTTTTCAAAAGCGATACTGAAAATTAAATGCTAGTATATTAAGTAGGGTCTGACTGGTAGGAGAAAATAGTGAGACTCATTTTCCTCTTTCTGAGCATTTTATTTTTTAGGCAATCTAATACCTAATTAGCTCTCTTAGCTCCCAGATATTATGTTTTATTCATATAGAATATGACATTTGTGAAAATTTCAAAATTTTTTCTGTAAAAATTTTTGACTATCCTTTTAGTGACTGTCTTCTTACTATTTATTTCTTAAGCCTGGATAGAACTTGTCTTTGTATTATTATTATTAATTTTTTTTTTGCTATTTTTTTTGGAGGGGGAAGACAGGGCAAGTGGGGTTAAGTGACTTGCCCAAAGTCATGCAGGTAGTAAGTGTTAAGTGTCTGAGGTCAGATTTGAACTCAGGTCCTCCTGACTCCAGGGCAGGTGCTCTCTCTATTCTATTGTTCCTTGTAGAATTTTGGTAGAACTACTTGAGGATCTCCTCTGAAGTTGAGAAAGCTTTGTATGAGTCCTAAAGCACAAACCTATACACACTCTCAAAGTGTCTGGAGGTTGGTAGGGAAGAGGTGCTGAGTGAGCACATTAAAGATTAGTATTCTCCACTGACTCTTAGCCTCTTTAAGCTTCTTAGTTTTCTTTTTTGTTCTGTATGTAACTTTAGCTCTAATTGCTCTATCCCTGGTGCATTATTATTCCTTTTTTTTTTTTGAGACTGAAGACATTGAGACCACAAGGTTGAAAATATGATTGATCTTGTCATTATAGAGTTTATAATGCAAAAGAGATTTTTTTTTTTACGGGGGAGGAAGTGGAAGGACTGTAGACAAGGCCTGGATCTCCATCTTGTTATGTTCAAGCCTCCCTCATTAATATCGCCTAACATAAACATGCATAGTGCGCTCATAATATTCTTCTTGATTATTCTTCCTGACTCACTAGTTACTAATCCTGTGCTCTGAGACATAATATTATTTGGGATTATAGGCAAGTCACCTAACATCTCTGGGCCTCAATATCTATATCTATGAAATAGAAATGATATTCCCAATAATAGATTGGGAAAAGCATGGCAAATATGGAGTTAAGATGTCAAGAGTGGATCCTGGCTCTACTTTTCAGCATTTGTGTGACATTGGGCAAGTCACATCTCTTCCCTATATTTCTATATCCTCATCTATAAAATAAAACCACTGGCTTAGGTGATCTCTAAGATAACTTTCATTTCTAAGTCTTATGATCCAAAAATCTAATAATTCCTTTACTAATGTTATGCTTCTTTCCTTATTCCTGATCCTTAACTAAAATAATGGAGTAGTATTAATGGTAGTTGTCTGAGAGAATATAGTATTGAAGGACTCCTTGTAAACCAAATTATCTGATTGGATATTGAAAGAGATTATTTTATTTACAGTATTATATAAAAAATAATTATAATGACAAAGAAGCATGGAATACTAGATGGAGAGGTGGTCTTGGAGATAAATCTTGGTTCAAAAGCTGCCTCTGACACATTCTGATGTGATTTCTCCCAAGACTCTTTGCCTCACAGTACCCAAGGCAACACTTTAAGACCATAAGCTGTGCAAAGAAGGTACGTGTTGATAGAGATAGTTTCTTCATTTAGGATTTTACTTTACCAATGATATCATAGTTCTTATTCTTATTCCCCCCAAAATGACAAAGTATACAAAAGACACCCCTGACTGCTTTTTCCCCCAAATTTAAAGTGATCCTCATCTTCTCAATTTTTCTTACATTTTTGTATTTATCTTTATTCATATTCAAATTTTTATTACATTACACTTAAATTTGTTCTATTTATCTTTTGTATTATACACTCTATTATGACAAGAATAGTCTTCTTTTCATCTTTGTGTTCTCAATGTCTAGTACAGCCTCTTGCACATGATAGAGGCTTAATAAATGTGTATATTATAGTCTCAAAGATCAATAAACTCAGGCAAATTTTTGATAAATTAATATAATATATGTAACATAAAATATTATATATTAAATTATATATAAAATAATAGGTGGCACAGTGAACATAACACTGAACTTGCAAATAGGAAGACTCATCTTCATAAATTCAAATCCAGGTTCAGACACCTACTAACTATGTGACTGTAAGCAAGTCACTTTACCCTATTTCCAACAGTTCTTCATCTGAAAAATGACCTGGAGAAGGAAATAACAAACTTCTCCAGCATCTTTGCCAAGAAAACCCCAAATGGGATCATGAAGAGTCAGACATGACTGAAACAACTCAACAACATTTGGAAAGCCAAATTTCTTCAGAATTTTAAGAGAAATAGTGAACAGACTTTTTAAAAAGTTAAAGATTTGATTAAGAAAAATTCACAATTATAGTCAATATGAAAGATTCATTAAACTCTTCTATACGTCATACAGTGCCCAACAGGACTAAAATTTTCAGGTTTATTTTGATGGAGTGGTCATATTTTCAGCCTTCAGTCAGACTGAAATTCCCTTGGGCCTACCTCTCAGTGATATTTTGGCACTTTCCTTGGTCACAGCTGGAAGCCAGAAGTGGAGAAATGAGTGAAATGGAAAAATAATGAAAAACAAAAGTCAACCAATTCTTTTTTCTCCCTCACACTCTCTTTCCCCACCCTCCTCATTATTGAAACTCAAAAACAGCTTCGTTTGTGTTTTAACTTAAGTTAGAGGTAGTCCTGAACTTTTTTTTTTCCTTCTCTTGTTCTGAGGGCAGAATTAATACAACTTTGGAAGGAATCATCCTTGTTTAGAGTTATTTGTACTTGGTGATTCTTTTCAAGGTGTCTTTGAAACTTTTTGTAGTGAATAATAGCACTTGGAAATCATGTTCCTTATAAAATTTCCCATATATCTTATGCTAATGATAGCTCTCATTTCTCTTTAGTTTTTAAAGCCCTTCATAATTTTGACACAGTCTACCTTTCTAGTTTCAGTATATATTATTTCTTTTCCTTTTACTGAATTATAGTCTCTATTTCAGAAAATATTGGATGGTACAAGTAGAATTAGATTGGAGAAAAAGACAAATTGGTAAAATTCTAGTGAAATACATTGAAGTAAATTCAATGCAGTGCTATTCAACAATCTTGCCATAACAGAGATCTTGTTCTAAAGAAAGAATAGATATATAAAGAAGTCACAGATTAATTGAACTCTAGGCTCATATGATAAACATAATCTGTTTTCCACAAAGCTGCCAAAATAATTTTCCTAAGGTACAGATCTGACCGTTTCATTTTCATGCTCAAAAATCTCCAATGATTCCCTATTGCTTTGTGGGGAAAAAAATCGAACTCATCAAATTGGCTTTTAAAGTCCTCCACACATAATACCAATGTACATCTCCAGCCTCATTTAACTTTATTCTCCTCCATGAATTTTGATCCAGCTCAACTTGAATACTAGCTATCTGCTTAACTTTATATTTCATCTTCCATGTTGTCTAGAGCCTTCCTTCCTCATCTCTTTTTCTCATAATCCTTACCTTAGAATTTCTTCATCTGGAAATAGTCCAGAGAAGGGTGAGCAGGTTATGAAAGCAATAAAAATTACTTCATTCAAGGATTAGTTGAAGGGACTGTTAATGTTCAGTTTGGAAAGAGAAGAATATGGAGATAACTGATAGAGGTATTCAAGTATTTCAAGAGCTGTCATGTAAAAGAGTAATTATATTTATTCTGTGGGGCCCCATGAAAAAGGAATTAGATCAGAGGTTGGACTTGAAAGAGGGATAGCTTGGGGATCTATGCAAAGAAAAACCTCTGATCAATGAGAATACTCAAAAGTAGAATGGTCTATCTTTGGAAGTAATGGGTTGTTTAACCCTAGAAATCTTCAAAGATCAAGTATCATTTAAAAGTTTCTTTCTCTATTATGGATTAGACAGACTGATGTCTCTGGTCCTTCTCAACTATGATTCTCTTAGATTCCATGCCTTTATTTACACAATAACAAATTCTAAAATAAGAGTAGATGAAATTTTGGTATCATCCTTATTCTGTCAATTTCAAAACACTTGTCAGGCACAGCTTTGTTTCTTTGGACTCTAAAATGCCCCTTTGTGAAAGAGAATAGGTGGCACTCTTCTCATTTTTTATCTATGGATGGGGAAACTGAATCATGGCATGGGCAAGTAGCTAGAATAAGATCTGGATGTTTGACTTCAAGAAACATGAATCAAAATGGGAACAGAGCTGGGAGCCTCTAGAGGGCAAGATCTGACAATGAATTAATTATCAATTTAAAAAGTCTTCTAGGAAGAAGACCACATGAAATCACATGTTCATAGTTAGAGTAGTTGTACTTTGTCCTGCCCCCAAATGGAAAAGCTTCAAACTCAACCTCCTTTTGAGGTTAGAAACAATTTGTCCCCTCCCCCTGTTTTGTCATTTTTTCCTATCCCTGGTTTAGCTGTTCCCACAATCCAGTCTATAAGCTTTGGAATTTCTGGTATGACAGGTAACAAGAAGTCTTAGAAGTCTTAATAGGTGGGTAGCCCAGATCATCTTCTTAGCTTTAATTTTTATACAAATGGACCTGAATAGCTTTGCTCAATAATCGCCATTTTTGGTTGAGGTTATTTCTCAAAACATACTGTCCTTTTCAACTACACAGGGTTCATCTGACTGAAGAAGTCAAATAATCCAGCAATGTACATGTTTAAGAGTGGCCCAGCTCAAGTATAGTAAATTCACACTACAGCTAGCTATGACTCTAGCTACCTATGTTCAGGACTGCTGTACTTTGATGTTTCTCTGAATAAACAATAGAAAAGCTTATGAAGATTTCATTAATATTTCCTGTATTTTTAGTTTTTTTTTTTTTAACTTAAAAGTAATAATTGAGTGAAAAGCAATGTGATCTGGTATGCTGGACAGTGACTATTTCCTTAGGTGCTAATGAACTCAGTGATGTGGGGAGGGATTTAGTTTCTTATATTAAAGAAATAATAAATGTAGAAAAAAAAAAGAAAAAGCAAAGAGATTCTCTCTGCTGAGCACCAGTAACCAAAGCAAACAGAGAAATGATAATGAACCTGAAGAGTTATTACCTATGAAGGAGGATCAGGTGTTCCTTTGAGGAAAAGTAAAAATCACTCCAGATCCAACAAGCCCATACAACAAGCCCAGCTCCTTTTTGTGCTCAACACTCACATGCTTTGCCTTAGGCACATTTCACATGTAACCTGGTTTGACAAGCTGTGTTGGAAAAAAGCCAGAGAGCAAACCTAAATCTACACATTTTTTTTTTCCAAATAGGGAGTGGTTCAATATATTTTCTGTGCTCAAAAACACCTTCTTTTTAATTTTGCTCTTTCAGTCATTTAATATGTTTGTTACTCCTCATAACTTTGAATGGTGCCCTAGTGGTCAAAAGGAGTTACTGAATCTTGCAAAATTCACTCAGATAACTCACTCCCTGAGTACTAGAAACATTGCTCTGGCATAATTTGGTTTAGTGTTGGGTACTTTCTGCTATTCTAAACACTGGCCAATCTGAAATTTCCTCTTCTAAACATTTTCTAAAGTTGTCAGAGGCATTGTGTAGTAAAGTATGCTCTGTAGTGCAAAATGTACCCTTCTCATATCATTATTTTCCACCTTGAGTTGCTCAGGTGTCTGGAAGTTGACTTTATAATCAAATTTCCTCCCTTTGACCTTCCTTGACTCCATTCAATATAATAATAGCAGTGATCCTTCCTTCCTTCCTTCCCTCCTTCCTTCCTTCCTTCTTCCCTTTCTCCCTCCATTCTTTGTTTCCTCTCTCCTTCCTTCCCTCGCTCCCTTCCTTCATTCCTTCCTCTCTCTCTTCCTTCCTCCCTTCTTCCCTTTCTTCCTCCTTTCTTTGCTTCCTTTCTCCCTCCCTCTCTCCTTTCCTTCCTTCCTTGCTTCCTTCCTTTCTTCCTTACTTTATTCCTTCCTTCCTTCCTTCCTTCCTAACATTCTATCAAAGAATACAGTTTGATTATAGACTTACAATTACATGATTGCATGTGGTGGGACTTGAGCTGAGACTCAAAGGACTCTAAAATTCTAAGATGCTGAGAGGATAGACTGGGCTTTACTCATGTGATACAGACTGTGCAAAGGCATAGAGATGGAAGACCCAGTGCCAAGTTTGAAGAAAAGCAAATGGGGCAGATTGACCAGAACATAATATATGTGAAATGTATTAACATGGAAGAAGTCTGGAAAGGTAGCCAAATTTTGAAAGGTTTTAAATATCAAACTAAAGAATTTGTATTTTTCTGAAATCCATTTGAGAGTCATTGAAGACATTTGAGTAGAGTAAGAGGGTTATACCTCTGCTTTAGGGAGATTGTTTTCAAAACAAGAGATGACAGAGGAAGAAGAACCATGGGAAGGAGAGGTTAATTAAAGAGAAGAATGAAAGGGAGAAGGACAATTAGGAGGTAGCAATTACCTGAACAAGGGTGGAAATTATGTGAATGGAAATAAAGGGACAGATATGGAAGATTTCATGTTAGTGCATTCAGGATAACTTACAAACAGAATAGAAAAGGATGGGGAAGGTGATAATGGAGAATAAAGAACCCAGAATAACCCCAAGAATGCAAAACTGGGTGACTGGAAAGATAATTTAGGCACACACACATATGTCTATGTGTGTACATGTATGTGTATGAGAGAGAGAGGAAGGATGGATTTCAGTGAAGAAATGATGAGTTCTGAGTTTAGGCATATTGAGGTTGAGATGCCTATGGCACATTCAGGTACTGATGGCCAGCTACCAGTAATTGATGAGGAATAGAAGCTTTAGAGCAGCAGTTCTCAACCTGTGGGTCGCGACCCCTTTGGGAGTCGAACAGGGTCACCTAAGACCATAGGGAAAACACATATTTCTGATGGTCTTAGGAACCGAGACACCACTCCTCTATCAGTCTCCAGGTGGGTCTGCCTACATGCAGATATGCTCACATATCAGTATTAAAGGGTCACGGCGTTAGGGAGGTTGAGAACCACTGCTTTAGAGGTATACTAACCCTAAATTCAGTGACCTGAACTTTATTAGTCTTGAATAAGCTAAACCATTTCCAATATAGTGGGGCATATCTTCATACTTTATTAATTTCTTTCATCCAATAAAATCCTCCTCCAGTGTCTCATTATGCTGTGTAGGTGACTTTATTACAAAGGTAAATTAAAAAGTCTGGCAGGTCTTATAAAGCTAGATTTTTTTTATACCATCCTATTGTCAGGATATTCTTTTGTGGGCATATGTATGTGTGTGTGTATGTGTATGTGTGTGTGTGTGTGTGTGTGTGTGTGTGTGTATAATCTATGTATATGTCATATATGTGTAAAATGGGTGTATGTGTGTAGATGCATACACACACAAACACACACATATATACCTATATCATCTAAATACATGTTATTTAAAGGTCAGTGTAATTAAGTTTTCAAGAGTTTTCAACTGTTTGGTCTCAGGATGATGAACTTTGGGCCCACAACCATTAAGAACACTGGTAGAGAGGTTGTGATCTGTACTGGTGGAAGGAATAGCTAGACCGATTAAATCACAATCCTTGAAGTTCTAATGTGTATTAAATTCTGACACAACCTAGGTAAAATGTCTTTCAGGCTCATATTAACTTTCAAAATGGCTGTAGCCAATGATGAAAGGATGAGAATAACATCTGAGATATCTAGTTGTTGTTTTTAAAGAATCTTTTTTTTATATCACTTTCATTTCCATGTAGATCCCTTCTTCTTTCCCTCCTTAGAGAATGATCTCCTAGAATAGTGGTTCTCAACCTTCCTAATGCCGTGACCCTTTAATACAGTTCCTCATGTGGTGGTGACCCCCAACCATAGAATTATTTTTGTTGCTACTTCATAACTGTAATTTTGCTACTGTTATGAATCAATGGAAATATCTGATATGCAGGATGTATTTTCATTTGTTACAAATTGAACATAACCCACAGCTTGAGAACCACTGTCCTCGAACAAAGAATAAAACAGAAAGAAAAGAAAGACAAAGTAGTTGAGTCAAGCCAACCATCCCATCAGTTCTATCACAATAGTTAGGAAGTTCCACAATCATAGTTTTCATCTTCTGTAAAGAAAAGAGAGATGAGCATTTTCGCCTCTCATCTTCATGGCTAAGCTTGACCATTTTAATTTTAGAGCATCAAGTTTCATGTTTTGTTGTTGCTGTAGTTGGTGTACTTTCCATTTACACTGTTGTCATTTTCAACATAAAATGTTGGTTCTCAGGCATCTCTTAACCAAGTATGCCAGATACCATAAAAAAAAGTGGTTTATAGCGCTACGAGAAAGAAGCCTCCCACCCCTGACTCTCTCTCTCTCTCTCTCTCTCTCTCCACACACATATATCTATGTATACATACACATTTTTGCATGCATGTGTGAGTATATTTGTGTGTGTGTGTGTGTGTATGTTTGTGTATATGTTAGTGTGTGTGTGAGTTTGTGTGTATAATATGGATTTAAACTACCTAGTTCCTTCAATTTGCTGGGAAAACCAATCAGAAACATGTTTTGCATTGATATCGAAATAGTCCATTGATTGTGATTTTCAGGGAAATTGAAATCACTTTTTCATTTAGTTTTTTTTTTCTGAAGTTGGAATATTATTATTTTCTAAGCAATCATGCCCAGTAGGTTGAGGTTAAAGAGGAAATCAGTGGTCAGGTTGGAATGAATATCCCAAGGACTTTTGACCTGTCATGGTTTCATCTGTAAATAAGTGTTCACGAATTTGTTTCTCTAAGAGACACATTTACAATTAAGAAATTATCATTCATTAAATCTAAGATTTCTGTCACTGATAAGACCTTTTACCTCCCTTATCTGGTTATACAGGAATACTCTACTTAATATTGCTCCAATCAGTGTCATCTTGTAATAATGCTGTTAATAGAGTAATACCAAACTCCATATTCATATAGCAAAACGTCGTATTTTTAAAAATTCTTTGACCCATTGACTGAAACAAGAACAACCCCATGAAATGAGGTCAGTTTTTACTATACCCTGGCACCCACTGGTTAATTAGTTTAACAAGCATTTATTTAGTGGCTACTATGTATGAGCTATTATGCTGGGTTCTGGGCATACATAAACATATATGTTACATATGCACTTACATACAGAAACATATACTTGTATGTATATAGATACATATATACATACACACACGTGCAGTATATGTATGTGTGTATATGCATATCACACAACAGTTGATGCTCTCAAGAAAATTATATTCCTAGAACTGTCCATTATTCCTCCTCTGATTTCACTAAATTCTAGCTCTGAGTCTACTGTCAACTCTTCCCCATCTATAGTTTAGCTCCCATTTAAAACTACATTGTTCCTGTGGCCCTAATTGAACCTCATTACATTATTTCACCTAATGCGTTCTTAAAGAGCCATTTAATGATATTAAGTGGAGTATATCTGTAAAGCTCCTGTTAATCGCTTCCTTAGATACATTTGGAAGCCGGTGAGGTATTAATAATGAATACATTTTTAAAATAAGCTTAAACAAAATTGTAACTTGAAATCACTAAAGAAATGCGGAAACCCCACAAGTAAATATACACGTTTTCCCAAACTGAATACAATAACAACAATGATAGCCCAAGTTAGGGATAATAACAAATGAAATCGAGTGTATTATTATTTGGAAAATATCATTATTAGTTTCCTTATGATTCTCCCTAATTCTCTCTTCAAGGAATATTTCTGTATTTCTAGGCTTACTGACCTCATATTATCTCTTACTATATCATAGTATATCTTAGAATTAGATAACACTATGACTCACTAAAATTCTTCTGGTCTCCAATGGCGTTAGAACAATTTGGCGTTTGTGAGAAGGAGGAATGTCTAATTTGTTTCATGTAAAACAAACAGACACTGGGTTTTTCCCCAATAAAGGAGATGTTAAAAAATAACTTATACCTTGATTCATCCTGACCACTTATGAATTTCATGCTTCCATGAATCCTGGGAAAACAAGTAATGTTATTTCATTAGATTTTATTGGCCACCAGACAGACTAAAAGGTGCATTCGCAAAGCTTTGCGTGTTCTGGTAAGATAGTAAAGTGCATTTTAATGGAAAAGATTGTTCTACCTATAGCAACTAAAAAAAGAAGTGATTCACTCTTTAGGCCTGACATGTTTTGAGAGACAAACATGCCTGTAAAGTTGGCCAGACTAGTGGGTGCCAGATGATAATTGACACGGACCCTAAAGCCACAAGATCAAGCCAGGACTTACTCTTGTTCCTCACTGGGGCTCTATGGAGGCCAAACACAGTGTACAATTAAATCAGTTTAAAACAGTTGTAGAGAGAAAGAAATAGGTCATTTTCTTCTTGTCAAGTCACAGAATGACATACTGTAGACAGCAGGAAAGCCATTACTTGAGAAATCTGTGTATAAAGCACATGCTGGTGGATAAGCGAGGAGGGATGGAAATCTCACAGAAACAGGAAAACAACCCCCCTTCCCCCACTAATACCATAAACAAAGTAATAGAGTTCTCAACCAAAGAGTCAATTATTTCTTACCTCAAACTTGGATGAGACTCAATGGAGCATTATGAGAGATTTTCTCAGGCACATGAGTAATTGCACAACTCATTAAAAAGTTATAGATGAATATTACTTGAGCCTCAGTTGGAGTGTTATAAAGTATGAATTCCAAAGTAAAATCTGGTTAAGGATTAAGTATGTATGAGAAAAAAACCCAACACAGAGCAGTGAGGCACAATTTAAGTCATCTGGAATGCACCTGAACACAGCAGTGATCAAAATGAGATGAAGTTGGGGGTGGGGGCAGAGAGAATGTTCAGAATACTAGGGTCAGACTTTCCAGTTGTTTTCTCTTTTACTGCCCTCAGTTGGAGGAAAACAAAAGTTAAATCCTGGCTCTAAGTGTAGAAGGAATGTTTTCTAATCAAAACAATGAGAGAAATACTTTGGGGAGTTCTCTTACGTATTTAGACATTTTGTGATTCTAACAGGCATTGATTCTGGTTGGAAAAGAAAATAAAAAAACAACGGAGTGAATAATAATAATGTACTATAAACGTGTAGATCATTTGTAGTTGAATGACATGGCAGAGAGATTAATAATTTTTATTAACCAACAAGTGTCTGTGTTCCAGGGTCTCACCATGGACATTGTCATATAGTTCTCCAAGTCACAAGATTAGTTGGGAGTACACATGGAGGGAAACTTCAGTTCTATGAGGGTTTCCATGTGAGTTAATTCTGAATTCATAATACACACACACACACATACATACACACACATATATAGTATGTATACATACATATATGTGTATATATGTGAATGTGTGTATATATACATAAATATACATTATACACACTCCTTGAATTTTGATAAATAAGGATTTAAGTTTTAGTTCTTCATAATTTGAGAAGAAAAATCTGTGATTTTATCAGCCTAGAGAGCTACCATGTGTTTAAGAATCCTTTCACCATATAGATCAGCAACTTTTCTGATAATTTAGAGTCTTAGAGTGTAAGCTGGGGCCCTGAGAGCTAACTGATTGTCATACAGGCTGTATCTGCAGGAGCAGGACTTGAACCCCTGTCTTACTGGTTCCAGGGCTGGTCCTCTATCCATTATGCTACAGTGCTTCTCAATACTTTATATCCTTCAAACAAAATGATATGTACAAAGGAGCAGGCAAAACTCTATTTATTGTAGACTCAAGAGTTATAAGGGACTTCAAAGTCCCTCAGTAATTCTTAGTAGTTCTAGTACTACCTCCTAATTTTACAGAGGAGGAATTGGAGTCCTAGAGAAGGTAAGGAATTACTCAACCTCACACAGGTAATCAATGTCAGTTCCAAGACTTGAACCCAGGCCTCTTCCTCTCTCTTTCACTTGCTAAATTCAGCCTATCATCTGCTGCTCAGCACCTTCTCTTCCTGGATGCTCTCTGGATTTTCTTGCCACAAATCTCTCCTGGTTCTCCTCCTATCTGTCTAGCCTCTCCTCAGTCTCCTTTGCTCATTCATTGTAGAGGTCATCCCCTGTAATTGTGAATGTTCTGCAAAGGATTTGTCCTATTCCCTCTACTCCTTCTCTACACATACTCTCCATGACCTCATCAATTCCCATCGGTTTAATGAACATCTCTTTACTGATGACTCTCAATTTATATATGCTACCTCTCTGTTCCAAATCACCAATTTCCTACTGGATGGAGACAGTTGAAACTTCACATCTCGAAAATAGAACCCATTATTTTTCTCCCCTCAAAAAAAATACACTCTCCCTCAAAAGAAAAACTACTGCCCCCTACAAACTTCTCTATTTCCATGCAAGGAATTACAAAGAATGACACTTTTTCAATTGCTTGCTCTCCCTTATGCAACACATCTAATCAATTGATAAATAATGCCATTTCTCCCTTTACAACTTCTGTCTCATCTGCCTCCTTGACGTTCACACAGCTACTTTCTTAATAAAGGCTCTCATCACCATTTGCTTGGTTTATTATAGCAACCTTCTAATTTATTTCCCTTCTTCAAGTTTCTTCTCATACCAATCAATTTTCCACAGTGCTGTCAAAATTATTTTTCTTACACACAGATCTGATCATGGTACTCATTTTACTCAAACAACTCCATAGGAACCCTGTTGCCTCTAAAATAAAATATAAACCCCTCTGTTTAGTTTTGAAAGCTTTTTACAACCTTGCCCTAATTTACCTTGTACTCTCACTTGGTATTATTCGCCTTTCTTTACTCTATGATCCAGTAAAACTATCCTCTCTGTTCCTTACACATAACACTCCATCCTCTATCTTTGTACTGGTTGTCCCCCATGCCCGATACATCTCTCCTCCATAAATCTGCTTCCTAGAATTCCTTTCTTCCTTCCTATTAGCTTCAACTGTTATTGTCTTTCCTTTCCAATTATCATGTACTTAAATACTTTTTATAAATTTGTTTTTATCCTATGTGTACTTATATACATGTTTTGTATCTAAAGATATAGTCTCTTTGGGACTAGGATACATTGCATTTATTATATGTGTATCCCCAGTGACTTGTACAGTTACTTGCAGATGATAGTCAGCTAGCTTAAAGGAGGACGGTAGTGTGCTTTGGAAATAGAACTGTAAAATTAGTCATTCAAGCAATCAATAATCATTTATTAAACACTTACTGTGTTCCAGGCATTGTTCTAAGTGTGTAGATACAAAATTGGTACATAATAAATGCTTACTGATTTCCTGAATAACTCATTTTTCAGTGTTATTTCCACAGCACCCTATTGTCCCCTTTTAAATGAGCTATTTGCAAAACTTCTGTATATGATCTGTACTTAATCTAATAAAAGGAATGCTACACCTCATTTCTTTGTTCCAGAAATGTTAGTATTAGGAAAATAAGAACACATTGTCATCCTGAAAAGAAGATGTAAGTTACAGAGTACATTAAATATCCCAATACGAATATCCCACACAAAGAGATGCTTTTCCTTCCATCTCTTATAGTCATTATCTTTAACAAACATAATCCATATAGCATGTTGTCACTAAAAACAAAACAACACAAAAATTCCTTCATTGATTAAAGGAAAATCCATTCAAGGTCCTGGAGAAGAAAGGATTAGATAGGGTTGCTCCATCATGGATTAGAGATGGGTGATTAAATGGACAGAATGTATACACACACAAACGCATACATGCATCATGAGGCATGGGATTTGCATTAGATGTTGTGCTGAATTATTTTCCTTCACTTTAAGATAGAGGACAAATTGGAAGGGAGAAAATTATTATGTAGATGGTTATGTAAAGATGAAAAACTTCAATAAATTTGTTTTTAAAAATGATACTGAAAGCATCTTTTGAAACCTCATGTGCCAAATCCCATAAACCAGGATTTCAATGTCAGCAGCATTTTCATTTATTTAGAGACTTTTTTAAAAAAATTAAGTATAAATGATAGACTCTGCTTTTAGAAAAAGTCTCTTATATAGACTTTCTCTTCAACATCTAACATAATAATTTGTCCATAATAATCACTGGACTGTGTTTGGTGAATTGAATAAAGTCCTTGAAATCTTAAAAATAACAACATAAATTAATATTCTCATAAATTTTAGAAAACATGCTATTTAAATCAAAATTGTCAGGTGGCTATAAACTCTTCAATATACCTTCTCATCATCAATATACTTTTGGGGTGTGTATGTGTGGCATCTCAGTAATGCATTGGAGGTGCTATGGGTCTTCCAAGACTTAAAAGATGTTCTCTGTTCTTTTATGACTTTTAGTCGAGTTGAATGAAACTTTGGATTTGTATCTGCCAAAAGAAAAGTTAAATCCATAGTCACAGTCCCTCCAAAGAATATTTCTATGCAGAAAACATTTTACTGGAGCTGGGAAATGTACTCCTTGCTCTTGATGGTTTCATTCTAGTTTGCCCATCCTGATGCTTGATAGTTTTGTGTTGAACCACAGTATAAGCGTTGCTTGTGAGGAAAGTATGGAATCCTGGAACATCCTGCCCAGTCATGCACCAGGTATAATTCAAAAGAGAGGCTGAAAAGTGCAGAAATTGCGGCTCCTTGTTCTTTGTCTCATGTACTGAGCTGTACGTGCTGGCTAAGACAACTGAGGATGACTGCTTCCCACAGGATAGGTGTTCTGATTTATATGGAGTTGTAGTGAGAACAGTCCTTAATGGGGCTACATAAGGTTTCTCAAGTTTAAACAAGCATCCTGCCTTGAAGATTTGAGGCAAGTGACATTCAAATCAAAGTCAACAATATACACTCATACTGCTTCATGAGGGGCTGAAGAAGGGAAGGGGTAGAAAAATGAGCTATTTCTAATAACCAAACTTGGATTTGCTGAACAGATAATTAAATATATGTCTCTCTTCTCTGCAGAAAAGCAAGGGAACTACAAGGTTTTATACATATATATATATGTATATATACACACACACACATACACACACATATATATGTATATATATGAGTATATATGTATGTGTATATATTTATATATAAACTTGTAGTTATACATATAGTTATATATTATATATACACTC
>CM053583.1:341971784-341988839 GCA_028627135.1 Pseudochirops cupreus
TTTTCTTTTCCCAGTGATCACTCATTGGTTACAACCCTTCTATGTGACCAAACTATTGTACAATGTGAAAGTATTTGCAGATCCTATACATGATTGCACGCCACCATGGGGGGGGGGGGGAAGGGAGGGGAGAAAATCTGAAACTCAAGTGATTGTGGAACTGAATCTTGTAAATTAAAAGTAAATGAGTAAATAAAAAAAATAATTTAAAAAAAAATAATAATATTTTGGGGTCTAGTCAATTAACCAGCTCTGAATCCATATTAATTGTACTCTCATCTAGCCTATTTATAATGTCCACAAAGATACTCCAAGAGATTTTTTCAAATGCTTCACAGAAATATAGCAGAATTATATGTACAGCATTCACATGAATATTAATCCATGTCCAAAATAAAATAGAAAAGAAAAAGAAAGAAAAGAGGTTAATTTGGTATACCCTGTTCATGGTAACTATGGTAATTCTTTATAATTATTACTTCCTTATATAAATATTTACTAACTATCCCTGTGATATTACATTCTAGAATTTTGCTGTATTTGAATATGAAGTCTATTTGTCTATACTACACTTTCCTCCTATTATTGAAAGTTGGACTATTTGCCTTTTTCTTAACCTATTTCCATCCTCTGTTTTCCACAATCTATCAAACAACGATTGACAGTAGCTCAACGATCACATTCACCAGTTCATTAAATATCCTGAGACAAAGTCTGTCAAAGACAAGAAATGATAGGTTTTTCTCAACTTCTGAAGAAGCTAATACAAATGGATCACTGTCATTTGATATCTCACAACCAGCTCTGTGCACTTTTGTAGGGTAATCTTTTTTTCAACTTAAAAGTTCAGAAATTAATGGAACTTCAGGTTACTCTCCTTTCCACCTTCTCTGGAGAGAAAGATTTCTGCAATCTAATTTCTCTGACACTCCACACAATGCCAAAGTTCATCTTAACCAATTTAATGAATAGAAATGTGTCAAAGAAAGCTGCTTGGTGGTACAGTAAGATCCCTATCTCTAAGTTAATTACAGCAGTGAAACAGACAGTAAATGATTATTCAAGTAAATTCAGCAACAAGAGTAGCATGCAGCCCAAGATTCTCCAGAAAAGTAGGGCTAGGGAAAGTATTGTCCCTGCTGTTTCTTCTGGGAAGATAATAGAGAATTAAGCTGTGGATTCAGAAGTTTGCTTATAGACCACATGCTTTTTTATACTATGCAGATAAGAGGAAAAAGAGGTTGATTATATTTTAGACAAGAGAGAATCAATGTTTTTATCATCATTGTCTTCATCAGCTAATAAAAATATAACTAAAGTCTCTTCATTTCCAAATTCACTGCCAGGGAGTAAGTTAGATGCTTTGGGAAGAATAGTAACTTTTCAACTTTGGAGTCAGAAGATTGAAGCTCCAGTCCCTAGTCTGCAATTTACTTAGTATCTGATCTTGGACAAATCTCTTCCCTCAGGGCCTTGGTCTCCTCTTCTCTAAAATAATGGGCTTGCATTCCTAAACTGAAGCATGTGAACTGGTAGTTTTCAGAAGAAGACATCAAAGTTATCAATAGTCACATGAAAAAAAAAATTCTCTAAATCACTATTGATTAGAGAATTGCAACTTTAAACAATTCTGAGTTATCATATTGCACTTATCAGATTGGCTAACATGATAGAAAAGGTAAATAATAAATGCTGAAGGGGATGTAGGAAAACAGGAACACTAATGCAATGTTACTGGAGTTGTGAACTAGTTCAACCATTCTGGAGAGCAACTTGGAATTATGCCCAAAGTGCTATAAAACTGTGTATACCCTTTGGCCAAGCAATACCACTACTAAGTCTGTATTCCAGAAATCAGAGAAAAAGAGGAAAAACCTATATGTTCCAAAATATTTATAGTTATAGGAAATTGAGGGGATACCTATCATTTGAAGAAAGATTGAATATGTTAAGATATATAATTATGAGGGAATACTGTTGTGTTATTAGAAATGATGAGCAGGATGGTTTCAGAAAAGCCTGGAATGACCTATATAAAAGATGCAAATTGAATCAAGCAAAATGAGAATATTGCATACAGTAACATGAACATTGTAACAATGATCGAATGTAAAAGACAGCTACTCTGATCAATATAGTGATCCAAGATAGTGAAAAATGCTGTCTGCCTCCAAAAAAGAGAACTGATGCACTCTGAGTATCGATTAAAGCATATATTTTTACTTTTTTGTGTTTCTTGCTTTGTAATGTTTTGTTTCAACATCACTAATATGAAAATGTGTTTTTCATGACTTCACATGTATAACTGATAACATATTTCTTGTTTTCTCAGTGGATGGGGAAAGGAGGGAAGGAAAAAGGATTTGGAAATTTTAAAAAGAATGTTAAAATGATGGGCTAAATTAGATGGCATCCAATGTACCTTGAAGCTTGAACTCTTACTATTGTATAGCCTTGTATTAAAATACCATGTAGTATTATTTTGAGGCTCAGATAAAATGATGTATGTAAAACATTGCTACTTTTATGGCTGTTGTTATTGGTTATGGTGGTGATACTGGTGGTGGTCGTCTTGGTGATGGTCCTAACCTTTGAGACTATCAAGGAACAGAAATTCTGGTATAGATATCTCCTTAAGCAAAGCAAATCAGACACTCATGTGTAGTTACCATTGTTATACAAAGACTTACAGATCAGTAGTAATAGAGAAATCAAGAAGAGCGTTGGTTTTGAGGGAAAATGTAATGAACTCATTCAAATGTACTTGCAATGACCAAGGGACATTCAATTCATATATCTACAGGTCTATTGATGATGTTAGACTGGAACTCTGGAGAAAGTATAAGGCTTTTTATATAGATCTGGGTTAAATTTGCATAAAGATGATAACTGAACCCATAGAAATCAAAGAGATCACTAGTAGGAAAAAAAATCAGGAATTAGAGCCCTTGACTGAGCCTTATGATATCCACAATTATTGGATATGACATATATGATGATCCAACAAGTGAATCTGAGAAATAATGGTCAAGTAAGCAGAGGGAGAATCAAGAAAGCCCAATTTTATGAAAATTATACCAGGGAAAACTAGTTGCTAAAGGAAAATATCCATCAATACATACTGACTCATGGTTACATGACCACTTTAGCAGTTGAACACTAATTAGCATACCACTCCTGACAGTCACTTTTGTCACTTGGACTTAGTTCAATTTGTCTACAAGAAGGTATGATGGGAGTGATCAGTACTCTTAGGTCTTTGCTATTCACTCCACAATATAATCTGTAGCTGCTATATTTAAACAATAGTCATAGAATCATGATGATGATGATGATGGGAGGACTAGAATGCACTTAATTTAAGCATCTTTTCCATATTAGGAAATGAGGCCTGAGAAGTTTAGAGGACTTGCTCAAGATCACAGAAGAAATTAGTACAAGATTTGTGTTTAAACCTCAATGTATTTTACTCTACAACAATTCCATAGTAGTTTTGCTTTTCTAGGTTTAGGTGGCATGGCTGTTTTCATGTGTGTGTGTGTTTTTGTTTTTTTTTTTTTGAGACATGCTAAAGTCCTAAAATCTTTAATTTCCTGTCTTTAGAAATACATTTTATCTCAAGGTATTATATAGGTATTGGAGGTAAAAGTTGTTATAGTGTGTATGATGCCCAATTGGCCAGAGACAGTTGATACTCATTTGCGTTGATGTTTGATACTCCTTTTCCCGGAGGAGACCAGAAATAAGAAAGCCCTCATGGTTTGGGACATGTGATTCCTGCTAGACTAGTCCTTTTCCACATGGGATTGGTTTTTGGATTCATTGATCCAGATGTTCAGAGGAGAGCTAAAATTTTCCACTTTAGGGAAGCTGCAAAGAAACCAATTTAGGTTTGCTGTCAAAAAAATCAAAATAAACAAACAAAAACTTTCTGACTACAGCCATCCCAAAGTGGTATGGGCTGCTTTGGGAGGAACATTCTTCTGTCTTGAATGCCTTTAATTAGAAACTGGATTAATACTTGTATGTTGTCATAATAGGAATTTGGAGGAAGGATATGAGTTGTACCAAACAGCTTCTGAGGTCTCTTCCAATTATGAACTGTGATCCTGTAATTTTTACAGCAGCTTTCTTAATGGAACAAAGCACTTCTCAGCTGTTTCCTTGGGGTCCCCAACCTTGGAGTATTTATTTCACAAGTGCCCTGCTGTCCTCGAGATTAAAAGCACCTTCCCTCTATACACATGCACACATGCATGTATGCAAAAATGCGCATACAAACACACACATGTACCCAAGTGAAACTTCAATCCAGTATCACATGTACAGATTTTTAAATTTTCTTGTCAAAGAGGAAGCATAGGCTGGAAAATGTTGGCTTTTATAGCTTTCTACAGACATGTACACCTGGCTCACTCTGGGCATACCAAAATTAAATGATGTCCTAGATCATAGGACATATAGAGAGAAATGTATTCCCTTCCCATGAGAGGAATCTTGTTATACAGAATGCGGTTTGGCAGACACAAAATGGAAGAATATCCCTTATCTGGGCTTCAGGAAAACAGGCACAATAACACAAAGTTAGTAAAGCTATGGATTGCTCCAAACCATTCCAGAAACTAATTAGGAAATATTCCCCAAAGGGTACTAAACTGTACATACAATTTGACACAGAAATACTACTATTAAGTCTATGCTCAAAAAGATACTTTTAAAAAAGAGGAAAGTGCTCCACAGTATATGTATGTATGTATAAATATATGTATGTACATATGTGAACAAATATGTGTAAATATACACATGTGTGTGCATGTATCTGTGTTGTGATGGAAAAGAACTAGAAATAAAAGGGGGGAACCCATCAACTGGAGAATGGCTGAACAGACCATGGCATGTGAATATAATATTATAAAAAAAAGTGAACACAGAGACAGTTTCAGAAGTACTTGAGAAGACTTGTATGAACTGATGTAGAATTAATTGAGGAGAACCAGGAGAAGGAAAGAAGAAAGGAAGGAAACAAACATTTATTATTAAACTCTTACTATGTGCCAACCACCGTGTTAAAGCACTTTACAAACATTATCATATTTGATCCTCACAACTATCCTGGGAAGTAGGTACTATTGTTATCCCTATTTTGCAGTTAAGGAATCTGAGGTAAGCAGAGGTTAAGTGACTTTCCCAGGGTCAAAAATTCAGCATCTGTATAAGACCACATTTGAAATCCTCTTTATGACTACAGTCCCAATGCTCTAACCTCTGTATCATCTAGCTGTCATTAAAAATAATAATGATAACAACATTGTAAAGACAAACTTTGAAAGATGAAAGAACTCAAATAGTGACCAATTGTGATCCCAAAAGAATGATGAAAGGGCACACTACCGATTTCCTAAGAAAGGAGTCATAAACTCAAAGTTCAAAATGAAACATATTTTAGCCAATGCAGGGATTTATTTTACTTGACAATATCCATTTATTTACAAGAGCTGTTCCTCCTCTCATGTTGGGGGGCAAGGGAAAAAAGGGAAAAATAATAAAATATTGTCAATTAAAAATAAAATTTAAGAAGTGTCTCTTTTGAGATTAGTAGAGGGAATTCACCTATAATTTCTCTATTGGCTATATTACCATGTAGAGCCCAGTAGAATGAGAGGTCTTTTACCTATGTAGGTTGCTAGAGGCTGAATGTGGGAGGGTAAGACATAAATTGAAGTTTTTCTTAGCGTTCTCTTTGCCTTCTTCAATTCCTCATCCCAAGCACTATCTGTTTGGGGACTTGATTGTCATAATTGTGTTGATTTTTCACCATATATGTCCCGAGAGGCATCTAAGGACAGTAGAAACCATTCCTGTGTTAGTGTACTATTCTTTCTTTGAACATGCTGCTCGAGGTGAGGTTGCTTATTTTTCCTGAGGATTCATGCTCATCAGATGATCTCAATATCTTCTTGAAGTCTGTACAATATGTACACACACACTATGCCTTTTATCCAGCTCTGGCAATTGTGATGCAAACTAAAGAATGGTGTGTAATAACCAAAGTCACTATTTTTATAGTAATTCCCACTGTAGAGTGTCATTTTACTCTGTACATTCTCAGCAAACTCTAGACACACCTGCATTCTCTCTTTGGATTGACATCATACCGGTATGTATTCCAAGCATGTTCTAATCAAAGACTCTTGGCAACTCAGTACCGAAGATTCCTAACTGCCAGAGACTGGGGTTTCCATCTCATGGCAGACGGCGTTTTCACTAATAATTCAATTACTGTTGTATTGCCAAACTCTTGTTCTGTTACGGAAGAATGGAATTACAACATTGGTTCTCTTCTGGGCTGAAGCCAAATTACAAAGTCAAGTGACGATGGATAAAAAACATTTAAGAAACAGTGACGGAAGCACTATCAGAAGCGATATTCAGTGAAATGCTGGTCCCGGAATGAAGCACGAACCAAGACCCTTCTTGTTTACTAGTACCTTGTCTTATAGTTTGTTGTTGTTAATGTTTGCCATTTAGTTGTATCTAACTCTTTGTGACCCTGTTTTGTTTGTTTCGGTTTGGGGAGGGGGGAAGCAAGGCAATTGGGGTTAAGTGACTTGCCCAAGGTCACACAGCTAAGTAAGTGTTAAGTGTGTGAATCCAGATTTGAACTCAGGTCCTCCTGACTCCAGGGCCAGTACTCTTTTCACTGCAACACCAGCCACCCCCATTTGGGTTTTTCTTGACATAGATACTGAAATAGTTTGCCATTTCTTTCTTCAGTTCATTTTACAGATGAGGAAACTGAGGCAAATGGGGTTAAGTGACTTGCCCAGGATTGCACAACTAGAAAGCGTCTGAGACTGCATTTGAACTCATGAAGATAAGTCTCCCTAACTCCAGGTCCTGTTCTCTATGCGCTGCATCACCTATCTTTCTCATAGCGGTATGTTTCAATTCTGGAATTCTGAGCAAAGCTTTCAAAAGGGGTAGCTTATGCATAAGTCAGTATGACAAAGCGGAGAGAAAATTGGATTTGAAGACAGAGGCTTGCTTGCTCTCCTACCTACTGCCTGAATGACCTTGCATGAGTCACAATCTCTTTTGGCCTTAAATTTCCTTTCTGTATAATGACACAACCAATTAGATAACATTAAAACTCCTATTATCCTGTGCTAACTAGGGATAATGACAATGATTAAAAAAATACAGTTATATAATATTTTACATTTTTATGTATCCTTATCACTTTCTATCTGTTCAAGGTACCTCATAATCCTCTTTTCTGTTCTAATGGCCATGAGAGCAAATTCTAATGTAGTTCGGGAAAGAAAATGTTAAAATTCCTGAAAAAGACAAAGGTAAGGCATTATTGGGCAATGGAAAGAACACTGGATATGGAGTCGGTATACCTATGTTCAAATTCTAGCTCAGAAAATTGCAGCCTTTGTGATCTTATGCTTTTGTTTCCTCACCTGCAAAATGATGGGGATTGCTTAATTTTTAAGACCCTTTCCAAATGAATCCAATGAGAAGAGGTGGTAGAATGGACTCAGTGATCTTCCAGCAATATGTCTCCATGCTAGGGAACCAAGGTGGAATACATTACTAGGTCTTCATTAAATCGTTTCCCTCCCTGGATTTGATGAAAAGATACAAAGTATTCTATAAAGTGTTGAAACTTGTTCCTGTTTCTTCCTGATGGGAAATGGAAATCAGTTCTATGTGGTACTAAAAGACTAGAGAAAGTTCCTGTGTTTCTCTCTCCTTTCTCCTTCTTCTCCTCAAAATCATCTTAACCAAAGGGCATGATTCCAGTTATCTGATTTTCAATTTTAATATCCCCAATGAGTCATCAAACAACTCTTCAATATGAAAATTTAGAGAAATATAAATTTATTTAGAATGGTCCGTAATTTGATGCATTGACTGCTTAGCTGGCACTTTATACAGTACAGTGGACGTTTTTGTTTTGCTTTTTTTTCCTTTTGGAATCCTTCTTTGATCCACATAATCATATATGATCCCACCGTTCTTTCCAAGGATGATCATGTTAATGTCTTTAATCTTTTATAGCCATATTCAGCTCTGTCTCCCCATTCCTGCTGCTCTCCACCTCAGTTGCCAACACCATTCCTCTTTCCCAACCCCACCTCATCTGTTCCATTTGGAGAAACTCACTAAATACTCGTTAACACTTGCTCCTGAGTCATGGGCCCCAAATACTTGGGTCTTGTACTGAGAATCATGTTAATGACTCAACCCAAATTAGAAAGTGAACTTCCATAGCCACATACACAGGACTGAACTTGATAGGGAATCTGGGGTGTTGGTCTGACATACCAACCACTGGAACGTTACTTTTCACACAGCCTTAATCAACACCACGTATAGTGTATCAGGATCATTTTAGTATATGACCAGATTTTAATGGGAAAACATATTACTGAAGCATCTGAAATATCTTATATATCCCTTAATTTTTTTTGTTTGTCTAATTAAAACAACAACAACAACAAAAATCTCATCTACCTGACATATCACATGTTTGTAGATCCCAGGTGACTTGTTTGTATAGTTTTCACTTGACTCTAGTTCCTATGTATGGTTGCCGTTGGCTTCTTAATACCAAGAAGGCTTTACAACATCGAGGCAATAGCTGGGGTGGGGAGATTTCTTGAATCTAATTTGAGTTCTTTATGTGTAAAGACCTATTAAAAACTTAAAATGGGACTAATATAAGGAATCATTGGCCCCAATAGGTAATCACAGACGTAAATTCATTACGAGGCCCACAGATCATTTTATGTGTAAAATAAACTAGCAACAAACTCAATACATTTACGTTGCGTGAAATATTTCTCACTTGTCATCTTATTTTCTTCATTTTCTTTTCTTTCTCGTTAGCATATTTCTGTCCCCAAGCCCTCACTATCAAAGGTGAGTACTCATAATTAAGGAGTTTGAGAATGAAAGGCAGAGGGTGAGAGAGCTAGAAGGAGACAGATACAGAGAGCTTGAAATCAAGGACACATTGTCTTTACCTTCGTCTCTATGTGCATCTAAGATTTTGCCTTATTCATTATACGTTAATTCTTCAATGGATCTATGATTTCAGTGAGGCCAGTATCCCTTTCATTCAGTGAAGATGGTAACCTAATCAGACTTTCTCATCATATTTAATTCATTTTTATTATATGACATACAAGCTTAAAAATATTTCTTGAATTAATGAAGGAACAAATGATATCTTGAGTACTACTAAGGTCATTTTAAAGCTATCTAGTATTACCCATATCTCTAGTATATCCTAGACAAGATGTCTGATGCGAAGGATGATCTGAATAATTACCTACCTACTCACAATCAGCATTCAAAGATTATGGTATTTTAAATAGAAACATATTAACTACACATGTGAACTATATGTTCAGAAAACAAGGGGAAAATGAGACCGAATTTTCCTTCTTGCATTTCCTGGCATATTTACAGTCCATCTCCTTTCTCAATGGCTTTGCAATGACAGTTTCCTATGCCTGAGGTAAATTTTCTTTTCTGTCCAGCTCATAGAAATCATTGCTTCCATCAAGACTCACCTATATCTTCTACATGAAGCCTTGTTGTATTCTGATGTCAGATACCCAGCTCTTAGTGACCTCCTTCTTCTATTAAAAAAAATATTCTGTGTATATTCATACCTGTACATGTCATCTCCCTCTAACAAAATGTAATCTCCTTGAGGGCAGCAACTGTACCTTCTTTTGTATTTCCAGTGCCTAGCACAGTGCTTAGCATACAGTAGGTCTTTAAAAAATGCTTGTTGATTGATTGATGCTAAAGACTTTTCTAAATTCCTCGCATTTCAATTCCTTAACTTTCTCAAAACCTAACCTTCTTCACCATCATCCACTTTTGCTACTACCAATGATGGTCATATATTGTATCCTAAATGTCTTTATTTCCAGACCATTCTCAACCTTTAAATACATGAATTCTGAAATTTGTATCTCTAGTTATAATCTCTTGTTTTTCTATCCCTCACACAGCTTCATACTTCCTTGACATATGCAGTAAGATCTTTGCAATAAAATCTAGTCCTCTTATCCTTCATTATTTTCATGTGTTTAAGTCTATGTTATTTCTATTCTAATGTTCTAACTTCATTTCCCACATCCTTAGAAATGCAAATATATTCAGCTATTTTCAATGACACTCTTGATCACCCTTAACTTATTCACCTCTTTGACCTTCCCAAATCCCATTCGCCTATCTGGAATAATTTCCATTATGTTCTATCTCTATTTCTCCTCTAATGTTACAGCAGAAAGTCATAAAATCATATTGTTTGGGTCCACTAAAAATTTCTGCTAACAGCAACTGGATCCTCACTGCTGCTTGACAATCATTTTATTTATCCCATGTTGACTCCTCATAATATCCTCAGAGCCTTCTTTCCCCTGTAACTCTAATTCCAATCCCAGTTGTGACCATTCAATGTGAGCTCCCTCAATTTTCCTCATCCATGTTATAAAACTACTTTTGGCTTCTGAGCTATTGCTTCAGAGTGGTTTTCCTTCTGTCTGTCTGATTGCCTCTTTCGGTATTTTTAAGAATTATTACACATAATTTACCTCCAATATTTAAGCTGAGTATGTTCTCTGGCTTTTCCCTGGCCCATCATCTCCTTTCTCTATATATCCTCTCCTTGTGATCTCATCAGGTCCTGTGGATTCAATGAACTATGCAGGTGGCTCCCAAATCTAGCCTGGCACTCTCTCCTGAGCTTTAGTTACACATTGCCTGGATTGATCACTACATGGCATTCCCACAGGAGTTTCAAACATACACATACGCACACACACACACACACACACACACACACACACACAATATAGTATATCTCTTGAAGCAAAAAAATACTAAAATGGAACAAATATCACTGGTGACAGTCATATAAAGGGCCTTTCCATTTGTGACTGAATTCTGCTACAGGTCCTTACTGCCTCTTCCAATTGGAATGTGAGTTCTTTGAAAGGAGAGGCTATCTCCAGGTTTTAGTTTGTATCTTCCATACTAAGCCCCTTACATGGTAAGAGATTAAGAAATAAATATTAAGAATTTATGTGTATATATATACATACACACACACACACACACACACACACACACATATATATATATGAGAATATATATTCACTCAGTATGTATTATCATTATTCAAGGTTCAATACAATATGGTTCTGGGTTTATTTTGGTATCAACATGGTACAATGGAAAAAATGCTAGATCTGGTATTAGGAAACTTGGGTTTAGTTCTTAGCTCCAACACTCATCAGTCTTATTTGTTCCCATATTTATTTCACAATCCTCATGTTCCAGGCAAATTCAACAACTTCCAGCTCCCTGTTTTTACCCTTTTCTCTCCTACCTCTGTAACTTTATGTACTTTGTCACCCATTCTTGCAATAAATCCCATCTTTCCCAATCTCTAGTTCACATGCTTCCTCTCTTTCAAGGCTCAGCTCAGATTCCACCTCCTCCAAAACATCTTTCCTTTTTTACCTCAGCAGCAAGGGGGTGCCTCCATCCTTGAATCTTTAGGGTTTGATTGTTGTCTTCTACAAACCTAATGATTTCCCAATATAATTTGTATGTATTTATGTAGATACCATATCCTTCTTATTAAATTGTAAGATCTTTGAAGATAAGAATTATACTATTTGTCGTTTTTATATCCCCAGTGCCTGGAATGGCAAGTATTGAATTAATGTGTTGAAAGGAATGGAAATTAAAACCATGTAATTGCATTATGCTATCTAAAGACTTCTATCTTTTCGAGAACAGGGCTGTAAAAAACAATGTGTACTTAAGAAATGTTTGTAGAATTAAATATTGAGATTCATAAATCTTTCTGGATTTGGAAACCTAAATGGAATAGTTCATCTGTTCAAACTGAATTCCTTTTTAACTCCTTTGTTATAATGGTATTCTATAGCATTTGGAAACTGACCAGGAAATTACATTTGGTTAACTGAATATATCTATTTTAAACTTCTGGAGCAAAATTTATGGGATAAGAACTACATTTAAAATACATCTTAGAGTGAACAGTGTAAGGTTTGCCCCATGATATTGAAGAATGAATGAATAGAAAAGCATTTATTAATCTCTTACTACATGCAAGTACTGTGCTAAGTAGAAAAACAAACTAAAAACTAGAGACAGTCTCTCCTCTAAGGGAACTCAGATTCTAATTGGAGGAATTTCTTTTAGCAAAATTCAGTGGCAAGACAAATGAAAAGGTCCCTTATCATTATTGGTCACTAGCAGTATTTGCTCCATTTCCAGTATTTTCTTGATTCAAGAGTTCTCCAAGTTTTAAAAAACATCTCCTTCTCCTTTTTGATCTTCTTTGGAACATAACCTAAGAGGGACCTGTCATGTTTTAGTCATAGCACAATATTGCTCAGTTATGATTAGCTAGACATCTGTGTTACAATGAGGAGACTGAAATTGCACATACTCTTCCTCTGAGATGGCATAATTCAAATATTCCATATCACTGTGCCAATTAATAGATCAAATATTGACCTCTTTTATGAAGTAATAGAATTATAACATTGCAAAGGGTGCTGAGGGGACTAGTCTAGGCCCTCCTGCCTGAAGACAGATAGATGACTGTCTATATAGAAAAAAAGATGGTATAGTGGAAAGAGACATGATTTGAAGTCAGGAGCCCTGCGTTCTCTATTCCCAGCTCTAATATTTATTAAATGTATGACCACAGTTAATTTGCATCATCTTTCTGAGACTCAGTCTCCCTATCACCTAATCACCACACAACCAGATCCATGGGGTTGTTGTGAAGAAAATACTTTGGAATTTTTGAAGCATGATAGAAATGTGAACTGCCTTTATTATAAATTACCATAGGCAGAAGACTATCCAATTTTTTTAAAAGGTGTCTAATGATGAGATCTTCCCATAACCTCTCTTTCCAGTTATATTCTAATGTTTAAATATTCTCACAATTCCAAAATGACTTCTTTATGACTCTGGCTCCAAGTTAAGACTAATATTCCATCTTTTCTAAAGTTGGAGAACTAGTATACAACTTCTTAACCTTTCATAGGCTTAATGATAGTAATGAAGTCACTCCTTAGCCATCTCTTTTCCAAGGTGAATGACCCACCTTCTTTTAACTTTCCTCACAAGACCTTTTTCTAATTGTTGAATTCAGTTTGTCACTCTTTTTGGGTTCCCTCCAGTGTTCTTGCAGTCTTAGTAAAACATGGAACATAAACCTGAATGGAGTACTCAGAATTCAGCAGTTTTCTTCTTCATTAAAATGAAGTGATTAGTGGGCTCTATTTCTCTTTAAAAATCTATACACAAACCATTAAAATATAATTTAAAAAATGAACCCAAATAAAAAGGGAGGAAGTGTCATCTTTTAATAGGAAAATTAACATTTTTTCCTCTCTTACCGACCTTTGGTTAAAAAGAATGGACAGACCATGTTCATGAGTTCAAGACTTTAAATGTTCCCTTCAGTATGATTATCTGAGTCATCGTTTTTCACAGTGTACAATGCCAACCATCCAGTAAGATCTTCTTTGGTTGGATTCATTTCCATTCATTAAGAGCCTAGTAAAGGAATGAGATTGACTTTAACCCTATTCCTGTGGCAAGCTATCTCAAGAGTGTTTTTCTCGTGATTCAGTGAAGAAACTCTGTATTTGGAGTCAGAAGATCTAGAATTGAACCCCAGACTCTGTGGCATATTTGCTGGATGATTTGAACTGATCATTTCCTATCTCTGGACTTTAGTTTCCTCATCATAAAAAGAGCAGTTGGACATAATGATCTCTCAATATGTTTAAAACTCAATTCATTGTAATTTTTCCAAATCCATCTCTTATACAAAGGTCTTTTCTTCTTTTCTGTAGTTGGCAGCAATATCAGTACATTTACTTAGGTTTGCAACTTCAGAGTTATCTTTAATTCCTTTTTCTTCCCCATCCCTCTTTTTTGCCAAGTCTACCTCTGTATCATTTGTCCCTCCTATTTCCTCACACATCCATTACTCTCATTTAGGTCTTTATTGTCTCTCATCCGAATCATTGCAACGTCTTCCTATTTGATCTCTCTGCTTACATTTTTCTCCTCTTTAATCCATTCTCCATACAGGTTTCAAACGGATATTCCCAAAACCAAATATGATCATATCTTTCCTACTGAAATATCTTCAGTGGCTCCCTACTGACTCTAGGATGAATTAGAACTCCTAGTCCAGCCATTTAAATCTCTGCAAAATATTGTTTATCTGTGCTTTTTCAGTCTTATTTTTATCACTCCCCTTTACTTGTTCTCCCTTCTAGTTTAAGTGGCTTGCTCTTTGTACTCCATACAAAACATTTCATCTCTTGTTTTGATCCCTTTGTGCAATCTCTCCCCTAAGTTTAGAATGTATTCCTTCTCACTAATACCTATTAGGAGCTTTAAAAAGAAGTTACAGTTTTGTACTCCTACCTGAAGTCTTTTTATCTAAAATAGCAAGACTCCCAGGGTCTCCCAGATAGGAGGAAGCATGTTCAAGGCATGTCCAACCATTGCCACCTTGACTACTAATTCTCTTCAAATTCTCATAGAAACATCCTAGAACCCTAAACCCAAGAGCCCACAGAAAACCAGCACCCTTATACCCCAGACCTCCATTTTTAGCCTGACCCTTTTTGCCACAACTGAGGGGAGTAATGCCTGTGGAGAAGGCCTTATTATCCTCACCACCCTCAACAAGCACTGAATAAATGCTCCCAAGACTTCCAGAAATGATAGTGCCCCCCTCCAAGACCATGAGTACAGCTTCCACCTCAGCTGATGAAAACATCACCAAGTAACCAAGTTCTTTGAAGATGCTGTTTGGCAATTGTCTTTTTTCAGGTGCTGAAACCATCACCTCAACAACCATAGCTACTGAAGTCACAGGAACATATGTCTTTGATACCAAAGTCCTTGTAATTGTTCAGTGCTCCAGCATTAAAAATATATATATATGATTTTATCAGTGAAAATAACATTAGAGGAAATATAACACCATCTATTTTGCTGCTACTCTCTAAATAACGTGGAATCTTTCCATGTGAATTATAGCTAAAACCTCCTATGTGTGTTGTCTTCCATATTAAAATGTGATCTCCTTAAGAGTAAGGACTATCTCCTTTTCATATCCCTAGAGTTAGCACAGTGATTTGCACATAGTAAGTGTCATTCATTCATCCATCCATCAATTCATTCATTTCTCCCAGTTGTCATTGAACTCTCTTGGTGCCCCTATTGTCTCTTTCTGTGTGTCTCTGTCTCTGTCTCTGTCTCTCTCTGTCTCTATCTCTCTCTGTCTCTCTCTGTCTCTCTCTCTCTCTCCCTGCCACTTCTCTTCTTCTTTCTATCTCAATATTGTTTCTATAAAATTTGCATTTACTTACTCATATACATACTGTGTCCCTCAAGTATACTCACAACAGCATTTGACATTTATCGACTTTAATTGTGCATGATATTTCTAGGTTCACGACATTTTTTTCTTTGAAGTTTTACAATCTTGAGGAAGGAAATCCATATAAACAACAAGGAAACAAAGAAAAAGAAAAATACTAAGACTGATTATGAGTAGACCAGTGGTTGTACCCCTGGAGAACAGTGCCTAGAAGAGTGCCTTGCACATCACAGGCATGTAATATATGATTTTGGAATTAAACAAAGTTGAGTTCGAAGTGAAGTGAACTACCCAATAAGAAAAAAGCATGGGGGGGGGGGGGGAGTGGAGCAAAGATGGCGGCATAGAAGCAGCAAAGTTTTGCAGCTTGCACACAGCCACCTCAAATGCCCATAAAATATGACTCTAAACAAATTTTAGGGCTCCAAAACTCACATAAAAATACAGAAAAACACATCACCTGCTGAAGGCAGCTTGGCACAAAAGGCTCATCACAGCATGCTGGGAATTGGAACCTGCCCAGCCTGAAACCATGGCTTGGCCGTGGGGTGGCCAGGACAAGCTGCAGCTAGAGCCTTCAGGAGAGTGGATCAGCAGCAGCTGTGGAAGCTTCTAGAATTAACAAGGACTAAGTGTAAGGTCAGTGGATCTCAGCTAAATTTGGGGGAGAAAAGCTGTCTGGCCATACTGCCTCCAGGGCAAGGAAGGAGCAGAAGCAGCAGCCTTGCTGCTGCCTCCACGTGCCTGCTTCAGAGCTCCCAGCCTGCAGACTGCGGGGGGAGGGGGGGGAAGCTATCATTCAGAGGCTAAGTGCTCTTGCATTGAGCATCCTGCATCTGGATCATGGTCTTGGGTGGTGGTCCTGAGATGTGTTTTCAGTGAGCAAAAGCTGGTGGGGGCTCCAGCAGCCTCCCAATAACTCCAGCAGCTGAGAAAACCCCAGCGATTTCAGATAGAACTTTCTGTCCTGGAAGCAGAGTTCCACAGAGCTAAAAACTCAAGTACTTTCACTGGCAACATGAGCAGGCAAAGGAAGCAAAGTAAGAACAGCAACCGAATTCTAGAATCCTTTTTTGGGGACAAAAAGGATGAAAGTATGGAATGGGACGAAGACGACACAGTCAGAACTCCACACCAAAAGCTTCCAAGAAACGTGAAGACTAGTTAAAAGCCACAGATCAACTTAAGAAGAGTTTTGAAAACCAAATAAGAGAAGTAGAGGAAAAATTTGGAGGAGAAATGAGAATGATGCAAGAAAATCATGAAAAGAGAGTCAAGAACCTGACTGAACAAAATAACACCTTAAAAATAGATTAACTCAAATGGCAAAAGAGGCCCAAAAAGCCAATGAGGAGAAGAATGCCTTAAAAAGCCTAATTTACCAGATGAAAAAAGAATCTCAAAAGCTCACTGAGGAGAATAATTCCTTCAGAATTATAGTGGAACAAATGGAAGCAAATGACTTTATGAGAAATCAAGATATTATTAAACAGATCCAAACAAATGCAAAAATAGAAGGCAATGTGAAATATCTCCTTGAAAAAACCACTGACCTGGAAAATAGATCC
>CM053583.1:341989339-342009142 GCA_028627135.1 Pseudochirops cupreus
ATTGAAATACTCTTTTGTAAGAGGTGTTTGATGTTTGAGACCTCTTATTGGGCCTTTTCACAAGACTTGCCCTTAGCCGCACCATTCCCCAAAACACAGGAAGTAAGTTTGCCACAATTTAATAGAATCAGAGAGCAAAGTGAGTTCAATTTCAAATTTTAAGTCTAGTTGTCTGAGTGATCTCACAACTCAGTTTCTTCTTCTATCTATGTGGTCTTCTTGTGTCTCAGGGATGTTTTGCTATGCAAGTAGGCCTCATTAATTCAGACTGCATCAATTCAGTCTGTGATGATTCTTCTTGAAGAAAGGCTAAATAAATGAATAGGATAAAGAATAATACTGGAAAAATTGTTAGCCTACTTAAGCAACCAAAGCACACTTAAAAGAACCATGTGAATGCCAATGAATGTTATTAATTAGAAATAAATCCTTTATTGTATTTATTGTCAATGCTATACCATATTTGTGCTGTGTTGTGTTCAGTCATTTGGGTTGTGTCCAACTCCTCATGACCTCATTTGGAACTTTCTGGTAAAAATGCTGGAGTGGTTTGTCATTTCCTTCTACACCCCTTTTTACAGATGAGGAACTGAGGCAAACAGAGTTAAGTGACTTTCACAAACACAGGTTGTATCTGCTTCCAGATTTGAACTCATGAAGATGAGTGTTCCTGACTCCAGGCTCAGCATTCTATACACTGTGCTACTTAGCTGCCAGCTATAAAATATAGCTCTTAAGTATTCTAAGTGTTTTATTTATGTTTCTTAGTTGAGTCTCATTAGCTAGATTTTAAGCTCTTTGAGATAAAATTCAAAACATTTTTTAATATCCCCTTACAAACTCAAAATGTCCCACTTCAATATGTCAGTGGATTTGTGACTAAATTCTTCCCATGGACACAGTTCAAAATTTTGACATATATTTTCATCGGTTGGGACTTTTATTAATTCCCTCCTCTAAATCTCCCATAAAAGTTTCATTCAGCATTCTGGGGAGATCCCTAATGTTCTTCATAGTATAATACTGCATGGATACAAATAATCCATGCAGAGTCTTCAAAAATTCTCTCCTACAATCTCACTGTTTGACCAGCCCACCCTCTCATCTCTTTGATGAGACCTTTTCACTTTATGTTTGCATCTAATACATTACTGGTAATATACTTCAGCCTATTTATGTCTATTTTTACTTGTTTCTCCATTGCCATTTGGATGGGCCATAATTTTTATTCTTCAGAGGTTGTGGTGTTCCAAACATCTTAGTTACATAGTATTAATTGAAGAATATTGATTGGTGTTACAAAGGCAAAAGTTTGCTTCAGGAAAATGTTTGTGGTTATTGAATGTGCTTTATAGTTTCCCAAATGCAAATCAACCTCATACTCAATTCTGGGCCAAGTTCATTGTTCATTTTTTTATGTATTCAAAAATATTTGAAGAGGGACCAAGTATATGGGCTCTTAGTATTCTTCAAATATGGATGCCTGATACAAAGCCCTAATTTCCTTGTCCTAGTTTTGGCTTTGCCTAGTCTGTTAAGTGTGAACAAAGTCTGCTAATTGATTCTTATGTTAAGGAAGAAATCTCTTTAAAAAACATTAATTCTAGTCACAGTGTATCCAAATTCCTAGTTAAAAATCCACTAAACTATTTATAAATGTAAAATAAATCTACACCACTGGAAAGAAGTTTGGTTCTAGGAGTTATCTTCACCAATAAAATACAAATCTAGTCCATGGTCAGGGAACCTTTCTATGGAGTAGGAATATATAAAAGTTTAGTGATAGCCTTTTCTTTGCTTGCTTATAAGGCAGTTCAAGAGTCTGGAACTCAGAGAGAACAATGTACCACATAACCAGTATAACTAAACTTGTATTGGTCAGAAGAGATTTATTTATCTAATAAATTTTTGTTCAGCAGCAATGTATGGAACATTGTTCTACCCACTAAAAGATTATGCTATGAAGGAGACACAGTGGCTGTCCTCAAGTCTAGACCACATCTGTATATTCCCATTACGAAGATAATTCTTCTTCAAATTATCCAATGAGGGGTTGTGTTAGGACTTATTTATTGGAATGCTTTTTGTGTCTATTGAAGTAGGATGATCTTTAGCTATGACTATTCCCAGGAGTTTTTGGGTCTCCCAAAAGCCATCACCTCATCTTACTGCCTGACATACAAAATGATCCTTTTACTTATGTATACTATTGTCATAGCTTTTGTCTCATTTGATTTTTCCAGTGACTTTATCAGAAGTCAAGACATACATTACAGAATTCATTTTTACAGACAAGGAAACAGAGACTCCAAAAAATTAAGCGATATGGCCACACAAGTAAATATCAGGGCTTGAACTCAAACACAAATCTTTCATTCCTAAATCTTGAGATTGAGAGATGGAAAAGATCTTAGAGACTGTGGAGGTCTTAGAGATCATGTAGTGACTTTGGGCAAGCTACTACTTAACTTAAAAGTTGAAGGAAAATCTGTTTGCCTGTTTCCTCAACTCTAAAATTGGAGTGATACTAGAACCTACCTCTCTGTGTTATTGTGAGGATCAATTGATATAATATTTATAAAGAACTTAGCATAGTGCTTGGTGCTCTGAAAATGATAGGTAGGAGTAGCAGTAACAATAGTAGTAGTAGTAGTAGTAGTAGTAGTAGTAGTAGTAGTAGTAGTAGTAGTAGAAGTAGTAACAGTAGCAGCAGCAGTAGCAGTGATTCAAACCTAACACTTTACAGATGAAGAAACTGAGGCCCTGAGATGGGAAATGACTTACCTAAGTTCAGACAAGTGTAGTAGAGTCAGCATTTAAATACTTGTCCTTTCACTAGAGACACAGTGGTACAGAATAATGGGTTTATAGACTAAGGAGCTAGGTTTAAATAACTTTGCCGTAAGTATGCCTTTGGAAAAGTCACAACTTCTCTCAGTTCATTGTCCATAAAATAAGGGGACTGAGATAGATGGCCTCTAAAATCCCATCTATATATAAGTCTGTGACTCCAATTTTGGTCCATCTTTGTTCTTTTTGACATTTTGTTTTTTTCTTTTCTTTTCTTCTTTCTTTCCTTATTTTGTCTTAATTTAGATTTTTAGGAGAATGAGCAAATAATGAGAGAACAATTGATTTACAGCAGTATTATTCATTTTACAAAAATAACACACTGATCTGGGGTATTTAAAATACAATTCAGGGTTTAAAATTTTTATTTACACATAACTTTTCAGGAAAATATCCACTAAAGTGGGGTTCAATTTTATTAATTACAAGAATATGAGCTCACATATATCCTCTGTTTAACTTTACTGAAATAGCAAATATGGTAATGCTTCATCATTTATTCACTTTATTAGTTCATTAATCCATATCAGTGTTGGGCTCTAGGAAAAATAAAGATAATTAGCCCCACTATAGTCTGAAATCTGGCAGGTGCATGTAATACATATATGCAATTGCTCTTAAAAGAGATTAGAACATCTTTTTCTTTTTCTTTTTCTTTTTTTTTTTTGAGGGAGAAGGTGAGGCAATCAGGGTTAAGTGACTTGCCCAAGGTTACATAGCTAGTAAATGTCAAGTATTCGAGATCACATTTGAACTCAGGTCCTCCTGACTCCAGGGCCAGTGCTCTATTCTCTGTACTACCTAGCTGCCCCAAGATTAGAACATCTTAAGAGGAGGTGCAAACTATTATTCAAAGTCTAAGGAAAGAACAAAAATCGCTGATCAAGGCAGAGGTAGAGGACAAAAGATCAAGGAACACTTCCTAGAAGATCTGGCCTTTGTATGAGACTGTGAATGATGAGTAGATTGAGAAAGGAGAAGAGACCTTGAATGAAATTAATATGATCCAAAAAAGTTTCTAGAGTAAAGTAAGAATCATGGAGAGTCCAAGGTCTCTGAAATGTAGTAACTAGAAATTACTTTTCCTTGTCAGGACTTTCTCATACCTTGGGATTTTTAGTATGACTACTTAAAGATACTTCTATTATAAAAAGAGGAAGAACATTGAATATCCATTATAAAAGGGAGGGAAAAAGCAAGTGAAAGAAAATTGGAAGGATCAAAGAAGATGGTGGATAGGCTTTTGGAAGGATATTGCAAAGAAAAGATAAAGATGGACATTTCCAATTTAAATTCCCATTTTCTCATTTTCTTAATTATACCAATGCTGCATTATTATTCATTCTCTGGAAATCTAACCACACATTTTAATCTTCTTCTCTTCCTCATCTTATCCTATACACCACCCCCCAGCCCCTTTTCTTCTGTGCCTGGTGTAGTTCACAGTGCAGTGAAGGGGATGCCAACCACTGGAGCCAAATTCAATTCCAAATCCAAACACAAGCAATGTTTGTGAATTGAGACTCCTTTGAGGTTCACCCAACTCCAATTTTACCAATTCCCTTAAGGGAAAGATTTCCCTTTGAAGCTTCTGTGCACCCAAGTGCATCCTGGGATGTAGGTTTGAGTTTCTGCTGTAGGGCATTTACTCCAGTATATTCCCTGCACCTAACCCTCTCATTACCTTGTGTGTGCATGCAGCCTGCAACCATGTAAAGCATGGCTGTGAGGGGGGAGGAGGCAACTGGGAGAAACTTGAAGGCCTAGCTCTGAGATATTTTTGTTTGGGAATTGCCTAAGTTAAAATATAAAAGGCAAGTAGGATGAATTGAATTAGCCCAGATGTTGCAAAGTGAATATAAATGTTGATTTGTTAAGCAATAATCTTAACAGGGAAAAGGAAAAAAAAAGTTTGGAATGAAACTGATAAAAAAATGGTTTTTGTAAAGCTGTTAATTGTACCAAGTGTTGTCTTGCTGACAGCTGCCACAGGCAACAACTTCAAATACTTGAACAGAAACTTTTTTTCCCCCCAAAAGAAAATAACCTACTAAACTATTTAAGTTGGAGCATGTTACCAAATATAATTGAAGAGTATAGTTGAGCAAGTTTAAGATCTACCTGGCAAGAAAACTCAAGTGGAAAAAATAAATAAATATGTTAAGCTTAAAGTAAATTGGGTGGGTGTGGAGAGGGAATACACTTGCCATTGTTAGGAGACACAGTACATAAGAATGAATAGTACTCTGCTCTTAAAGATTGCTTTGAAGTTTGGGGAAAGTTCGGGCCTTGAGACCCCTCTCAAAAAAAAGAGATGGAGAAGGCAAGAAGGTTGGAAAACCTCATTCTTCAACTCTGTGAGACACTTGTAAATTCTTTATATATAGGGGAAAATGGCTAAGTAGAAGGGAGTCAGCTGATCATAATAGTTGTCTGGGTTTACTTTGGTTCTGTTGCTAATCTCTCATTCTGTAGGTGGTCCAGTTCTTCCCCTGATGACATGACTGTTGAGGCATGAATTAGACTCTTTATTGAACCTAGATATGGTCCTCTTAGGAGCCTAGCATATGGCCAGTAAATAGTGGTTGAGGAGACAGAATTAGGGAACATGAGTTTAAATTTTACCTCTGTGTTTTACTACTGCAATGGTAATGGATCTTCCCTGACCTTTAATAAGCCTAAGGGAATTTGAAGACCTTCCCTGCTTCAAAGATCTTCCTTGTCCCCTAATAGATCAAATATAATCACATGGAGCCTGTGGAGGAGTTTACTGAAGAGTGGAGCAGAGCCCACAGGAAGCTTGGAGTCAGAACAGTTACAGCTGGAGGAAGGAGAGGGCACACTCAGCCAGACACTTAGATTTGTGAGTGTTGGTTTGTGGGAAGGCTAAAAGATTGTGTGGCTCTCTGCCATGTTGTGGTATATTAACTTCTATGTTGCTATGATGGATTCAGTTTCATGGTGTTGGGATTTGGTTTTCTGGTGTCTAAATAAATATTTTGCTTCTGTCTTCTATATGGAGAGTCTATTATATTTTGCTATTGAGAACTATGCTGGCATGTTTACGGTCACTGTTGGCACTGTGAATATTGCATTGGTGCTACAACTACCTATGTGACTATAGGCAAATTAATAAAGGAGTTGGATGATATGATTTATAAAAACCTTAAAAATTCTAAGCCTACTTTTCTTTTTAAACTTATGAGAAAATTATTTTATTGTTTTACCTGTAATGGGGAAACTGTACTTGCTTGTACTTCTCCATTATGCCCTAGGAACTATTATGAAAAATGATTTCTCTTAGTAAATGCTATCTTGGAGACTCAGAGCTTCCCCTCAAGTCCCCTCCCTCTTCCAAAGTTCAATCTTTCCTTTAGAAGGACATTACTGATAATGAGACTGCATTGAATCTTCTTATCCTGGTCAAACCTGACCCAAGCTTGAGTTAATTTAATCAAAGTTCTGCTCAGGCTTGGGTAGAGACAAGATTCTTCTGCCTAGATAGCCCAAGGCTTGGAGTGGTTGGGTATGGTTGGGGGGGAAGGTGGTCTGATAGAACTGGTATTTCCTCTATCTAGAGGTAAAAGGATGGTGGGGGTGATGTCAGCTTCTGTTGAAAAGGTATATAAGCTGTGCACCCCAAACCTCAAATTGAGACAGTTTTGGACAATAACTCCCATGTAGTACAAGTCTCCAGCTTGAGAGAAATTAAAATATAGACACACAACCTAATTTGCGTGTCACTTTCTTAGAACAAAGTCTGTGAAAGGTTGACACTATTTATCTTGAAAGGTCACTTCAGGCCTGAAACTCTCACCTTAGGAGTGGCCCATCTCCCTACCCAAAACCGGTTTTTTCTATTGGAAGATAGAAGGCTACTCCCAGAACCTCCATTTTAAGAGGGAGTCCAAGGCAGCCATCTCTTCATATCCCACTAGGCTGCAGTTCTCTGAAGTTTTCCATCATGCCCACTTCTTCACCTCCCCCACTCTCCTTTCACCTTCCTATGTGTATATGTCACCTTCCCATTAGAATATATGCTCCTTGAGGGTAAGGGTTGTTTTTCTTTTTGCTTGAATTTGTATTCTCAGTGCTTTTGTAGGCACAAGTAAGCACTTGATAAATGATTATTGATTGACTACCTAGTGAGTCCATCAGAGAGTTTTTCTTTCTTTTCACCGTCAATTGTGACATTTGATCATTAAGAATTGTCTCACAAGGTACTCTTTGCCTGCTGAGCTCTCTGTCTCTAAAGAACCCAATTAACTTTACTTATTTTCATCAAATTTTCCAAGGAAGATAGAGAAATAGAGTTAACTGCCTTCACACTATTTCTTTCCTGTTTTGTTTATTGATTTCTTCTTTAAGTCCCAAAGATCCAAAATAAAACCAATTTCTTCCATGATCTCAAGTCAAGGTAAGGTTCATTCATATCTGCCAGCCTTAGTTTCATGATAGTCTGAGAACTGGCAATCACAGTTATTATACCTCTTAAGTCTTATCTTTCCGTCTCTGCTTGGCCCTTTTTGCTTCCAAAACAGGCAACCAAACATAACTCCTCATCATTTTCCACTGAGCAAACTTGGGTGGTTGCAGATGTGGAAATACCTCATCCTTTACAATCTGAACAAAATTAGCATGAGCTAAAAAAAAAAAGGCTGATGAAAAGTTGTTGGAAGCAAGCAAGAAGTTGGCACAATAAACACCCTGAGAGCTCTTGCTGGCATCACAAATTGGCACCAGACAGCCAAATCTCTACAAGGGAAAACACAACATTTCTGTGGATAAACAAATAAGACTTTGATAGGAAGAAAAACCAACCCCAAAGCTGAGGGTGGCTGAGTAAATAGCCTGATCTAAATAATATATTCGGTGAAATTATGGTAACCATCCCCATCCAGCTTGTTAGTAGGTTACACCTTCAAAGTGAGATGGAAAAATGAGAAATTTATCCATATTATATCCAGAAACATAAGCACTTTGGGAGTCTTTCATTGCTTCATTTCTCTATTTTTCTCACTCAATAGACGCAATCTTAAAATATGGCCCCAACCCTTTCAGTTTTATTTTTTTAATCACATACTTGACTGTCTTGTAAAGTCATTTATCCATTATTTATAGATTTCCATTAGGTAAGGAAATATCATTTTCATTTTTACAATTTAGGGAACTGCAGTTCAGGGAAGGTAGGTGATCCTAGGTCAAATCAGGGGAGAAAAACAAACTTGCCAGTTCCCAGTACCACTTCCCCATTGTCTTACTGAATAACTAGAGAATTTTCCATTACAAAGAGGAATGATTTTGCATTCTCAAATAACTGACAAGTTTCAACAATGAATGACAAAATGTTCTTTAGTAGATTTCATAGTGCTGATTGTAACTTTTACATATATATGTATGTATATATTTTACATACATGGAGAGATAGAGACAGACACAGAGACAAAAGTCAACAGAGGCAATGACAGATACAAAGAGAGACAGAGAGACAGAGACAGAAAGACACAGAGAGATAGAGAGAGACACTGAGAAAGACACAGAGACAGAAAGAGACCAACAGAGACAGAGAAAGACAGAGTCAAAGACAGAGACATTAAAGGCTTCTTCCCATTCATCAAACACCCAGAAACTCGTCTTACTTAACAAGCAGGTTCTCATCCTCAGAACAAGCCTTAAAAAATCATAGATTGAGACCTGGAAGGGATTTTAAAGGTTATCTAGTGCAGAGGTCCTCAAACCTTTTCATCTTAGGATAATTTTGTGCTCTTCAAAAAAAATATTTTTAGTTTTCAACATTCACTTCCATAAGAGTTTTTACAATTTTAATTAATTAATTAAATTTTTTTTTCAACATTCACTTCCATAAGTTTCAAATTTTTTCTGCCTCTCTCTCTTCCCTCATCCCCAAGATGGCATGCAATCTGATATAGGCCCAACTTATGCATTCATATTAAACATATTTTCACGTTCATCATAATGTAAAGAAGAATTAGAACTAATAGGAGGAACAATGAGAAAGAAGAAACAAAACAAAACAAGAAAGAGAAAAGGAGAGCAAATAGTATGCTTCTATCTGTACTCAGAAACCATATTTCTTTCTCTGAATGTGGATGAAATTTTCCACTATGAGTTTTTTGGAGTTGTTCTAGATCCTTACATTCCTGAGAAGAGCTAAGTCTCTCAAAGTCAGTCATCGCACAATGTGGTTGTACTGTGTACAATGTTCTCCTCGTTTGGCTCATTTCACTCAGCATCATTTTGCATAAGTATCATTTTTTTTTCCTGAAGTCTTCTTGCTCATCATTTCTTATACAATAGTATTCCATTACTTTCATATGCCACAACTTGTTCTGTCATTCCCCAGTTGGACATTCCCTCAATTTCAAATTCTTTGCCAGCATAAAAAAAAAGCTGCTAAAAATACTTGTGTTCCTGTGGGTATTTTTCTCATTTTTATGATCTCTTTGGGATATAGACATAGAAGTGGTATTGCTGGGTCAAAGGGTATGCACAGTTTTATAGCTCTTTGGGCATAATTCCAAATTGCTCTCCAGAATGGTTGGATAAGTTCATGCTCCACCAGCAATGCATTAGTGTTCCAATTTTCCCACATCTTCTCCAGCATTCATCATGTTCCTGTTTTGTTGTGTTAGCCATTCTGATAGGTGTGATGTGATACCTCAGAGTTGTTTTGATTTGCATTTATCTTATCAATAGTAATTTAGAACATTTTTAATATGCCTATAGATAGCTTTAATTTCTTCCGCTAAAAATTGCCTGTTCATATCCTATGATAATTTATCAATTGGGAAATGACTTGTATGCTTATATATTTGACTCAGTTCTCTATATATTTTAGAAATGAAGCATTTATCAGAGACACTGGCTGTAAAAATTTTTTCCCAGTTCCTAATCTTGGTTGCACTGGCTTTGTTTGTACAAAAGCTTTTCAACTTAGCATAATCAACATTATCCATTTTGCATTTCATAATGTTCTCTATCTCTTGTCTGGTCATAAATTCTTCCATTCTCCATAAATCTGACAGGTAAACTATTTCTTGCTCTCTTAGTTTGCTTATAGTATCGATCTTTATATCTAAATCATGTACCCATTTTGACTTTATTTTGGTATGTGGTATAAGATGTTGCTTTCTACCTAGTTTCAGCAATATTATTTTCTAATTTTCCCTGCAGTTTTTGTCAAATAGTGAGATCTTATCACAGAAGCTGGAGTCTTTGGATTTATCAAAATTTTATACTCTTAAAAATTATTGAGTACCTCCACCCACATAGTTTTCATTCATATGTGTTAAATCTATTGATTTTACTATATTGATAATAATAAAACTATTATCTCTTTTTATCTTCACAATAGTCCTATATGGTAGCTGCTATTATTAACCTAATTTTACTTAGGAGAAAACTGAGGCAGACAGAATTTAAGTGACTGGTCATTGATCAGTCAGCTGTTAAGTGTAGTAGGATACATTTGAGCTCAGATCCTCCCGATTCCAGTTCCAGAACTCAATCTATTGTGCCACCTTGGTAATTCTAAATTATTAGAAATTAAAATATCTTAGTATTGTTACGAAAAATGTTTTGACCTCTTGAACCCTCTGGAATGGTCTCAGGGTCCCATAGGCTCCCCAGAGCACACTTTGAGAACCACCAATCTCATACAACCTCCTTTATTTACCTAATTTTTGGGAAAACTTAATCTCAATGAGTATAAATAATTTATCCAAAGTCAGAAACAGGCAGTACTTTGTCACTAGCTTCACAGCTGATTAATATCAGAGCCAGCATTCATCCTTTGTTTCAAGTGTAGGACTTCTTAAAATCTGCTACACTATATTCATTCTTAAATACCTCAAAAATTGATCATGTGCTTTTTGTCAAGATCCTTAAATTCTGCAAATCAGGGCCAAAAAATGAACATTTCTGCATCAAATCAACTCTCAGATAGAAGCCAAGTTACATTTCAAATTAGTAGTAAAAGTTTTACAGAAAAATTAACTTGGCAAAGCCATTTATTTTCCTTTGAACCTGTTTATAAATGGTACATTTGCCATCAAGTAATTGTGCTGATTTTTCTGTTATGAATTGATAATTATATACATATATGTGTGTATATATAAAAATATGTGTGTATATATATATGCGTGCATACATGTATACATACATATACACACATATTAGAAATGCAGATGCTGAGGGATTTCTTCTATCCAAATCTTGCCTCCATTACTGTATCACTTAACTGCAGAAGGAAATAGCAGAGTATGAGACAGCATTTATATAGTCTTATAAAAATTTCCCCTTGCATGGACCCAAAAAGCCCATTGACTCACTAGCAGCTGGCAAAATAAGTTGGCTATCAGTTAAGGGGATACTCCCTGAAAGAAAAAAAATAATATTAATTAATCAGTATTTTCAGTGATGACAGTCCAGATTTTTCTTCTAATTCTAATTAAGAAATTCATCAGGTATTTAGTGACTTAAAGTTTTATTTTTTATAAAGGATGTTTTTAATAATAATCAAACCTACTAACTATAAAAGACATAGGACATGTTTATATAGAATTTGTATGCATAGCATATATATACAGTAACTATGACATAAGTATTACATTTCATTGAATCATAGACTATTAGAACTGGAAAGCAGTCGGTAAATACTCAGAGCCAAGTCACCCACCCATATTTCTATATTTCTGGTTTGTATGGCATAAACTACAAATCCACTCTCAAGAGGCCAATTCTCTCCATATGTTTCCCAAGACCTTCAGGTTAACATATAAACTGCTTAGAATATCTGGAAATTTCATAGAATTTTAAGTTGGAAAGGACCTTAAAATTCACATGGCTATCATGTGATAGTTGAGCAAACTAAGGCTCAGAATATTGAAATAACTTACCTTTTCTCCCTGATATCCTAGTTGATCTTCCAACAAAGGCTGGGAAAATTTCCATTTATCCTTCCTCATTCTAAGGATATGTCTACCTTGTCATTAAATTGGAGGGGTTTTTTTTTTGTTTGTTTTTTATCGCGGAGAGTATTTGAGGTAATACCTTTCCAGTTCTTTTACACTTTTAATATTCTCCCCTCTTCCTCCCCATTATCACCACATACTCAGCAATCCAATGACAGTGGCTTCCTCTCTGTTCCTTGCACAAGACACTCTATATCTAGACTGGACATTTTTCACTGCCTGTTTCCCATGTTTAGAATGTTCTGCTCAACTCAGTCTCCTGGCTTCCTTCAAGTCTCTGATACAATTTCACCTTTTCCAGAAAGCCTTTCCAGATGCACCTTAATTCCAGTGCCTTCTGTCTTGACTATTTCCAGATAATCCTGTATAAAATTTGTTATACATCGTTGTTTGCATGTCATTTCTTCATCAGACGGTGAGATCCTTAGGAATAGTCTTTTGCCTTTCCTTTTGTTTCCAGTGCCTAGCATAATCCCTGGCACATAGTAGGTGCTTAATAAATGTTTATGGGCTGACTGATGATTACTATTTTTTCATTCTCCTTTTTGTGTACACTTTATGAAGACGATCCCTTTCCACATGCTCTAGCTTATTAGAATAGAGCCTACATTATATTTCTTTCTTTTTAGATTTTTTTTAGTTGCTTTTTGAAGACATTCTATTCTTCTTTTGACTTGTTATTCCAATCATACCTAGCCTCATCAGTAACTCTTTTACGAGTTATTCCTTAAGTAAGTGTGTTCAATAGTTGGCTAATATCATCTGTATTGTATTGATTGCAATTAGTATTTCTATGAGTGTGAGAATTTAAAAACTTGCTTCCAAATTGTGTGTGTGTGTGTCTGTGTGTCTGTGTGTGTGTTGCATCATTAAAAATGGAAAAGTTGATCATTTGAACAGATTCCATGAGACCAAGGAGAAATCAATGAAGGGATCTAATGTTTGATAAATCCAAGAATACAAGTTACCAGGACAAAGATTAGCCGTTTGAAAAGAACTCCTGAGAAAACTGCAATGATGTTTGGTAAAAATTAGGTTTAAGGCATTAACTTATACCATATACCACAATAAGTTACAAATGGAAAAAAAAATCCGAATATAAGTAGTCAAATCATAAAACAATTAGGAGAGAATTAAAGATAGTTCTTTGGGCAACTGTGGCTAGATTGAAAATTTTTAAGCAAAGAAGGGATGAAATGATAATAAAAGATTAAAAACAGAGACAAATTTAAAAGTTTTGATATGTATAAAATAAATATAGTCATAATAAGAAAAGCTCCCAGTTGGGGGAACAAATCTTCACAATGAATATCGGTTAAATGTCTGATATTTAAAGATATTTTTGGAATCAATACTTATATATAAGACTAAATGCTGTTTCCTAGTATGTAAATCATGATATTGTTGTCTACTGACCTCCTTTCTTAAGGAGTTTACCATCTGGCTTACTGTCTTCTCCTCCTCAACTCATATCCTTATACTAGAAAGTTTCATCATGCATACTGATACTCTCTCAAACACTCTAATTTCCTAGCTCCTCAACCAGACTAAATGCCATTACCTAGTCCTCCACTCCATTTTACCATGGCAAGAGCATGGATAGACTGGATCTAATCATTATTGTATAGTTTTTACTTTCTTGATGGAAAACTCATACATTCTTCTGAATATAAACTTCTATGGTTCCGTTTCTCCCTGTGTCTCTGGCTATGTAAATCTATTCTTTGAATTAATTATGACTCCAATTCCTCTACCCTTCATTGCATTCTTGAGCTATTTACTCAGTTCTGAAGTCACTTACATTTTCTTAATACTGACCCAATAATTAACCGATTTCATTACACACTGTCTTGTACTCTCAGATTCCTCTTCTCTTTGTCTTGTGCTCACATATTCCTCACCAAGTAGTAACTATGACTAGTTTAGTTACTAGTATAACTAGTAACTAATCTTGCTATATCCCTCCTCTGTCCCTATTCAAATGCTAAAGAGTGGAACTTGAAGAAGTCATTGAACCATGCTTACTTGGTTAATGCAAATTTTTGTTGTCTCATAAGCTCATATGGGTTTCATTATGATCTTTATGTCAATTACCCTCAGTTCAATCTATCTGTCTTTCTATCTATCTGTTATCATCACCATCACCATCATCATCATCATCACCATCATCATTATCATCTATCTATATCCAATCACAGTCTCTCTACTAAACTTCACTCCTGTGTCCTCTTCTGCTTATATGAATTTCAAACTGGATGTCATTGTAATGGCAAGCAAACAAGTACTTAGCACCTTGTTTCAAATGAACCTTGCCTGTGATTATTTCAAGTCTTTTTTTAATCTTTTAATTTTTTCCTTTTTTAAACATTTATTTATTTTTTTCTTTTTTTAAAATTAAAATTTTGTTTATTTTTAGCTTACATCATTCATTTCCACAAGATTATGAGTTACAAATTTTCTCCCCATCTTTCAACTACTCACCACCCCAATACAGTGATCCCACTGTATACCCCCTCCCCCAATCTGCTCTCTCCTATATCCTCTCCCATGTCCCCTCTGACTTTCTAGTAGGGCTAGATGGATCTCCTTACTCCAGTGCCTGTATATCTTATTTCCCAGTTGCATATAAAGAAAAATAATAATATACAATAATATATTTTTTAAACATTTGATTTTAAGACTTTGAATTCCAGATTCTCTCTCTTCCTCCCTCATCACTCGCCATTACTGGGAAGATAAGCAATTCAATATAGGTTGTATGTGTGCAGCTACGTAAAACTTACCCATAGTGGATATATTGTGAAAGACTGACTATATTTATCTCCATCCTATCTTGCCCCGCACTTGTTCTATGTTCTTTGACATTGTCCCTTTTCAAAAGTATTTAATAGTACCTTGATTTCTCAAAAAGTCATTTGCTTCCATTTACTCCATTCTCATTCTGAAGGAATTATTCTCTTCAGTGAAATTTTGTGATTCGTTTTCCATCTGGCAAATTCGGCTATTTAAAGCATTTTTCTCCTCATTGGCTTCTCCTCTTTTGCCATCTGAGTTAGTCTATTTTTTAAGCTGTTATTTTCTTCAGTCAGGTTGTTGACTCCCTTTTCATGATTTTCTTGCATCATTCTCATTTCTCTTCCCAATTTTTTTTCCACTTCTCTTATTTGGTTTTCAAAATCCTTTTTAAGCTCCTCTATGGCCTGTAACCAATTCATATTTTTCTTGGAAGCTTTTGGTGCAGGAGTTCTGACTATGTTGTCTTCATGCTATTCCATACTTTGATCCTTTTTGTCCCCAAAAAAAGGAATCTAAAGTTGGATGGCTGTGGTTGCTCTGCTTCCTTTGCTTGCTTATGTTGCCACTTGATTACTTGACTTTTTGCCACAGTAGAACTCTGCTTCCAGAGGAGAGAGCTTTGTCCCAAATCACTGGGACAGCTGTCAGAGTTATTAGTTGGGTACCCTCTCTGAAGCCTCCACAGGCTCTGGCACCTGGTCATACACCCCAGGACCTCCACCCAAGACAGCAATCCAGATCCAATCAGGTTAAAGCAAGAACAATTACCCCTCAGAATGGTCGCGCTGTCCCCTTATGATCTGTAGGCCAGGAGTTCTGAAGCAGCCACATGGAGGAGGCTGCATGGCCTTCATGACTGAGCTGCTCCTCCCTTCTAGGGGCAGAGGCCGGACTGCACTCTTGGTCCACCTGTTCTCAATGTCCATACTGACCTTTTAGTTTGCCGGTGGCATTCATGGGCTGATAATTCTGGAAATGGCCACAGCTGCTGGTGATCCACTCTCCTGAAATCCCTCCAGATGCAGCTGAATGGGTCCATCCTGGGGTTAAAGCCTTGGGCTCATGGGGAGAGAGTGGGGATGGGCTTGGCTCCCAGTACACTGTGATGCACCCTTCCTGCCTGACTGCTGGGCTGCCTTCAGTGGGGGATTTCTTTCTCTTTGTTGCTTTTTGGATTCTGTAGCACTAAAGTTTGTTTAGAATCATATTTTATAGGCATTTGAGGTGGTTATGGGGGGAGGTCATGGAGTTTTCCTGCTTCTATGCTGCCATCTTGGCTCCTGGATATTCCTTTTATTAGCTGGAGATGAGGGCCCAGGATTCCAGAGACAGATTGGGACTGGAGATAGAAATTTGTAACAGTCTTCAGAGAGGAGATGCCTGACGCCTATAACTGCCAGGGTGGCCACCTCCTGAGGTGGCCACCTGCCTCAAGTCTTTGTTAAGAAATAGAACTTGTGAAACCCACAGTGGGAGGAACTTGCTGATGCAACAGGAAGGGGCAGAAAAGGGAGGAGCTAATGACCATACATAAGGATATGCCCAAGATGGGAGAGAGTAGAACTGAGAAGTAGAATGGTTGTGGAGGCTGGCACTCTGTCTGTTCTGTCTGTGTTGATTTATGTTTGTGATACTTTGTACAGAAGCCCTGGGACCTTACTGGAAGCCCTGAAATAGGATTTTCTTATTGTCTGTTTACAGAAGTCCTGGAGGAGGGTTTCAGAGGTCCTGGGACCATATTGAGCATGTGTGTTGAGTTCTCAAACCATGTTGTTGGGAATGTGTTGGTTTCACAGGCAGATAATGAATTGATGATGGTGCCAGCAATGTTGTTGAATGTTATTGTGGCTCCATTAAGCTTTGTCTTCCCAGAAACAGAAACTGCAAAGGACTTGAGGGAGACTGGACACTGTGAGCTTCAATATGGAACTGGATGAGGAGCTAGATGAAGAGCTGGATGAGGAGCTGGACAAAGATCTGAGAGTTGCCTACCTTTTAATCTAGGTGACGGTTTGGTAGATTCAGGCAGGATTGGGGACCATGGAAGAGGAACCATGGAATCTGAGAGCCAGCTTCGATTCAAGATGAAAAGACCTCTGCTTGGGAACATAATACTGATTGAGAAGATCATGATTTACTGTGACCTAGGGGTGGAGAACTTTGACCTTGGTACTTTGTGTCCCTTAAGGAAGCTTACTCCTTAAGGATGTTTGAGTCAAGGACTTACTGAATGATTGTACTTTGTGTCACTGAAGGAGGGTTGCTAGTTAAGGATGATTGAGTTAAGGACTTCCTGAATGATTATCTTTTGTTTGAAACTATGTGGACACTTTAGTGATAAGTTCTTATGTTATAACATTGTGAATGCTGTACTTTGGTTTCTGTGAATGTTTTGATTTAGTTTGCTGCTGAATAAATTGAGAGTTCACTATAATATGTGATCAGAACCTAGAAGCTGTTCACAGCAGCAGTCCTCTGGAAAGCTTCTCATGCTTGGCTTTACAGTCATCAAGCCATACAATCCACAAGTCCAGAACAGAACTCGTTATCTTTTCCCACTAACACACTCCCTCTACCAGATCTCATTATGTTTATCAAAAGAACCACCATTAGCCCAGGATCCTAGGTATATAACTCTTGCATTTTGGTAATTTCCTCACTCTCCCTTACTCCATAAAACCAATAAATTGCCAAATCTTCTTATTTTTACCTCTGCAATATCCCTTGCTTCTGACACCTTCTCTCTACTCATATAACTATCACTTTAGACAAGGCCTTCCTGAGCTCTGTTACAGTATTACAATAGTTTTCAACTGGTCTCTCTGCCTCATACTTCTTCCCTTTCTAGTATATCTTCCACACAGCTGCCAAAATAATTTTCCTTTAGCTCACATCCGACTGTGTTAGTAGTTAGTAGGTAACTACTAAATAAATTCCAGTGGTTCCCTATTACCTGTAGGATAAAAATATAAACTCCTCTTTTTGGCTTTTAAAGCCTTTTACAATATGACCCCAGCCTATTTTCCACCCTGATTATATACCACTCCCCTTTCTATTTGTGTACCAGCCACACTAGCCTTTTCATTGTTACTTCCACATGACATTTTATCTATGGCCTCTAAGACTTTACACTGGTCTTGCTCCATGCCTGAAATGTATTCCCTTCTCATTTCTGCTTCATAGAACCCTTCGATGTTCACGACACAATTCAGATGCTGTTTTCCACATGAAATATTCCCTAATCTCTCTCCCACCCCAACTTATTATGCTCCCTTTCCCTAACAAATTTGTATTTATTTCTCACTCTATCTGTGTATTTTGCTTATGCTTAGGTATGCTCATGTTGTATACATGGATCAAATGTAATCACTTCCCATGAAAATAGAGATTGTTTCTGTAGCACTTAGCACACTTCTTGACATATTTTTGATGTTTTAGTTTTAATGATGCTTAATAAATGTTCATGGATTGATTCATACTTAATAAATGATTATATATACATTTAAAATATAATTTTTGTGTTAGCCAAAAATATTTTTGGAAAAAGGTGTGTCCATTGATTGGGGGGGGGGGGGGAAGGAGGTGTTAGAGAATCAAGTAGAAATTTAGATTTTCTGAAAGTTAATAAGAAATACAACACAATAATGATGATCATAATAAAAAGAAAGAGACATAGGGAAAAAAGTCATAGAGGTAGAAATCGCAAGATTTGGTAAACAACTGGATATATGGGGTGAATAAGAATGAGAAACCCCCCAAATGTTGAAGTTATGAACCTTGGAGGCTGAAACAATGACATCTTTGATAGGTTTAGCATAGTTTGTGGAATAAGTGGGTTTGTGAGGAAAGATAATGCATTTGGTTCTGAATATATTAAGCTAGAGATGCCTCATGGATATCCAATTAAAATATCCCCAAGCAGGTGGAGAAGAGAGACAGAAGACTTGGGCTAGATATAAAGATATTGAAAAAACCCCAAATATTTTCTTTAACAAAACAAAACAAGGGAGCAGAGCCAAGATGGTGGAGTAGGAACAGTGTGTTACTGCAGTTCTCACATAGCCACCTCAAATACCCATAAAATATGACTCTAAACAAATTTTAGGGCTCTAAAACTCCCACAAATACACCTCTTGCTGAACGTAGCTCAGCAGGGCGAGATCATCCCAGCTCTAGGAGCCGAAAGCAACCCAACCTGAAACTGCAGTGTGGCCCTGGTGGGGGGAGGGGCCTGGCCAGGATGAGCCACAGCTGGAGCTTCAGGAGAGTGGATCAGCAGCAGCTGTGGCAGTTTCCAGAATGATCAAGATATAAGAAAAAAAAGGACTAAGTGAAAGGTCAGTGGATCTCAGCTAAAATTGAGGAGAAAAGCAGGTCCGGCCAAACTGCCTCCCAGGCAAGGAAGCAGTAGAAGTGGAGGACCTGCAGCCATCTCCTCATAGCTGCTTCAGAGCTCCCGGCCTACAGACTGCAAGGGGGCAAAGAAATTGTTCAGAGGCTAAGTGCTCTTGCATTGAGCACCCTGGATCTCGATTGTGGTATTGGGTGGTGGTCCTGGGGTGCGTTTTCAGTGAGCCAAAGCTGGTGAGGGCTGCAAAAAAATGACAGCCCCCTAATAGCTCCAGCAGCTGGGAAAATCCCAGGAATTTGGGACAGAGCTTTCCCCTCTGGAAGCAGAGTTCCACAGAGCTAAAAATCATTGACTGGCCAACCATGAGCAGGAAAAGGAAACAAAGTAAGAAGAGCAACCAAACTCTAGATTCCTTCTTTGGGGACAAGAAGAATCAAAGCATGGAATGGGAGGAAGACAACACAGTCAGAACTCCTCCACAAAAAGCTTCCAAGAAACATGAAAACTACCTAAAAGCCATAGATAAGCTTAAGAAGGATTTTGAAAACCAAATGAGAGAAGTGGAGGAAAAATTGGGATGAGAAATGAGAATGATTCAAGAAAATCATGAAAAGAGAGTCAACAACCTGGCTGAAGAAAATAACACCTTAAAAAATAGATTAACTCAAATGGCAAAAGAGGCCCAAAAAGCCAAGGAGGAGAAGAATTCCTTAAACAGTTGAATTTGCCAGATGGAAAAAGAATCTCAAAAGCCTTCTGAAGAGAATAATTTCTTCAAAATTAGAGTGGAGCAAATGGAAGCAAGTGACTTTA
>CM053583.1:342009642-342129348 GCA_028627135.1 Pseudochirops cupreus
ATCAAGAAGAACAAGTGTTCTATATGTAATTCTTAGCAACAAGGAGGAATTGAACATGATGGTTAGCTTGGGAGGATATGGACCATTCCAGTGTATAATTAATTATAAAGAAGGAAACAAAAAAACAGGCTCTTCTCCTCAATTGTATTAATGCACATGACCCTATTCTTTTAGCAATGATGGTTATGAATTGCATAGAGGCAAATTTAGACTTGATATATAGACAAAGTTCCTGACATTTAAAGCTAACTAAATAGAGTAATACCTTCTCAGAAGTCAAGGAGGATTGCTCTTAATGAAAATCTCCAGACAAAGTTAGGTAACCATTTGTTGCTGGTCCTATTGAAGGCATTTTGGTTAGGTTTAGGTTGTGCTCAATTCCTCCCAAATTCTGTCCAATTGAAAGATTCATTGACTCTGCTGTGACAACAAAACCTATCTCCTATATCATCTTTGACACACATGCCACACTTGAATGCTGGTACAATTTAAAGGAAATAAATTTAATTCCTTTAAAATTTCTATCATGTAGAGTCAAGATGAAAGCAATAGGACTATATATAAAAGTAAAACAAAAACAACAACAACAAAAAGTTCTTAGTTTATGGGCTGTACAAAAATAGTAAGTGAACCGGATTTGTCTTGCAGGCTGTAATTTGCCAACTCAATCTGGATTTTCAAAATTTAGGTTAGTTTTACCTCTGCTACTCTCTGACACACTTGGGCTGAGTCATTGAGTCTGAATGACTACATCTGATCAAGCTAATTAGATATTGAAAGCATTTAAAGTATAATCATCCTTGACTTTCACTATAAAAACCAAATTCAAATTAACAAACATAGATTGAACACCTACTATGTTCAAAACATACTTTTTTTCATATTAATCACTTGTTTTTGTTTTTTGGGTTTTTTGGGGGGAGGTCAATCAACAATAAGTACTTGCTTCTTACATAGTTCTGCTTTTTTATTTACCTATGAGTGTTAACACCCACTTTGTTGTCACCTACCTCATCATCCTGCAGACAGTTTGTTTCTTTTAAGATTAGCCCAAAGAAGGAAATTCTCTGAATCCAATGTATATATAAGGCAAAGAAGAAGACCTAACATCCCTGATGATAGGGATATTGTAAATATATATCTTCAAAGACACAAATGTAGGTAGTTATTAGGGCCTTGAGATGAAAAAGGTTTATTGAGAGTGCAGTCATTTGACAATGATATCCTTTGACATTCACCTTTGGTACCTCATTGCTTTTTGGAAATGACCCTGAATTCTTGATAGAATGTAAGCTCCTTAAAAGCAGGAACTGTGTAGTTTTTACACTATTTTTCACATGTTGTTCTTCAGACATTTTTCAGTTTTGTCCAGCTCTTCCAGATCTCATTTGGAGTTTTCTTGACAAAGACAATAGAGTGGTTTGCCATTTCCTTCTCAAGCTCATTTTGCAAATGAAGAAAGTGAGGTAAACAAGGTTAAGTGACTTGCCCACGGTCACATAAAAGGTAAGTGTTTGAGGCTGGGTTTAAACTCACAAAGATAAGTTTTTCTAACTCTGAGCCTGACACTCTCCACTGTGCCACCTAGCTGCCTTGTAGTAAATGCTTAATAAATATGGCATTCATTGATAGAGTAAAGACTGTGTCAATGTAAAATGTGATTAGGCAGGTCTTTCCAGACTTGAAATACCTGAAGAACGTATTAGCTAGAGTACTAGATTTGGAGTTGAAAAGTGCCAAGTTCAAATCCTGCCCCATTTATTTATTAATCTTGCACTGGACATTTAAGAAGATGTAGGGCATCCACCAGGAGCTGCGTTCTTTCCAGTCAAGGCAGCTAGTGAAAACAATTTTCTGAGACATAGGAGGGCTGTGATAATGAAGGCACCTTGGTGGGATCAGCACTTCTATTGATGAAATCACGGATATCTGAAGTATAGAATCACAGTCAATCAACAAGTATTGATTAAGTACTAATGTGCTGCCCATCACAAAACAACAATCTTATAATTGGAAAGGACCTTCGAGTCATCTACTCTAATCTCTTTCTGAATAAACCACTGTCTAGGTCATTCCAACCTGTGATCAACCAGCCTCTGGTGAAATCAAGGGGGACTCACTGCCTCTTGATGCATCCCATTCTACTCTGGCATAGATCTAATTGGAAAATTTTTCTTTACATCTAATCGATATTTGCCTGGGGTTCTTCCCCATGTAAAATTGTGACATGCCCATTTTTCCCTTACTGAGGGCTCACCAAATGTCTTGGGGGGAGGAATCAAAACCATGGTCTGGTACTGTAAGTGTTTGTGTATGGGCACTGTGAAGAACCCTATGGAGAAGGAGAGCTTATCAGAACATCACAGATTGCTTTGATGGCATCCTCACATCCAGATGGACTATTTATTTTCTTTATTTCTTTATCTGTTTATGGGCTGCTGAGAATCAGTTGAATCTAGTGTATTTTCAGTGGGGTGTGATAGAGGCTCCCATAAATAAATAAATAAATAGACACCTTTATACGTGTGTGTGTGTATACATATATATATATATGTATATATATGTGTGTGTGTGTACATACATGTATGTGTGTATGTATGCATATATCTACATGTACACAAATTTACCTATTCTGAGACAATTCCTGGGTTTGGTTGGTTTGAACCATTATATAAATATATGTACATATATGTATATTATAGTTTTTCATATTATGGAGCTTCCATTTCCTGGACAGGGTGGGATGGTGTTATATTGTGTCATTTATACAAATGAATATAAAATAAAATAAAATGTCATAAGAATATAGAAGACATATATACTTTTCTAGAAAAAATTGGAGGCAGAGATAATTTTCAATTTGGGGAAGCTAGGATAACTTCATGGACTATGTAACACTTGATCTAGATGGTCTTGAAAGAAGAAAAGGATTTTCACAAGCAGAACCAAAGAAGAAGAGCACTCCATTCATTTTATATCAGCTCAGTGTTGGGCTCAAGTATTATTTTCTCATTTTGTTAATGATAGAATTGAGGGATAGGGACTTGCCCAAGTTTAGTTGGTTAGTCAGTGGCAAAATCCAAGCCTCAAAATTCCCTGTTGAACATTCAGTTACATGAGGTGTGGCTGACATTAAAATGTTGACAAGCAGTATGCCATTTTCACTTTGGTTCACTTACTTGAAGGATCTAGAAACATGCTTGGAGGAATGTAACACTTTTGTCTAGGTTGAAATTTACTCTATAAGACTTTCAAATTGTGAGAAGTAAATATCACTGGAAGCACAAACCCGTTATACACACACACACACACACACACACACACACACACACACACAGAGCTAGACGCTGGAATCATGCACAGCTGGAGGTGATAGATCAGGACACTTTGATGGAAGGATACAGCTCTGTTTGGATTGTCTGGACTTGCTAAAGCCAAGTTGGTTTGGATTTAGACCAGGAAGAGATTTGCCTGATTCTCAATCATTGTCAGCAAGTGTTACCAAACAAAACAAAACAAAACAAACAAACAAAAAAAAAACTTGAGATGAGGAAGCCAAGCATCCTGGAAGCAATAATAATAAAACCATGGATGCTGAATAAAACTGGGCTCAGGGAAAAATTGAAGCTGTAGTGCTGGGTCAAATAAATGATCCACTAGATAAGATGGAAAGCTTTCAACAATGCTTTTACACACTCCCCTCTGACAAATAGTGTGAGCTTAGGTTGGGCTCTGATACCAACTTTCAAATATTTGTGGAAAGGGAAAACCCTGATGTGTCACTAGAACTGACTCAGATTTTTGCAGGCAGCAGTATCTGATAATTTAGGTAATGTCCATTTTCTTCAAGTCAGTTCATTATTCAGCACATTGTTGAGATTTCTACCACATCTGAGCAGGAGCCGCTGTGAGCCCTTAGCTCACTTTTAAAGACAATTAAAATTTCTGCATCAAGATGACTCATTAATGAGTCAAATGCAAATTAGTATTTGATGCTGTCCTGGGTTTAGAAGAAGTGCAATCTTAATAAAACTACCAAAAATCTTATAGAGATAGAAAAAAAAATTAAATTCTTCCTGAAGAACAAAAATATCAGTGAAATCAAGGGAATAAATTTGAGAGAAAGTGGTCTAGCAGTCTATCATACTCAAGTCTACCAGATCTCAAACTGTGTTACAAAATAGTCATTATCAAAATAATCTGCTACTGGTTAAGAAATAGAGTAGTGAATAAGCAGAATAGTTTTGGTATAGAATACACAGCAATATATCACCATAGTAAATTTAATGTTTGATATACCTAAAGATCCAAGCTTTTTGGAAAAGAATTCACTATTTGACAAAAATTACTGGAAAGTAGCTTGACAGAAACTAGGTATAGACTAACATCTTATGCTAAATACCAAGATAAGATCAAAGTGAGTACATGATTTAGACATAAAGGGTGACATTATAAGCAAATTAGGGGAGCATGTGAATGTATTATTTTACCTGTCATATATATGGATATGGGAAAAATTTATGACCAAATCAGAGATAGAGAGCATTATATGATGTAAAATGGATGATTTTGATTACATTAAATTAAAAAAAAAGTTTTTGTAATAACAAATCAATGCAGCCAAGATTAGAAGGAATGCAGAAAAATTGAGGTTGTGGTGGAATTTGCAGGATATTTCTCTGATAAAAACCTCATTTCTCAAATATATTGAGCCAAATTTATAAGAATACAACCTTTCCCAAAATGATAAATCATCAAAGAATATGAACAGGCAATATTCAAAAGAAGAAATCAAAGCTATCTATAGTCATATAAAAAAATCACTATTAAAATGCAAATTAAAATAAGTGAGAAACTTTCACAGATTGGATAATATGACAGAATAGGAAAATGACAAATGTTGGAGAGGATGCAAAAATTTTGAATATTACTGTTCTGTTGGTGGAGTTGTGATCTGATCCAACCATTCTGGAGACCAATTTGGAATTCTGCCTGAATGATTATAAAACTGTGCATACTCTTTGATCCAGCACTACAATGACTAGGTTTGTATTGGAGAGAGATCAAAGACAAAAGAAAAGGACCTATAGGTACAAAATATTTATAGCAGTTTTCTTTATGGTGCAAAAGAGTTGGAAATTGAGAGGATATCCATCAATAGGGTGTGTTATAGTACATGATTATAATGAAATACTATTGTGCTATAAGAAATTATAAGCAGGATACTTTCACAAAAATCTGGGGATACTTGTATGAACTGATGCAAAGTGAAGTAGAACCAGAACATTGTACACAGTAACACCAATATCCTACAAAGACCAACTGTGAATGACTTAACTATTCTCAGAAAAAACAATGATCTAAGACAATTCCAAAGGACTTAAGCTATACACCCAAGATAAAGAACTGATGAAGCTAAATGCAGATTGAGCATACATATATACAAATATATATATATTTGTATATATATATATATATATACACACATATGTAGATATGTACACATACATATATGTAGATACACACAGACATGCATCTGTATTTATATCTATCTATCTACATATTTATATATACCTATACCTTTGGCCTGTGTTTTCTTTGCAACATGGCAAGTAGTATAACCACATAAAACATATAATTCTGCGTAATATATATCATTCTACATCAAATTGTTTGGCTTCTCAAGAAAAGGGGAAAGGGGGAGGGAAGAGAAAATATTTAGAAGTCCAGATTTTTTAAATGAATAGTTAAAAATTTTACACATAATTAGAAAAAATAATAAAAAATTTAAATTTAGAAAAGAAGGCTATTCTTTAAGAAGGACAATTTGTCACATAATTTATCACTGGAACTAGAAACAAAAAAATTATCTTCAACTCTGATTGCTGAAGTCACACATTCCAATTTCTTTTTTTTTTAATTTTAGTAGATACCTGTACCAAGAATATACACCACTATATACCCATACACAGAATTAATCACCTTCAACATACATATCTTTTTCTGGCACAGTAGACAGAGGGACAGGCCTTGCTTCAGGAAGACATATCTTCCTGAGTTCAAATCTCATCTAAGACACTTAATAGCTGTGTGAATCTGAGCAATTCACTTAACCCTGTTTGCCTCATTTTCCTCATCTGTAAAATGAGCTGGAGAAAGAAATGGCAAACAACTCCAGCGTCTTTACCAAGAAAACCTGGTCATGAAGAGTCAGGCAGAACTAAACAATTAGAACAACAATAAACATACCTGTCAGTGGTGACAGCTCTGTATACCTGCAAAAAGAACATTTAATTCAAAGGAAGGCTTCAAGTATAAGATTCCTAGATAGATTTTTTTTTTTAGAAAACCATCCTAAACCATCTAAATATAATAAATTGTATTTTACTAATTCTTTTTATTTCCATCATCTCATTTCAGCCTCACTGAAACCCTTTGAGATAAGTATTACATGCATTAATATCCTAATTTTATAGGTGAGAAAAATGAGTAAGAGAAGTTGTGTCACAGCTAGTGAATTCCTGAGCAAGATTTGAATCCAGGTATTCCTTATTTGAGTTCCAATTCTTTATATACTATATACTACCTCATCTCCAGTGAAGTTTTGCTCCACAGCCCTCTCAGCAGGGGAAGAAGGCCAGTAAATCATCTATGCTACCCAGTGCCACATATCAATGCAAAAAAAAAAAAAGAAAAGAAAAGAAAACTTCCAGAATTCATAGCTAATTTTGGAAAGGAACTAAAAAAAGATTTTTAAAAAGAAAACGAAATTAGTTTTAAATTGCCAGAATTCAAAATGTAGACATGACTAGATTATAAACATTAATGAAACAGAAATCTCAAGTAGGCTTGAGAATAATCAGAGACCACTCTATGCATATATGGGTATAATTTGCATCAACAACTTATAATAAACCAGGCTATTACAAATGGGAGTGTTAGAATGTCTTCCAAATATCCGCAAGCACTTTTCTATATGCTTTTTAAAGTAGATTAATCACTTAATGGTTCTATGGAAGTGTAATTTTCACTTACTGTAATATAAAACCAAATCTCTTTAAACTCTAACTAGGAACCAAATCTTAGGGTAATGCATTAAAGTTATGGTAGTGATATTCATTTGAACCTGACTTATTATTTAAAAAATAGCAGATTAAAATAAAAATCCAAGCATTAAGGCAAGTCTTCATGCAGCTTGTAAACATACCAATTTTTTTCACTATCAATCAACTGGTAACTCCGGCTTCTTGCACTCTCTTCTCGACTCAAATTTCTTTCCCCAAGGTTACCAACAACCTCTTAACTGCTATATCTTATGGTCTTTTCTAGGTCTTAATTCTATTTGTTTTCTCTGTACCTTTTAAAAATGTAGAATCTCTACACCCAACCTTATTCTCCTGGGTACTGTTTGCTTTTTTCATTTCTAGGTCATTATTCTTTCTCATCCTACTTTTTCTGATCACTCCTATGTAGTCTCCTTTACTAGGTTCTCATCTTTCTCCACACGGTGTGGACAAAATATTTGTGTTTCTCAGCCTGCATTCCCATTCTGTCTTCCCCATTCTACCCTCCTGATTGTCTTCCATTTACGTTTCAAGTCTGATTTATTATTACTTCTCTGTTCATATTTATTTTTATTCTAGCCAAGCTAACCTAGTAGATCTTCTCCATAAACCATTTCTCATTTCTCACCTTAGAATAAATTGTTTATTATGTCCAGAATGCAATTCCTCCTCAATTTTTCCTGGTATTATCCCTAGTTTTCTTCAAATCATAGCTCAAGAACTGACTTTTTCAGGATATTGTTTCTGATGCACCAATTAATGATTGGAATTGTTTTGCATTACTTGAATGTATTTTGTATTCATTCGTGGGTATATATGTTTATCTCCCTGGTAGAATATAGAATGATGTTAGGGACTGTTTCATTTTTGTCTTTGTGCATAGAATGGTGCCTTGCTTGTATTAGATATTTAACAATTGTTGGTTGAATTAAATTGAATTAAGCAGAGTAGAATTGAAGTGAACTCCTTTGGTGGTTATCAGCATATAGTGGACATATAAAATGCCTCTTGTACTCCTTTGTATGTACAAGTTGTTGGCAACATATTCCAAACTGCCTATGCTCACCAAGTGTCTTCTTGCTGCTCTCTTGGTTATTTATAGTTGCTATGAGACCAGAATCAAGAAGATTTGAATTCAAACCAGGCCTCAGACACTTATTAGCTGTGTAAGCTTGGGTAAATCACTTAAACCTCTGTTTGCCTCACTTTCTACAACTGTAAAATGGAGATAATAACGGCACTAACCTTCCTGAGTTGTTGTGAGGAACAAATGAGATATTGTTTGCAAAAAAAAAAAATAGCCCTGTACCTGGCTATAGTAGGTGCTATATTAGTGCTACTTATTATTATTATTATTATTATTATTAATATCATTTTAATTTTGAGCACTATGTTCTATGTTACATGGGCTTATAGCACCACCTGGAAAAATACAGTTATTGAAGAAGGAAGTTTCTTCAGTAATAAACATTATCAAAGTTGGGATTGTCTAAAACACTACCAAATTCTCCAAATACATTCCAGTCTGGTCTGCCCTCTATTCAATTCCAAATCCATTATAGATTTAATATACTTACATAAAAATACAAATTGATTGGCTAATGTTCATAGAGGCCTATCCAATCTCATTTAATAGTCTGAGAAATTAGCATTGATAATCCATTTTATTTTTCCAGTGTGGATGTTCAGACCAAATTACTTTTTAATTCCTCTAGATTTCACTTACAAGGTCTTAATAGTGTTCTGTGCTCCAATACAATGTTACCTAGAAATAAGAAAGTTAGGAGAAGCTCATTCGCAATAAGTAATCCTCCTTTTGTTGAAACCTAAAAGAAGAAATATCTCATGTCTTCAGACTGAAGGAAATCTGTGAAAAATGTTTAGATCTCTTTAAACACGTAATTTCATGTCAACACTTAGCAGAAAGTTGAACAAAGCAACTCCTGTAATCCTATCTTTCATAAAGCCTTGTATAATTTCAGTGTCTAAGTGAGAGCCACTTTGTTTGAGCAGAGCCTTCAAGGTTGCATCTCCAATTATGGAGTCAAATGTTTCATAACTCAACAAACAATTAACAGTAAAATCTTCTATTTTACATAACTCTCATTCTATTCTTTGGCTGTGAAGATGTCATTTGCTGTGAAATGACAAAGGCCTGCCTATTTCCTTATCATGTTTTCATTTGAGATGCAGTATGTGCAGACAGTTCTCATGAAGATTTAATAGGGATGGTAAAGCAAGCAAATAAGTCAGTAGGTGTTTATGTTTCTTTAATTCTTCATTTTTGTTTTGAATAAAACCATTTCTGTTCCTTTTTTTTTCCATTTTTAAGAGTTTTCAGCCTTTGATGTATTGGTAGGAGAGATCTCTAATTACTTTAAAATTATATTGCTATCCATAAAGAGTTCTCCTGTAAGTAGTCATTTAAACTATTCTTTCTGTCATCATCTCTGTGTCATTGTCACTTCATCACAAACAGATACTGAGGTGACTGTATAAATGTGGTGGTTCCGTTGCTGATGACAGTAAGAATAGATTAGTACTAAAAAAAAAAGCTGACCTAGTCCATTTCATTTTTTTTTCCTTCTCTTCCTTCTTTTGGCTTTCCCTCTAAATGGCCTTAGAGTAATATGGTTTATCTGGGTATCATGCCAAGCTTTCTGAAACTCATTTTCTTTTCAAATGCTTTTCATTGTTGTACTAGGTAACACTGTGATCTTCTGTCATCCTCCTTCATAATGTTTTGCAAATCAACTTGTACTCTAAACTGCTGTTGCCCTTGGCTGCCATTTCTTTGTGCTTGGCAAGGAGACTAAACATTTGTTAGCTGAGACAGTTGCTGGTATTTTTCCATCTTTTCACTGTGGTGACTATTTCCCATCTGTTAAAATTATCTAAGCTATAGTGATAGTTAATGTGTTTACCTTTATCCATTTCTCAATTTTCAGAATCAACCACTTATTTAAACAAAATGGGTTGGGATTGCTATGATTCCATACAATGTCCTGTAATAGTCTTTTTTTTCTATTCAGAGACTTTGAATTCAACATTAGTCAATAGTGTGACATAATAATCAACAAAGCCTATGTATTCTTAGTTTGCATTGCGAGATGGTGATCAGAATGAAGGAAGTAAAAGTCCCACTATATATTGACCTGATTGCTCCAAATAAATATAGAATATTGTGTAAATTTTTTGAAACCATAGGTTAAGAGAATGGAAAAAGGTACCAAGTTTAGAGGTATGAATACCACATCACGTGAAGTTTAGTATAAGGAAATGAAGTTGTTTAACTTGAAGAAGAGAACTTGAATTTCTGATATATGAAATAGTGATTGCTTTTGATGTGTTTGGCTACAAAAAACAAAAACAGAAGTGAACTGAAGTCGAAAACAGGATCAAAGGATAACTGAATTTAAGAGATGGCAGATACTTCAGTGATCACTTAGTCCAAGCAGTACCTAAAAATGAATGTCTTTTACAACATACCATGCAGAACGTTATCCATCCTTTGCCTGAAGTCCTCGACTGAGTGAAAACGCACTCCCTCTCGTGGTAATCATTCCATGTTTGGATAATTCTAATTGTTGTGAAGTTTGTCCTTACTTATCCGTATTAAGTCTAAACATACTTCTTTATACTTTTTATCCTTTGTTCCTAGTTATTCCCTCTGTAGTCAAGAAAATGTATAATCTATCTTCCTTATTGAGGCCCTTTAAATATTTGAAAATAGTTATTAACCTCATTTCCCCCCAAATCTTTTCTTCTCTAGGCTAAATATCCCCAGTACCTTCAATCCCTCACGGTTTCCCTTCTCTGTACATTTTCCAGAGTTTGTAAAAAAAAGATATCAATTTTAAAAAATATGGTACCTAGGCTTGGACACAATGCCAAAGCTGTGTTCTGATGAAAGTAGAGTACAGTGGGACTGTCACCTAATTATTCTTAGTTATTACACCCCTCAATATAGCCTAAAAGCAGATTAATTTCTTTGGTTTCCATATCACACTATTGACTCATATTGAACTTGTAGTCCACAGTAACCCCCGTGATGTGCAGCACGATTTCTATCTGAAGAAGAAGAATTATTTTGGCTCAAAATAAAGGAATGAAAACAACAACAACAAAAATCTTCCTAATACTTAGAGTTATCTAAAAATGTCTTAGTCTGCCAGAGCGGATAGGGAGTTCTGCATCACAGGATATCTTATACTTGAGTACTATGGTGATCTATGTGTGGCCTTGTGCTATTTAGCAATTTTTTATCAGTGACCTAGATAAAAGCATAGATGGTATGCTCATCAAATTTGCAGATGACACAGAAGTAGGAAAGATAGTTAACACAGGGCATGTGACAGCTGAGATCCAAACGGAAGTTGGTATGCTTGAACACTGCACTGAATGTAAGATGAAATAAAAGGAGCAAAAATTTATTATGTACTTACTATGTTTCAGATACAGCTAAATTTGGCAAATATAAATATAAGGAAAAAGACAGTTTTTGCCTTCAGGGAGCTTATATTCTTTTTCTTTTTTTCTTTTTTTTTGCAGTGCAATTGGGGTTAAGTGACTTGCCCAAAGTCACATGACTAGTAGCTAGTAAGTGTGTCAAGTGTCTTAGGCCACATTTGAACTCAGCTCCTCCTGACTCCAGGGGCGGTGCTCTATTCACTGTGCCACCTAGCTGCCCAGGGAACTTACATTCTAATGTGGGAAGACAGCATATAAAAGGAAACTGGCAAGTGGGAAATGGGAGATGTACCCTTTGGGGAAGCAGGGGCATTATAGAGAAAGTCCAGGGTCAGGAATGGAGCTTCCTAAATCACATATAAAATCTTCCATTTGTCTTTTAATGTCCTTCATAACTAAACCCCTTCCTATTTTTCTAGGCTTCTTGCATTTTTCTCCCCTCTACATATTCCATGGTCCAATGATATTGTCCTCCTTTTTATTCCTCCCTCAAAAAATGACTCGATCTTCTGACTGAATATTCACTCACTGTTTTTCTTTGATGTCTGGAATATTTTACCTCTTTGTCTCCACCTCCTGGCTTTCCAGGCTTCCTTCAAGTCTCAACACTTTCTACAATATACTTTTTTGAGTTCTGCCCAAGGCTAGTGGTTTTCCTGTGAGATTATGGAACATACCTAATAGAAATCTATCTATCTGTCTATCTATCTATCTATCTATCTATCTATCTATCTATCTATCTATCTATTATCTATCATCTATCTATCTATCTATCCATCCATCCATCCATCTATCCATCCATCCATCCATCATCTATCTATCTATCCATCCATCCATCCATCCATCTATCTATCCATCCATCCATCCATCCATCCATCCATCCCTCCATCCATCTATCATTCATCTATCTATCTATCTATTTATCTATCTGTCTATCTAATCTATCATTTAGCTAGATATCTTAGTTGTTGTTGTTCAGTCATTCAGTCATGTCCACCTCTTTGTGACCTTATTGACCATGTTGTCCAGGAGATTTTCTCAGCACAGACACTGGAGTGGTTTGCCATTTCCTTCTCCAGTGATTTAAGGCAAAAAGAGTTTAAGCGACTTGCCCATTGCCACACGCTTAGTAAATGTCTGAGCTCAATTTGAACTCAGGTCTGGCCTAGTACTCTATCCATTGAATCACTTAGCTTCCATCCTGCTCTCTCTCTCTAAATATGTGTTTTTGTGTGTATGTATATATACACACACAAACACATATATGCATGTGTGTATTTGTATGTATTTATATTTGTGTGTCTCTGTGAAGACATGTCTATGTACACATACACACACTGAGGGAAGAAAAAAAAACAATTCAGCCTGCAGAGAGATCCCATTCTACTGGAGGAGCCATGTCCTCCTTTGGACGTGTTCCAGCTTACTGATATGCTTTAAAAATGTATGATCTCAAAAGCAATTCTCTAAATGTGATCTCACGAGGGAAGACCACAGCAGAACTTTCCCATCTTTCATTCTGAACATTATGCATCTGTTATCAGGGCCTGATACCATATTAGCTTGTCTGGCTACCATGTCACATTCAACTCATATTTAACTTGCTGTTCACTAAAATGCCCAGTCCATTTCATACATACTTTGGCTAGGTATGCCTCTCTGGTCCATCAGTTGATGTTTTTTTTCAATCCAAGTGTAGGACTTGTTATTTATGACTATTAAATTTCATCTTATTAGATTTGATCCACATTTTTAGCCTTCTGGCCACCTTATAGCTCCCAATTTTAGCATCTAATATCTTATCCATCCTTTCCTACTAGACGCTACCTGCAAATTTGATAATTGAGTCATTTTTTCCTCTATCTTAATTACTCATAAAGAATATCTTAGGAAGAACTCACATATTACAACAGAAAGCTAGAGTGGTCCCAGGTATGAATAGTTTAATAAATTACACACTCCTAGAGTGAGCCAGATTTTAAAAAAAAGACGACAACAACAACAACAACAACAACAAACCTAGGACTTTCACAGATTAAGTTATGACCTTTTTACCAACAATTGTTTTGTTTTCTTACTAAAGATTCGTGGATAGAGGATTAGAGCAAAGGAGTTTCTAGCATGTTGTTATCTGATTTCATAATCACATAATGCCTATGGTTTTAATTTGGCAACAACAAATCCATTCTTCAGATTGTGAAATGGATATTTAAATCAATGATAAGGCAAGTTCACCTTCTAAAGATACCAGACTTCAAAAGGAATTGAAGTCATCTAAGATTCGATCTCAGATTACAAGCCCCTGGATAAGAGAAAGAGTCTTCCAAGTGTCTCTTTCTGATGATTTCATATTCAACAGTAAGTAGTACCTGGAATAGGAGACTTTGCACCACATGTTATTTCAAGCAGTTATCATTCTGAAGCACGGCCAAAGACTTTAAAACTAGGTCATGATTTGGGCCTTTAAAAACCAAGTATCTTTTTAAGAAATCCTTTGGTCACTTCAATTGGATTTAATGACCATTTGATGCTACTAAAACATGTAAATCTGCTCTCCAGAATCTTTGTATATTGGTCAGAAGTCAACTGTCATATTTGAAGGAAGAGGGGTGAACTACATGATCTCTTTCTTCTGCCTCCAAAGAGCAGTACAGGTTGTCACAAGTTCTCCTCAAGACCTTTAGAAGTGAAGAGAAGAAAGCTTTAAGAAAAATATCCTTAGCTATACTGACAATCAAAAAAGTATTAAGCAGGTTAACATGTCCCCAAGTAATTCACCCTTACCTTTTTGACTACTTGATTATGAGGGCAGGAAAAAGTATTTTATTCACTGTGTCCACCTGTCCAACACATATATAATTATTTAGTCTTCTCAGTGACAACAGTGGAACCAAATGTAGACTCTGGGACTTCAGTATCTGATGTGATCGATACGGTAGTATAAAAGTGTAAAATGAAGTCGGGAAGCTTAGCTGCTATTGACCAGAATCAAAGGATCACCAGTGGAATGGACCTCAGTGTCAATCTAGTTCAAATTCATATCTGAACAGACATTCTCTCTACAAAAATATTTGAGAATTAGTCATTCAGGCTCAGCTTGAAGACTGTCAGTGAGGAAGACCACACTACTTCTAAAATCACCTTATTCAACTTTTGAAAAGTTCTGTGTAGGGGGTAGCTAGGTGGTGCAGTAAATAGAGCACCAGCCACTGAGTCAGGAGGACCTGAGTTCAAATGTGGCCTCAGACACTTAACACAAAAACTAGCCATGTGGCCTTGGGCAAATCACTTAACCCCAATTGCCCTCCAAAAATAATTAAAAAAGAAAAGTTCTAAGTGTCTATTTGTCTTCCATCTTGTACACATGAAGTTGGTTTGCTTTAACCTAAACATGAGACTTTGCATTTATCTTTGTTGAACTTCCTGATAGCACGTCTGTTTTTTTCTTCTGTAGCTTCTGAATTCTGCTTCTGGTTCTGGCAAAATAAATTTAATCATCCTTTGTGCTGACATCTATTCAAATATTAGAAGAGACTGTTTTGATCCTTCTTCAGACTAACCATCCCAAAGTTCCTTCAACCAGTCTTCATATCACATGATCTCAAGGCCCTTTACTGACTTGGTTTCCCTTTTCTGGATATTCTCAAGGCAATCAATATCTCTTTTTAAATGTGGTCATCACAATTGAATCTCATATTCCAGATGTAGTCTAAACAGGACAGCAAACAACATTACCTCCCTACTCTTAGATTCCACATTTCTCTTGTATTTCTCTATGAAGTCAGTAATTGGGGCAGCTATGTGGCACAGTTTAATAGAGTTTGGAGTCAGGAAGATTGATATTCCTGAGATCAGATTTGGCTTCAGACACATGCTAGCTATGTGACCTAGAAAAGTCACTTAACCTTGTTTACCTCAATTTCCTCATCTATAAAATGAGCTAGAGAAGAAAATGGAAAACCAATCCAGCATCTTTGCCAAGAACACCCCAAATGATGTCACAAAGAGTCAGACGCAACTGAAAAATGATTGAAAAAAATAGTCTATGATTGCATTCTCTTACTTGGTTGTCATGTTACTAATATATAATTTGATGCCAACTATGACCTCTTTACTGCTATGTTGTCATCCCTCCCCCAGTATATTTGTGAAGTTGGTTTTTTGAACCCAATTATAACATTTTGTTTTATCCTTATTAAAATTCAGCTTATCAGAGTGGGTCCAAACTTCAGTCCATCCATGTAATTTTGAATTCTGTCATCCACTTATCCCCCTCACAGATTTGTGTCATCAAATATAACAAGGGTGTCATTTATGTCTTTTAAAAAATTTAAGTGGCATAGGGAAAAGCAAAGAATGAACATATTTTTGACAGGCCCTGCAAGTGGGCCATCAGCTAGGTTTCATAATTTGAAAGGAGGATGAGAGTGAGTTGAATCACATTTGGGAAACCATGCTTTCATTGATCTTAGACCATTCCCAGTTGCTAAAACACATTTTAAATAATTCTACTAGTGATTCTACATAGGTGTTCATTATGGAAACCAATGGTATCCAAAAAAGGTCAAAATTAAATGTGACTCAAAGGGCAATGATTGGATGAAATGTATAGTGGATGTAAGTCAGTAGTCACATATTATCATCCGTAACATATATGGAAGAAATAATATGAATGTTATCAATAGGGGCATCCATGATCAGAAAAGTAGTTAAGCTGGTCATGTATCAAGAGTGAAGGATTAGGGGTAGGCAACTTGAGTTATTCAATAATATAATCAAAAGATTTCCAAAGATTCCATTCCTTTTTTTTCAAATCAACCAACATTTTAAAAATACTATTATGTAGCAAGCAGTAAGGTAGATGTTGGGCATACAAAGGCAGGAATAAAGCAGTTGTTGCCTTCAAGGAGCTTATGTTTTATTGTAGAGATATAACACGTACACTAGGATATATAAAGTACATACATATTAGATCTCCAGTGTTTGGGAGAGATTCTTTATATATGATTTATGGAAGTACACTTATAGAATCAGAAAGAATGAAAAGGTACCTATGGGTAGTGATCTGTACTGGTCAGGGAATCACTTACAGTGATGAGAGCCAGGACTAACCTATCAAAATATTTCCTTATCGCCTAGCATAACTACTTGCATATAGTGTTTAATACATATTGACTGATGAGATATTTGCTATATCTTTCCCTAGTATTTTCCAGTTCTCTCTTCGTTCTATCTGATAAGAATAATCTTTCAGCTCATAGTCCTGGTAATAGCTATATACATTTATATAGTACTTTGTAGTTAACAAAGTACTTTTCCCCAACAATCCTTTGAAGGAGGAAGATCCAAGAAGTTATCTAGCACACACCTTTCATATAGCATATAAATAAAAGGAAACAGATTGATCTTTGGGAAGATAAAAGAGTCATCTTTTTTTTTCTTTTTTTTGCAAAGGGGCCCTTTAGAATGCCTTTAAATAAAACTATGCCACTCCTCTTCTTATACTTCTTATACTTCATTCCAGGAATGATCAACTACTTTGTGATGATAGCATGATTATGTGACTTCTTATTTTCTCTATTTTTAAATTCCTAAGTAAGTCTAGAACCAAAGAAATTTAAGTTGTCAAGAGAATGTAGAGTTTTCTTAGTTAAGTATTCCCATTTTACAGATGGAGACTGAGGAGCAGTTACTTGCCAAAGCTCACACAAGATTAGGACTCACCTAATTCTCTCTCCTAGTAGAGTACAGGATTAAAATGAAGTCCTGTGGGATTTCTATCATTAAGTTACTCTGATCCCAAGGATTTATTATATCATCCAGGTAGCTAGTTAAGTTAGTTAGTAAGATTTGATTTCTTAATTATAGTATTATGATACACTGATGCATCATGACCAGTAACCTCACTCTGCTCACCATTCTTTTATCAAGTGGGTAGAAAATAGAAGTCAAAAGCAATTAATCAGAAGTATAAGGAGGGAAGAATGTATATATGGGGTTAGATCATTATAGAGTCACAGTATTTCAGGATTAATGGAGAATTTCAAGTCATCTAGTCCAATGCTTTCATTTCACAGACAGAGAAAGGGATCCTCAGAAGAGTTAAGTGATTTATTGAAAGTCATAAATGTGATAAAAAACAGAAAAGATTTCAGACTCATTTCCTTGACTCTATATTCAATGCTTCTTCTACTCCAACATACTATGTGGTATATGTATATGTGAATAGTATATGCTTGCATGTGCTATAGGAGTATCTATAAGGGTATCATTGCACTATTCCTTTGGTTCCTGATCAGTACACTGACTGAATGAGCATGCTACATTGTAAATTTATGCTTTCCCTTGGGGGAAAAAATTAAAAGGCTATGGTTTTGAAGGTTTTTTTTCCCCCCACCTAGGCAAGACTCTGAAATGCCAGATGGAACAGTACAACAAACCAGAGTCAGTATACAGGGTTAAGACAAGCTGACATGAGAGGCTCGAGGTGAAAACATAGCTGGCATTAGGATTAAACAAACAAATAAAAAGACTTTGATGGAAGCAAACAAAAAAGGTATTGTCCACAGTCACACGAGAGGGGTTTAAATTATGATGATAATAACTAACAGAGGTTCTTGGTACAAAGAGTTTTCTCAATTTGATGCACTCAACTCTTGCTAATGCATGAATGTTTTGATTCCGGGCCATGCCTGAAGCTGTCCCCACATTCCAACTTTAGCCACCTTCATTATTTTCCATGAAATATATAAGTGGCAGATGACAGTATATATAGTTGAGGTAAGAACTGTGATTGACTGGCCTGGATAACGAAGTGTGGAGTGAAGAATCTTTTTTCTATTCTCTTTTCCCTTATGTGTGTTCACTTACATGTCTCAGTATTTTATGGAGGCGAAGTAAGACAAGAAACTTTTATTAAGCAATTGCTATGTGTCAGATAGTGTGCTAAGTGCTAGGGATGCCAATATAAGGAAAAAAGAAAGAGAGTTCCTGCCTTCCAGAAGCTTATATTCTAATGGGGGAAGATAACATTCAAAAGGTGGGAGGGGGTCTAAAAAGTATAGAATAATCTATTATGGAATTTTAAAAAATGTGTTAGATAATTTAGAGTGTGATTAATGATTTTGAGGTAAGGGGTTCAATCCCCTCATTTCTCAATCACTTTAGTTCCATTCTTTGGACATAGACTATAACCCTGGCCTCAGACAGTTAGCTTATATACCTGCATTGTGATCAGGTGATAGTGTAGGTTCATCTACATCTTATTACCAATTTTTTAAAAAAAATAGCTTCTTGCAAATATTTTGCTGAAAGCTGAGAAGTAAAAGAGCCAGATCTAGGTAAAATTGCAAAGTAAGGAAGTTTCTGTTGGATGCAATTCCTTTTCTGTTTTTGGCTTCCTTCTTCCTCTTTTCAGTAATTCTGCCCCTCTGACATCTGATTATTTGCTTTCATGGTGTCTTCTGTTTTCCAAAGGACCATCTACCCTGATAGTATGGGTCTTCCCTCCTATGCAATGACCCAAGTTCTAGGAATCTTTTCTCCTTCTCCTATTTATTCATACTCATTGGTCTGTTATCTTAAGAGATTGCTTTCTTCTTAAGGGATGGAACCTAGTCTTAAAAACATAATCATGAAGAGGCCACTGGAAGGAACATAGGCACAGTGATACACTTGTGGTGGGAGATGTCACTTGGTCTAACAATTAAAATGAGATTTTATTTTATTTTTCTTCTTTATTTCATTTCTTCTAGTTTTTTTTTCCTGGAAAATCCATTGTTTTCTTTGAGATTTTGCTTCTAGTTGTTATGGAATCAAATTTGCAATAATTTAAATGCCAAATAGTATTTTCTTTGATTTTTATTTTTTCTGTTTTTCCAGTTTGAAATAGGACTTTGTGCCAAGGTCACTACCTGCTGTGCTTTTGAGTGAAATAGTGAGCCCTGCTTGGTTTGGCCCTGGGTACCCTGGGTTCTTATGCTGCGTTCTACCTCCCAGGGTTCAGCATTCTGGCATCTGTGAATTTCAAAGCCCTGGATATTTAGGGTTATCTCTGGCATCTCAGGATATTATATTAGAGACCTCAGAATTCTTAGACTTTTGGCTGTCCAGGTCTCAGTGCTGCAAGACCACACTATATCATGCTGGTTACTGGTAACTCATCAATGACGATTACTGCTCTCTGGGCTTCCAAGGCCCTCACTTTGGGCTTTCTAAGGAGAGCCCTCTACTCCTGCTGTCTCCAGACATAATCTTGCAGGTTGTATCCTTATCCTTGGGGCTGTCTCTAGTCGTGCTTGGAGGCTATCCTTCACTGTCACTAGCTTTGGTGGTGGGGTTTAAATTGACTTTTTTTGTGCATTTATGAGGTAGAAAGTCACTTACTGTGATTTCCCATTTAATTTTTTGATGATTTGGTCTAGTATGAACTTTTGTTTGTTACTGAAGCAGGTGAATGGGAACCATCTGACCTAGATTATTAATCCCTGCATTGAACCAAGTGTAAGTGCCAGACTTATTGATGTGAAAACTCAAACTTGCTGAGGTGATAAACTACAGTGGATTTGGAATTCAATATTCTTTACTCCAATGTTTCTGCTTCAGTCACAAAATTCATGCCTTTTCTTTTTTGATCTGTTGAGGAATTTTGCAAAAATGAATCACTTTAGCCTATTTTGACTATGTGTGTGTGTGTACACGTCTTCCTACTCACAAAACTGAACTTTCTAATTTCCATTCTGTTTCAAGTGCTTTACTTTATTGGCCTCAAACTTTACAATTTTTGTTTCTGTCCAGTTATTCTTTCTCATTCATACTCATAAGTCCTATCTCCTTCCTTTCTTCCTCTGATCTCTGATCAGTCTGTTCCTCCTTCCTCCTACATATTTTCCATCAATGATGAATCATGGGACCCACTTAGAACTGCATTCTCTCTGAAAGCCTAAAAATGATTTATTTTTTTAAGACTCACCCTCCACCTCCACTCCCCACTGTACTCATAAGATTGGAAAGAGAAAGGTGCTTGAGACCCAGTAGAGAGTATGAAGGTGTGCTGGGATAATGACTCATGGTTAAAAGAAATGAGTGAGAGTCAAGGGTGGGTGTGGGAGTGGGGAAGGGAGGAAGAGGGGGAGGATTAATTGAGCCAAGCCAAGCTAAACTTTCAAGATTCTGATTTGTTTCTGAAACAGGGCTGAGTTTTTAGCTGGTTCCTACTTGTTAGTACACAGTTCACCCATCCCTTCCTTTAAGTCACTATTCATTAATCTTCTTAAAGAGAGCAGCTAGACTTTGTCATATTTACTGGATGCGTGTCAAGAACCTGTTCTTCCATTATGAGTTTCGAGAGACATGCATATTTAACTACATACGGTATTTCTAGAGAGAATGGGATATTTTCCCATTTCCCCTATCTTTTGCTGGTTTTGTACTGTACTGGTAAGTATCTCTGCATTCAAACTCAAAGAGTTTTTTCAAATACAAAAGATTGTCATTAAGAGAACTGCTTTGTATTCACTTCATACTGTTCAAATAGGAATTTCAAAATGTAACATTAAACTCCATCTAGTAACAATTAGAATTTTCATGGTGTTACCGATGAAGCTCAGGAACAGTTCTAATTTTCGGTCATATTTGGTACAACACAACCTCAAAGCACAGTTATTTGTTGTACAGAGAACAAACGATCAACAATTTATCCTGTTGTTCTCAGGTCTAAACGTCAGTTGAAAATACAGGGGTTATTAGCAAATAAATTTCTCAGTTTTAAAAGATATGAATGTGTGCTAATCAAGGGTGTCTAAATAACAACTTAGTGCTACTTTTCCCTTAATAGATGTGAAAATGTAGCATATGCTGGTTTCAGCTTTTCAATGCTGGTCAACCAAGCTTTAATTTGGGTTGACCAGAGTTTTGTCCTTAGATGCAAGAATTTACAAAGCACTAATGACACTTGTATTTCTTCTGCAGCTAGAAACAACTAAGTTTAGCACCTAGTTAATAAGAATAATTAATGGAAATGGAAAGCTACCAGAAAATGAACCACACCCAGGGTAAACTTCTCCCCAAGGTACTAGTCCAATCCCCCTCTTTTCATGCCTGTCTTGGCAATGTTCAAGAATGAATTTTATGTGACTTATCCCAGGTGCAAAAATTGTTAGATGTGACTCTGCTGTCCAAGTACAGTATTCTCTGGGTAAAATCTTTGGTTCCTCTTTTTCTCATAACATCCTTAGTGCTTTTTCCTTCTTTCTTACTAGCTATAGAACAGAAAGGAAACTAGATTGTTCAATTCAGATCCACCACTTTACAAATGAGGATGCTGAAACCCAGGGAGGGAAAACAAATTTCCTGAGGTAAAATCACTTAGATAAACTTTATTAACTCTTCATGTATTTAAAAAATGATGATAAATATCTGTAGTTAGAATTTTTTTTAATTTCAAAATTGAATCATCAAGTAGTTCATCTTGGAACCATTTGTCAAGGGAAATTGTCCTTTCAAATTAATGGCATGCCGAATTAGAAGCTGTTACAATTGCTCCTTTACAAAATTCTCATCCATCTAATGATAGATATTTTGTTTAAACAAATGTAATGCTAACTTTCCCCACCCAAAACTGGAGGGCTATATCATTCCCATAATTTACTTTGCAAAGTTCATTTGAATGACTGTCATGTGAAAATTGCTCTTTGTTTCAGGGACCTTTTTTTTTTTTAACTTTGGCCTCTATCTTGTTGAGGCCATATTCCACTTGATATTCAACTAATTTTCAGAGGAAAATTAAATAAAGTTGGGATTATTTTATATGTTTTTAATTGATACGTATCTCTGCTATTTTTGCTGTTGAAGAGGAATTTTTTATTCATGAGATGGGAAAAATTCTCCTGATTATGGTAATAAATATGTGTTTTTAATAGCTATTAAAATATAACCACTTGGCCTCCATTCTAGCTTTCCTCCAAAGCCATATGGAGGCTTGAAATTAACCCTGAGTTCACAGAATTTAAATGTATTCTACGTTAAAACATTCTTTGCTCAAAGCAAATCTGTAAATTCAACTAAATTCCAAAATCATTTATTAAGCCCTCACTGAATGCTGAGTTGTGTACCTAAGAGGGCTGGAGAGTTTAGAAAAGTCATAGGTCTTACCCTTATGGAGCTCAACATCTAGCAGGGAGATTAGAAGTAAATAGCACATGACGATATTCTGTAATGTTTCATGATGAGTAATTAGTGAGTTGCAAAATAAAGTAAAATGTGGGCTCCAAGGGGAAAGGTTTTTGATAAAGGAAACCAGCAAAGGCTTCATAGAAGAAGCAGTATTTGAGAAGGTTTTTTTTTTTTTTGGTGGTGGGAAGGCAAGGCAATCAGGTTTAAGTGACTTGCCCAAGGTCACACAACTAGTTAAGTGTCTGAGGTCGGATTTGAACTCAGGTCTTCCTTTAAAGCAAAGTTAGGATTTCAAAAGGTGAAAAGATGGAATGCAGAAATATATTGAACAGAATTCAGAGCATGATGAGTAAACTCAAACTCTGGTTCTGACCCTTCTTAGCTGTATTAATGTGGAAAAATCACTTAATCTTGCTGAGCCTCAGTCCATTCATCTGTAAAATGGGGATAATAAATCTTTTGCAATCAAATCACAGGTCAGATTTGTTGTAAATTAATACTTTTATGAAGTCTAAAGCAGTATATAAATACTAGTGGTTGTTATTATTGCTAAGATAATTAGAAACAGGATGAGTAAAGGCCCAGAACTGAGAAAGTACAAGGTATTTTTGGGAGATAGAGAATAATCCAGTTTGGCTCTAACGTAAAGCAAATAAGGAAATGGAATATTAAGTAAATAGCAGCATCTTGAATAATAAGCGAATAAGCAGGAACAGGGATTCACTTTTTTTTTGAGGATGACCTTTTAAAATTATATTTGCAAATTAGCATAGGACGTACAACAGGATCGGATCTTTAGGTGGATGGATCAAATAGTTGTCCGGAATCCAGTAAAATGATAGTCACTGATGGTCGGTGTAATCACTGAACAAGATCCAGAAATACAACTTAGTCCAACTTGATGAAGCCGATGGCTTTCGCATACTACCAGAAGCACTGGTGGTACATGTTCAGGCCGCACTTGTGTATCAGGCCATGCCAGTTTGAACAGACGCAGTACAACCGAGACCCCCTGGCCAAATTTGCTAGGGTGGCTCCAGTAGAGCTGCTGCTGACCCATGGCACCACTAGCAAAGGCCAAAGACAAAAGTAGGGATTCACTTTTCAGTAGAAAAATATAAGGAACAGAAATATTCAGTGAACATTGGTGGTAATATCAAAGGTAAGGAAATGGTAGTGGATAGACCTGTTGGGAATCTATTGAAATAGTTCAGGCGAGTGGAAATGAGGAGTAGTATTAGAACTATAGCAGAGAGGAGAGGGAAGATATTAGGGTCAACTGATAAGATGTAGTAATTAGTTGACTGTAAGTAGGAAAGAAGAAACATTGAAGGATTGTCCTAAGATTCTGAAGGTCAGAGATAGGAAGTGCTTCACAATCAAAAATAATAAAAAATCAGAACCACACAGTTTTTAGATGAAAGATAATGGGCTGAGTTTTTGACATGCTAAATTTGAGGTGCTGGTGAGACATCTTGTGTAGATGGCATGGGGCCAAGTATCTCTGGAGCTCAGAGAAAGGGCAAAACTTTTGATGGAGATTTAGACAGACAGCATGGCATAATGGATATAGTTGGTGGGAGCTCAGACACAATCAAGCTCTGTGACTCTGGGCAAGTCATTTAACCTCTAAGACTGAACATTGCCAAGTGTGTATTTACAGAAGGATTTCCCTCTTAGACTTCTTTATGAAGATGAAATTACCAATCCAGTTTAAAAAAAAAAGAAGCAAACATTGGTGATTTGGAGCTCAGAACACATTTTCACATAAACAACAACAAAAACTAGACATAATGTTTTAAATAGTGGTTGGATATTTAGGCCAGGTCACAGAAACAGAGTTAAGCCATAAACTTCTGTTTATTTACACTTCCTGTTGAGTTGACTCTTGTATGATCCCAAGCCTAAGGAGTTTTGTATTGTTTTGCTTTGCTTTGTTTTGTTTTGGTCTTCCTTGTTCTGCAGCTTATGATATTTCAGCTACGTTAGGAGTTAAAGTCTTTTTCGTAAATAGGCTTAACCACAATTTGTAGCATTGTTTTCTATAAGAAAACTCAATTCATGTTTTGAAGAAAGATGGGTACACGGTGTGGTTCTCAGAGAACAGAGTGCCCTCACAGCCCTAGATGTACCTCTCCCTGTGGCCTAGCCAGGAGTTCAGTGAGAAGGAATTGCAATAATACAGGGACTCAGTACATTTCTCCTTCTCTGGGGCTCTGGGCAGTACTATCAGCTCTTTCCCATTACAAACACAGAACAGGCTGTAAATTGGCTATTCATGAGTCAGGAAAGGCTAGAATTTTTGTTCTGTAGCACTATTCTTCCTAAAGAAGTCAAATTGTCTTTCAATCTTTCATTTTACTGCAAAACATTAAAAACATTGATATGAAGGAGTAGGTCTCATCATCTCTGTTTTTCTGTTTTCTAAAAGGGAATATGGCAGCAAATAGAATTAAGTAATCTGTTCGAGATCAGACAGGCCTAGAATTAATTCTAAAGACCTAAATGTTTCTTAGAGTGTTCCTTAAAAGAAAACGTGCTTATTATTTTTAGTTTTGGTCATCACTCTTGATAAAGGACATGGGTAATCTAGACAGTGTCCAGAGCAAGTCAACCAGTATGGTGAAAGACCTCAAGTTCAGAGATCTTAGCTTTAGAGCTAGAAAGGACCTCAGAAGTAACCTAATACAACTTTCATATTTCAGATGAGTAAATGGAGGCCCAGACACATGAAGTGGCTTGCCCAGGGTCACCCAAGTAACTGTCACAGACAAGATTCAAACCTAGTCCCTTTGTCTACAGCTCCAACTCTCTTTCCACTGTACCATGCTGCCATTTTGCATCACTTTAAGAGACTAGGGCTGCAAAGCTTAGACTAGAGGGCATGGGGAGAGGAAAGGCATAATTAATGTCTTCAAGAATTTTGAGTTGTTAAATGGAAGAGAAAGCAAAGTTGCTCCAGTTGGGTCTATTGGGCAGAACTTGAAAAAAATGTATGGATGTTTACAAGAGGTAAAAATTTAGACTTATTGTATGAATAGAAAAAAATGTCCTAACAATTATAGCTATCCAGATGTGCAATAGGATGCAATAGAAGTAGTGGCTTCCTCCTCATAGGAGATCTTCAAGAAGATTCTGGGAAGATGGCTGAGTAGATCAGAAAATTCCAAGTTCTCAAAATTTTCCCCCATAAGAGTTAAAATGGCACCTTACGGCAAACAAAGTGTGGATGGAAATAAATAAGAATAAGGACACAACTGGGGTCTTCCTGGGAAAATTTGAGAAGATCAGAAGAAAAATGCCAGGATGAGGTTTGATCCCTGTGAAGAATCAACTTCTCCAGGCGAGGTTCTGTTTTAACAACAAGCAGCAAGTCCTCGGGTTAGTTGGTTTGAGAGGCTTCCTCAGCCTCAGCCACAGGAAATTTTACCCCTGGATAGTGAGAGGAATTGAGCATTTGAGCCTGGGAAGATCTGAGGGAACCTCTGCTGACAAGGAATGCCAGACCCAGGTGTACTGCAGAAAGCTACCGGGGCAAGAAGGAACCAGCACATGCCTGGTGAGTGCAGAAGCAATGGGGCAGAAAGATCCTGACTGTAGGCACTTACAGGAGGTTGGTTTGGCTTTGGTTCCAGGGTAGATGGGAGAACTGAAGATCTAGGGCAAGAGGCACCATACCCCAGGGCTAAAGGTGACTACAAAAATTAAGTTATTACCACAAAACATGCACAGGCAAAGGCAAAAGAATCCAACCTTAGAAAGCTCTTATGGGAATAGAGATGACTGCGGTTCTTCACCAGAGGAGACTATTGAAGTAAAGTAACTCCCAAAGAATAATGTCAAATGATCACCTTCCCAAAAAGAATTCATAGAAGATCTTAAAAAAAGACTTTAAAAATCAAATGACAAAGATGGAGGAAAAACTAAAAAAAAGAAAATAAGAATAATCCAAGAAAAACAAGAAGGGTATGAAAGGAAAGTCAATCAATTAGAAAAGGAGATCCAGAATCTTAAGGAAGAAAATGACACCTTGAAAAATAGAACTGGGCAAAGTGAAGCCAGCAAAATCATAAGAAATCAAGAAATAATTAAACAAAATATGAATAATGAAAAAATAGAAGAGAAAGTGAAACATAAGAAAAACAACAGATTTGGAAAATAGATAAAAGAGAGAAAACATAAAAATTATTGGACTAACTGAAAATTGTCATCAAAAAAAGAATCTTGAGGTGTCTGGGTGACACAATGAATAGAGCACTGGCCCTGGAGTCAGGAGGACCTTAGTTCAAATCCAGCCTCAGACACATGACACACACTTACTACCCATGTGACTGGGCAAGTCACTTAACCCCAATTGCCCTCCAAAAAGCAAAAAAAAAAGACTCTTGATACAATAATACAAGAAATAATTGAAGAAAATTGTCCTAAAGCATTAGAACAAGGGGGAAAGTAGGAAGAGAAAAAATGCATCAATCAACACTTAAAAGAGATCCTATGAGGAAAATTCATAGGAATATCAGTCAAATTCCAAAACCCCCAGCTCAAGGATAAAATATTAAAAGCATCAAGATTAAAACAATTTAAATATGATAGTGTCACAATTAAAATTACACACCTAACAACAGAGACATTAAAGGACTGTAGGTCTCGGAATACAACATATTTAAGAGCAAAAGAACTGGGACTCCACCCAAAAATATCATACCCTGCAAAGTTAAGTATCATCCTGAATGAAAGAAAAGCAGACGTTTGATAAACTCTCAGACTTCAAAGACTTTATAAAACAAATCCTGAACTTAATAGAAGATTTGACATACAAGAATCAATATAAATGTACACAACAAAGACTGGTTATAAGGGATTCATAAGGACAGACTGCTTACTTTTTAAATATGTCAAATTCAAAATGTATGTCTAAGATTCTTATTAATAATTTACTAGCTTATAAGAATGATTGGGGTAAACCTGAGTATGATATTAATTTAAAATGTAAAAACCATTTAGGAACAGCTAAAAAGAATAAGTATTTTATACAAATGAGGTGCAAGAGAAAGAATCAATACAGAGGAATTACTTGGGAGAGGAGGGCTAGTAGTTCTGGTAACCTACTTTCATCAGGAATGGGTTTAAAAGGGAACAGTACATATATATTTAGAAGAATATAAAAGTCTTCTAAATTCAGAAGTGATAGGGGCATGGAGAGGGGGGAGAGCTTTGAGAAGGAAAGGTGAGAGAAAGGCAAAAGGGGAATATAGAAAGATCTTTACGTTTATGGGAACAAGAGGATAGGGATCCTGGGAGGGGGTAGACATAGGAAGGCAAGGTATATGGGTAGAAGTAAAGAGGAGGAGGCAGGAGGGATAGGAAACAAGAGATATATATACAAACATAAAACGAAAATCAGGAGTAGAGTATGTTTGGGAAAGTATATGTCTACATACATATGTATGTGTATGTGTATGTATATATCTATAGCTATAGAGAAACATATCTAAACTTTATTATAGCCTTCTGGAGAGTGGGGGAAGAGAAAAAAGAATAACAAAGTAAAAAAGTGCGCAGCACAGAACAAAAGAAAACTTACAAAGAAGCAAAGAAAAGATGGACAATTATGCACAAAATGTGTATTTTATCATATAGGCTTTCTTGAAATGAACATTTATTATTACATATTTTGAGTCCTCTGATCTTTTGCTATGCACACTGCATGCTTTTTCTTCCTTCTTTGTATTTAAGTATATTATCTGTTTTTGTTTCTTTTCTCTATTCTGTACTTGTGTTCTTTCCCTTGAGTCTAAAATTAAAAAAATAAAAATAAAAAAAGAGATCTTTAAGCAAAAGGTAGATGATGCATTAACAACAAAGGCATAGCAAGTATCTCTTTTCAGGTACAGATTGTACTAAATGGCTCCTGAAGTTCTTTCCACCTCAGAATTCGTGTTCAATATTACGACTATTTCTACTGAAATGGTTGAATTCCGAAGAAATCATTCAAGTTATCTGTGGATTCCTTTCTTCATACTGGGTTAAAACATTTAAAAATTCAAAATTCTCCCCAAATTCTTTAGGTCATCACCAAAACTCTTGAAATTCCAGATAATAATAATAATAGTAGTAGTAGTAATAATAGTGTTTGTGTAGCATTTTAAAGTAGGCAAAGCACTTTACAAATAATGTCTCATTGTAGCTTCACAATAATCCTTGGAAGTAGGTCTTAGTAATAACCCCATTTTATAAATGAGGAAACTGAGTTATAGAGTAGTTAAGTAGTTTGCCCAGGATATAGCTAATGTCAGAGGCCAGATTTATAATCAGATGTTCCTGACTCTAGATTCAATTATCTTTACTGTACTATCTAGCTTTCCTATCTGTTGTGGGGAACCTATAGGAGATTTTCACCAGAATCAAGTGGAAAACAATAACTTAAAGAAACTAATTGAAAAACCCACAGAAGAAATAATTGTTTATCTGTGTTTATGCCTTTTGGCTGTCAAGGGTTAGGCTAATAGACTCTTAGAAGATAAAGACAGGGAAATAGAAAGGTATCTATGTCATCTACGACATTGTATGTGTTCTGCTACCATATTATATGCGTTGTGGAAATGCCTCCTTACAGTCGAATTGTATTAAATTCTAGGTACTCAAAGAAAGTCATTCAATGGGAAACCCTTCTAATCCATCCTTTCCAGAATCAAAAAAATCTTAATCAGAATTACGGGTGCCCCACCTTTTATATGTAAATTAGGCATTAAGGAGTTTTCTGACAACCAAGTCAGTCAGTCAAGCATTCCTATGCTCCAGTTGAGCTGCTAAGCATTGGGGATATTAAAGAAAAAAGGCAAAGACACAGTTCCTGCCCTCAAAGAGCTCACAATGAATGAGGGAGAAAACATGCAAATAACTATTGACACACGCACACACACACACACATACACATGTATGGATATGCATATTATATATTTACATATTTGCATATGTGCATATATATGTGTTTGCATATGTACACACACATACATATATGTATATATCCAGAGAGAGACAGAGAGAGAGAGACAGAAAAAGAAAAAGAGAGAGAGAGAGAGAGAGAGAGAGAGAGAGAGAAAGGGAAAGAGAGAGAGATCTATATATACTAGGCAATCTATATATACTAGGCAACATCAGAGTTAAAATACTAATAGTGTGTGTAGTGTGTGGTTGAGGGGACAGGATGACAGCTAGAAAAGTCTTTCGGGAAGTGGGATTTGAACTGAATTTTGAAGAAAGCCAGGGGACACAAGAGGGCAGAGGTAGATAATATGGGAGAGTGTTCCAGGGATAGAAGACAGGCAGTAAAATGGCATGAAATGAAGACATTCAAGTACCTTATTTTGGAATGGCAAGATGGCCAATGTTGACCAATTACTTTATTCATGAAATCATAGAATGCGAGAGCTGGAAATGACCTGGGTGATAATTGGACAATAGGACCTAGAAACCAGAAGAATGTTCCAAGTTAAGCCCCCACGTTTTATCGAGGAGGAAACTGAATTCTTAGGGAAGTGAAATCATTTGGCCAAGTTCATCAGTTTATAGGAGGGTCAGGACCAGAACCCAGTTCTCCTCACTCCTGAACAGTGCTTCACAGTTTCTCTTTAGCTGAACTACTAACTACTCGAAATATAACCTTTCCTTACCTAGTATAATAGTTTGTTTGTGTTCAAAGCAAGTACTAAGGGAAGCGATATTTGGATATGTAAAGTGACACAGGTGCCTATTTTTGACCTGGAATGGGAAGTAAGGTTTTCTTCAGGTTACTGAGATTTTTGCTCTGCTCTGAAACTGTGTCCTAAAACTCTTCCCTGGGCTGGGCTAGTGTCTCCACAGAGATAGGGGGTCTGCTTCAGTAAAACGGATTGCTACCTCAAGCAGAGAGATGGATTATCAAACCTTGAAACTATTCCCTTCAACAACCAGTCACCTTCAATTGCTTTGACCCTTCCTCCTTTGGTGAGGCTGCTAAGCCCCCTGGGAATCATTTGAGTAGCAGATACATGTCTGTGCTCCCCATAAAAAAGCAAACAGACCTATCTCTAACTCCCAGCTGTCAAACCAAAGCATATACCAGGTTTTCTGAGCTGCCTCCTAATTTAATCCTCCTCATTTTGATTCAAATCAAATGAGCACCTTTATGCCACTCTGGCCCTAATACCTGCATTAATAAGTGGTGCTTATGATCAACTCACTGTGCAATTAAACATTTGCATTTCCATTATGAGAGGCATCAAGACAACCCGAAAGCAGGGAATTACCTTGTGCAATGCTTTCAGAATAAATCCCTGCACATCTACAAGTGTAGAATAATAAAGAATGTTAAGCATATTACTATTGTAAAGCCCCATATGAAAATGGGGCAGCTGCACGAACCTGAAGGATGATTTCATGCTAGAACATGAAGATGTTTTTAATATCCTGAAAATCTAAAAACCCCAAATATCTGGAAAATATCAGTCTTTTACCTGTTCTTGGGATCTGTATTGTATCTCTTGCAATCCTGGTATTATGCTTAGAGCTGTTCCCTTCATTTCCTGTTTCTCACTTTCCTTGGCCTTTGTAGACCATTGGGAAAGCATCCTAATTTAAATTCATGAATGAATAACTTTATTTACTTGGAAGTGCCATCAAAGCTCCCCTCTGAGTTCCCTGAGGTGTCTCCTGGTGCAACGAGTATTGCTGAAATTCATTGGGTTGCTCTATCTGTCTTAGGTCAGTGTTCGATTTGACAGAGATGTTCCACCATGTTCAGAACATCAATAAAAATGACTCTACCTTAATGTACATGAGGAGAGAAGTCTGGGTATTGAATCTTTCTGGCTGTTATTCCATAGGAATTAAACATAAAGCCAAATAGGCTGTACATTCTGCAGACGTATCCTTTACTTCATGGAATGAGGGAATTTCTGGGAAGTTGAGTATTGTTTTGATTCAGTTATAAAATCAAAGATGAAGATGCACAGAAAATGAACATCTCAATAGCCAGGAATAAATAAAATAGGTGATCAAGAATGAAAGTGACCTACCAGGGGGCGGCATGCTGGCAGTTGTTTTATCTTCATTTGTGTTGTATTTACTGAATATCTAAGCTTGAGGTATCACAGCACATAGAGTGTCAGGCCTGCATCAGAAAGATTCATCTTCCTGAGTTCAAATCCAGTTTCTGACACTTGTTCTCTCTGTGACCTGGACAAGTCACTTAACCTTGTTTGCCTCAGTTCGTCATCTGCAAAATGGGCTGGAGAAGTAAATGGTAAAACACCCCAATACCTTTGCAAGAAAAACCCTAAATTGGATCACAAAGAGTGGGACATGACTGAACAACAATGATTCCCTTAGTTGTTTGTTTTTTTTCCCCTTCATAGTAATTTCACCATTTTTCGAACTTTCCTGTCTCAAAATGATGTTTTAGTGCCCTTATGTTTGGACATGAGAAGAATTTGTACCCAATGATCATGTCCCTACCTAATTTCACTAACCTGTTGAATGGATGAGACTTGGTCAAGGTTAACCTGGTTAGTTGAAGAAGCCATAGATTTTTAGATCTAGAAAAGATACAGTCCAGCTTTTTAAAACAGTGTCTGAAAATCATCAAAGGGATCATTCAAACAAATATCTACTAAGTGCCTACTATGTGCCAGAAACTATGCTAATCACAAACACGATCTAATACAAAGAATGAAATATTTCTTACTTACAAGAGCTTAGATTCTAATGGTGAAGACAAGTACATACATAGGCATTTACAGAATAAATAGAATATGAATAAATATAAAGAACTTAAATATAAAGTGACTATGGGGTGCACTAGAAGTTGAGAGGATTGCAAAAGACTTCATAATAATAGCAACTAGTATCTATAAGACACTATGTACATGTCTATGTCTATGCATATACATGCACATATATTATATGCATGCATATGTATATAGCTCAATATGTATAAAAGACTCATACATGTGTCTAGACATATGAATACATAGGATATATACATATGCTGTGTAACCTCATCCTTGTACTAATCCTTTGTGGGAGACACTATTATTACCTACATCTTATTGTTGAGGACATTAAACGGTTTGACCACGGTCACACAGTTAGTTGGTACATGAGATAGGATATGAACTGAGATCCTATTGATTTCAAATCCAACACTTGATTACCTAGACCACTTAGCTATCATATGTAGAAAGTAGGGCTTGAATTGCATCTTGGAGGAAAAGAGATATTCTTTGAGAGAAATACAAGGAGAAAGGGGATTTCAGGCAAGGGGCAGCTAGTTCAAAGCTACAGAAAAGAGATATGGAGCATCATGTGTTTGTAAGAGAAAGGTTAATTTGGCTTTATTGTACAGAGCAAGAAGAAGAAGAATCTATGATAATGCTGGAAAATAAGTTGGAGTGCAATTGTAAAGGGCATTAAAAACTAAACTGAGGAGTTTTTAATTTTATCCTAGAGGCAATAGGGAGACATGCATTTATCGAGTAGGAAAAGGACATGAGTGGATATAAAAAGTTTTTGATCTATTCTGCTTGATCTCAGAGGATAGAACTAGAAACAATGGGTAGATGTTTTAAGGGGTCAAAGCGATGTTTGACACAAGCAAAATCTTCCTAAAAATTAGAGCTACTAAAAAAAGTGAATGGGCTCCCTCTGGAAGTAAAAGTAGTACCAGACCACCACAACCATCACTTCTACTATTACACACATACACACACACACACACACACACACACACACACACACACACACACACTTTGAGGTCTTTTTTTCACATTAGCCATGTTGCATAGAAGAATTATAAAGAATAGGAGAAACCAAGAGAAAGAAAAAAACAAAACAAAACAAAAAAGAAAATAGTCTGCTTCACTCTGCATTCTGACTCCATAGTTCTTTCTCTGGATGTGAGTGGCATTTTCCATCACAAGTCCTTTGGAATTGCTTTCAGTCCTTGCATTGTTGAGAAGGGCTAAGTCTATCAAAATCAGTCATCTCAGACAGGCTGTTACCGTGTTCTACTCTTCTACTCACTTTACTCAGCATCAGTTCATATAAGTCTTTCCAGGTTTTTCTGAAGTCTACCTGTTTATCATTTCTTATAGCACAATACTATTTCATTACATTCAGGTACCATAACTTGTTTAGCCATTCCCCAACTGATGGGCCTCCCCTCAATTTCCAGTTCTTGGCCACCATAAAAAGAGTTGCTATAAATATTTTTGTACATGTGGGTTTTCCCCCCATTTTTATGATCTTTTGGGATACAGCTCTAGAAGTGGAATCGCTGGATCAAAGTGTATGAACATTTTTATAGCCCTTTGGGTATAGTTCCAAATTGCTCTTCAGAATGGTTGAATCAGTGCACAGCTCCACCAACAATGAATTACTGTTCCAACTTTCCCACATCTTCTCCAACATTTATCATTTTCCTTAGGCAATCTGATAGGTATGATGTGGTATCTCAAAGCTGTTTTGATCTGCATTCTCTAATCAGTAGTGATTCAGAACATTATTTCATATGATTATAGATAGCTTTAATTTCTTCCTCTGAAAACTACCTGTTCATATCTTTGACCATTTATCAATTGGGAAATGACTTTTATTCTTGTAAATTTGACTCAGTTTTCTATGTTTTAGAAATGAGGCTTTGTCAGACACTAGATGTAAAAAAACATCTTTCCCAGTTTTCTGCTTCCCCCCTAATATTGGTTCTGTTGGCTTTGTTTGTACAAAAACTTTTCAATTTAATGTAATCAAAATAACCCAGTTTGCATATTATAACATTCTCTCTTTTTTGTCATAAATTCCTCTATTCTTCATAAATCTGACAGATAAACTATTCCTTGCTTTCCTAATTTGTTCATAGTATCAGTCTTTATATCTAGATCATGTACCCATTTGGACATTATTTTGACATGTGGTGTCAGACATTGGTCTGTGCCCAGTTTCTGCCACACTATTTTCCAGTTTTCCCAGCAGTTTTTGTCAAATAGTGAGTTCTTATCCCAGAAGCTGGGGTCTTTGGGTTTATTAAACAGTAGATTGCTATAATCATTGACTACTATGTCTTGTATACCTAACCTATACTTTTCAGGTCTTTAAAGAATGTTTGCATCACCACTTGTCAGGTATGTGGTAGGTAGGTTGTTTTTCAAATATGAATTGAACTTCAGTACCTCTGAGGACCCTTCCAGCTTTTCAGTTACATGGTTTTGTAAAATTATGAAGAATGTAAAGAGTCTCAGTTCATGCTGATCACCTTCCTTTTGGTCTTTTAAAATTTTATTTATTCATTTTTTATCCCTTGAGTAGGAGAAGGGATGGGTGGAAAACAAGGACAGATAGTTGGAAATTCATAGTGTTCATTCTTTTCTCTTTTTAGACATAAAATTGCTCCCATAACTTAAGTAAGCTAAAATATTAATGACTTAATGTGCTCTCATGGGATATTATCACTTAGGACAATGCTTAAAATACTGAATTTCTTTATTAACATGAAGTTTCAGTCATCAGTTGGAGAGATGATTGAAAGAAAGTAATGATTCTAGGGTCATTTCAATCATACCATACAGGTGACTATATCAATGTATAAAAAAATTTTCTAAGTTTTAAAGGCCAAGGCTAATGCTCTTTATCGATATAGATAACAAATATTGGACTTAATATCTTTTCCTTAAAAGTCTAGAAATGATGATTTACCAACTTAACTTGCTTCACATTTTAAAAAAAGAAAAGCTATGGCTTTTACTCTTTAGATGCCCAGCTAATTAGGGCATTTTTCATTCATATTCCTTAACTGTGAAGAGTTACAGAACTGGCATTTGATTAACAGTGTATAGTGATTTATGATCTCAAAGTGACTTATGATTATTAAATCATTAACTAGGAAACAATTATGTCATAAACCAGTTAAAGAAAGATTTTTCCCCTGAGTTGAAGTTCCACTTCTACTTGAAGTCCTTGCTGAAACTACCTCTCTCCTTCTGTCTCTCTGTTTCTCTGTCTCTGTCTCTGTCTCTGTCTCTGTCTCTGTCTCTGACCCTTCTTTTTTCCCCCGTTACATACAAACACACACACACACACACACACACACACACACACACACACACACACACACCCTTTACAGAACCCAGGCTTATGCTGTTTTCTAGTGTATTACTTTCCTGATATGACTCAATGCATGTCTATTTTCCTCGTTGGTATCTATGGATCCACGACAAAGAAAGAGATAGCTAAGCTAACATAGTATTGTTCAGGCTTAGAAAAAGAAAACACATAACTTAAAGAAAACATTCTTCTCTGAATGAATTAGTTCATGTTTATACAATGGCTTATACAACTATTTTGTGAGGTAGATTGTGTTAGAATTATTATTGCCCTTTTATGGATGAGGAAGCCAAATATCAGAGGTTGAGTGACTTATCCATAAGTCACAGAGATTGTCAGTAACAGAATGGGAACAAAACCCCAGGTTTTCTGACTTCAGCTCTGATATTCTTTTCACTGTAGTATGCTATTTTTCAACCTAGTTGGCAGAATATTCTAAGCAAAACTGATGACATAAAAATACAGAAAATTACTTTCTTTTGTTCTAGGTTTTGGCAGTATCTATGCAAACAGAGTGGTACTGAGAAACTCATCCAAAACTAAGTGTTTTATGAAATGTTACCATGGCATTTCAGTATTTCAGGACAGGCTAATTGGTTGTCTGATTGTCATATTTCAGGCTACCATGTCATGCTGGTGAGAAAGAAAGAATTAGAGCCCAAGCAAAGTCACATGAATTTTGAAATGAACTGAGAACTAAATATGTTTTCTACCCATAGTCACTGGTCTTTTCGTTAGAAGAAATATTAAAACATCTATTGGGTACATAAAACTGTTAGTGGTTAGCAAAATGCACAGTTTAATTGATCCATTCCCTGATCTCAGGGTTTACAGTTTAGTGGAAGATGCAGATAACACAGATATCTATAATATACACATGATAAATATGTTAGAGAGTTACAAAACACAATGTTGTGTGAGGTCTGAAGAGAAAGGTCACTAAAAAATGGAAGGGAAGTTAATGGATAAAAAATTTGAACTAAGTTTAAAGGATGAGTAGGAACTCTATAGGCAAATAGAGGGAGGGAGGATAATCCCAAAATACCCTTGATCAGTCACTAAGCATTTAGTAAACTCCTGCTCTAACTGAGGCAGAGCAAAGGGGTGGGAGAATGAAGAACATGGTCAATGACTAAGAGTAACCCTATTGTCCAGAGCTTAAAGCAAGTGGAGGAACTTAATATCAATGAGGTGAGGAAAGATAGAGTAATGCCAATGGATGTCTGTGAATGGCAAGAGAAAGGAATTTAAACTTACGTGACAGGCAAAATGCCTAGCAACTTTTATAAAAGCATTTATAGACAAGAGATGAAACAAGGACAAGTCACAAGATGAATAAAAAGTGTGGCATCATAGGATAAGAATGAAGTCAAAAATATTAAAGCTCAGATTGGGATAAGATTGGGGAAACTAGATAAGACAAACCAAAGATTGTTGTGAGTTTTTAAGTTATATTGTGGAAAAGAAGAAACAGAGTAAAAAAACATAAAGTCACTTTTTTTGGGGGGGGAGAATGAGACAATAATAACCGAGGACAGAGAAAGGGGTGCCCTCCTGAATACTTCATTTCATTTCTTTTCTTTTCTTTTTTCCTCAATGAGAGTGATCACTGGGTTGCAAAGTATGGCACCAGTCTAAAAGGGAGTTAATACTCAAAATAAGGTAGGAGGTAGTAAGAGCGCACCTTGTTTCTCTTGATGAGTAGAAGTCACTAAAGCTAGATAATTAGTATCCTAGGATACTGAAAGAAATGGCAGATGTGATTATAGAGTAACTGTTAGTGATCTTTGAAATGTTATGAGAATGAAAAAGGCACTTTAGGACTGGAGACAGACAAATGTACTTGTTTTCCACAAAGGGAAGAAAATAGAATCTGCAAGCTATTGTCCAGTAAGCTTGTCTTCTAGTCCTGGGAAAATTATAGATTATTGAAGAATTGGTTAGAGAACACCTGGTAAAGGAAACAGGTGTGGCATAGTGCCAGAATGCCTTAATCCAGAATAGGTTGTGCCAGAGTAGACTTTTTTTTTTGACAATGTTACTAAACTGGTAGATCAGGGGAATGCCATAAATATAGGTTATCTAGATTTTAGGCACACATTTTACAAACTCTCTCATGCTATTTGTGAAAAGATGAAGAGACGATGGCTGGTCAGCATTATAAATAAGTGAATTTAAGACCATTTGAATGGTTGGAAGCCAATAATTGTGTATTTTTTTTCCTCAGAATTTAAAGTGAACCATACTCACCAGTAGACTTCACCAGGCTGTTGCCTTTCAAATTATTACTTGACACAATACCATATTCATTCTCATCATGCTGAGTTCTATGGTAATCAAAGGAGTCTCTTTATGTTTTTATTAATTTTTAATGTTATCAATCAATCAATTGGTTCTGAGTCTCCTCTCAGCTAAATATTATTTATTTAGGAGTTATTTCCTATGTGCAGTTGTCTGTCTCTCAAGAATTATCCTTATAATGCTTCTCTGCAATAAGAGAATTCTCAGAAAAATTCTACTCTTTCTTTTCTTTTTCTTTTCTCTAACCACAACATAATCTCTCTGTCTCATACCATAAGAGTAATACCACAGATGATGGTTGCAACTTAATCTCTTTATAAAGACCAGTTAGTGCTTTCCATCTCCTAGACTCCCCATAGAACAAAGTTAAAAATCACATTCTCCCCCCCACTGTCTCTTTACTGAGTGGTAGTTATTCAGTGTTCAAGGTTCAAAGTGTCTTAAAAATATAGCAGCATCCTCTATAGCTTAGCTTCTACAAGAGAAATTATTAAAGCTGACATTTTTTATTAATGGTGTGATGTCAACTTGGGAGGAAGTCTCTAGAAGCATGCCACAGGGAGTTATGGTTAACTCTGTACTTTTTTTTAATCAGTGATTTAGGTAAAGGCATTTGATGCAATACTTATCAAAATTTAAATTACACACCACCATGAGCAATCAACAATGCACTGGTTTGGATGATAAGATACAGTTGTTGTTGTTGTTGTTTTTAAGCTAGAACACTGGATCAAATTAAATAGTAAGAAATTTAATAGGGATCAATCTAAAGTCTTGCTCATCTTCAAAAAATCATTTTTATAAGTAAAAGATGGGGGAGAAATGGTTAGAGAAAAAAATACGAGTCTGAGGGATTTTAACATATTACAAATTCATTGAGGAAACAATTGGGTAGCCAGGAAAAATATCAATGCAATCTTAGGTTGAATGAGAGACAATAAGTCCAGACTTTGGGAGGTGAAGGTTATTCTATATTGCATTCAAGTCTGGCCACATCTGTGCATAATTTTAAGTTCTGGATGTGACATTTTAGGAATGACATCAGTAAACTAGAAGGCATTGAAAGAAAAGTATCTATGATAGTGAAGAACCCTGAGTTTGTGGCCTATGAGCAATGATTGAAGGAACTGGGAAATTTCAGGAAATTCCTGAATAAAGAAATAGCTAAGAAGCATTTAGAAGAGTTATCATTTAAAAGGTAAAGAGGATCTGCACTAGGGCGGTGACGGTGTCAGAGAATAGAAGGGGTTATGTGTGGAAAACATTATGAAGGTAAAATTGAAAGGTCTTTGGCAACAGGTTTGATATGGCGATTGAGAGAAGAGGGAGAGGAAAGGGGAGAGAAAGAAAAAAAGGAAAAGAAGGGAAAGGAGAGGAGGAGAAGCAGAAGAAAGGGAAGAAGAGGGAATGAGAGGGGAGGAGAAGACTCTTTAAGATAATAAAAAATCATGTCTAGGAACCTAATTCTGAAAATCAGGTTCTTAGATTTCCATTTCACCTAATAGGTTGTCTCGTCAGAGATTGTGCTTAGTATTGGTAGGCATATAGGGAATAACTCATTTGGTTGGTTGGTTGACACTTTTACTCCTTTTACTTCTTACTTCTAGTTTTAAGCAATGTTAAGTTGATTTCTTAACTATCTTAAGCATCTGAACAAAAATATTGCTTGTCTCTCAGGCAATCACAAATTATTTTTTAAGAAAGAGAGGAGGCATAAGAAAATTGAGTTCACTTGAAAAGAAAGGTAGGCAAGTCAGAACTTTTTTTTTTAATCTCATATACAACTACACCTAAAAGGTATAGAGAAAGCTTACATGTTTAAAGCTAGTTCTACATAAACCATTTCAGGGTAAAATTTAACAATATCATTAAAGAAAGCAGAGGGAAGTGATGATCTCAGGATGTTCTCCTGATTTTGCAGTTTACAATGCTTACACAAAATGTTTGATTCTAGATTTTCTGGCAAGCAGAGGAAACAAATTGAGGTACATAGTTTATTCTTTTTGATGATAGGAATCCTAAAAAGACATAAACTTTTTTTTTTCCTGGCACTAAACTCACACAGGATTTTCTAAAGGACATTGAGTTTCAGAAAAGACAATAGTTTCAATGACAGTTACAAAAATAAATAGGTGCTGCTATTCTCAGCTCTCTCTATAGACACAGGGTGTAGCATTGAATCATAACTCAAAAAAACCCCAACATTTCTTCAACTGGCTTAGATAATATGGTTCACATACTTTAATTTCTGATGGTTTAATACAGGAATAGAACTTGGAGCTTCCAAATGAATGAATTACTAATATGTCCACATATTTATCCAGTCTTTAGCCAACTTAAAGAGGCGTTGGATCCTACTTATTTCATAATCAAATCCTTTTAGCATGTGCTTATAGCAAAGGCAGTATATGTCATGGATTAACATAGGAGTCATGAGATTTAGAGATTTGATTTAAAGGAGTTGAAATTTTGAACTTTAAGAAGTGGATTTGTATTCTGGATCAGAGAGAATAAATGAACGTACCAGGAATATTGCAACAGAGATGCCTTAAGAGGAGCCAATATTTGGGAGGTGGGAGGAGAAGGATTTCAATTTTCCTAAATGTCCATCAATATTCATGATTGATTGGGAGGCTAAAGTTCTGTGTCATACAAAATGGAGATTGCTTTGACTTAAAATATTTTAGGTCAGGTGTTATCAGCTATTCCTTCCATCCTCCCACTTCTGTAAAAAAAAAAGTTAAGCTAGACCACTCCAATTCTGGTGAGTATCCACCAAACTCGATGACTTTGTATGGATGTAATTGACCCTAACCCGACCCTTCTGGAAACAGCTTACCAGCAAGTACAGCTGAATTTTAAAACCAGTCCAAGTCAGAGATAATAGGGCCATACCATCAGCATAAAGATTTGTGTCTGATCTCTTGTTTAAGATGTCCAGAGAGTGGCGATTGAGCTCTTCGGTAAGTCTATAAAAAGATATTTAGATAATATTAAAAGATGGGGTACTAGTATAAAGGGATATGAAACATTAACAGATTCCTATAAGTTTCTGCTAGCTTAGCATCTGGGTGGTGCAGTCGTTGTAGTGCTGGGCCTGAAGTCAGGAGGACCATGAGTTCAAATCCAGACAGATACTTACAAGATTGTGTGACCCTATGCAATACACTTAACCTCCATTTACCTCAGTTTCCTGGACTACAAAATTGGGATAATAATAGCAATTGTCTCCAGGGTTATTTATGAAAATCAAATATTTTTGAGGAACTTTGCAAAACTAAAACAATAACAGCAACAACTAAAACCATCCCCTAATGGATCTCCCTGCCTCATTGCCTTTCATCATTCTAATCCATCCTCCCCACATTCATCAGAATGACTTTCCTAATATACAGGTCAATCATGTCATACCACTACTCTTTGGGGTTGGCAAAGTGTATCCTGGGGGACAAATCTGGCCAAAACGATTTTTATATTTTTAAATAAAGTTTCATAGCATTTAAAAATGTGGAAAAACAAAAACAAAACTATTCTATAGCTCACAGACTATACAAAAATAGTCAGTAGGCAGAATTTAGCCTGCCACTGCAGTGTGCTTGCCTTTCTTCTACTCAGTAAATTCCAGTTGCTCCTTATTAATTCTAAGATTAAATACAAAATCCTCTCTTTGGCATTTAAAGCTCTTCTCAACCTAGTGCCTTCATGTCTCTCCAGTCTTCTCACAGATACTACCTTCCATATATTCTACAGAACCATCGTACTGGGCTACTTGTCCCTGGAACATGAAAGTCCTTCCTGCTGCTAGCACCTCTTCCTTTAGGCTACTCTTCAACTCTGTCTACTTTCTGTCTATAACTTTGGATGTTAGTCTCTCCCCCATTGGAAAGCATGTTCTTTGAGACTAGGGGACTACTTTTGCTTTTTGCTTGTCTAATCCATATTTAGCAAAGTGTTCAGCACATAATAAGATTGACTGAGCCAGACTCTGAGGCTTGCTTTCTACCTACTGCGCCATGTTCACTTTTGGTAGGTCAGCAAATCCTGACAATTAATGTGAATTATAATCCTTTGACTCCTTTCACAATGAGAAGCAATAAGATATAGCTGTGATTATTACTGATATCATTCATAGACTATATCTTAGAACATAAAGAATCCTCAAAGATCATCTCCTCCAAACTCTGACCTAAACTACGTAGGGCATTTTAATCCTCATTCTAAAAATTAGTCAATTAAGACGCAGGGTGGTTAAATGACATTCTCTAGATTGTTGCTGTTGTTCAATAGTTTCAGTCATGTCCCACTTTTCATGATCCCATCTGGGGTTTTCTTGGCAAAGACATTGGAGTAGTCTATCACTTTTTTTCTCCAGCTCATTTTACATATGAGGACACTGAAGGTTAAGGGACTTTCCCAGGATCACACAGCTAGTAAGTGTCTGAGGACAGATTGGAACTCAGGTCGTTGTGACTCCTGGTCCAGTACTCTATCCACTGTGCCATCTAGCTGCCTCTTCTCTAAATTATGTAGCTAATAAATAGGGAGGGGATTAGAACCCAGGTCTTTTGCCTTTCCCTGTATTGTTCTTTCCTTTATACCATATTATATTTGAATCCAGTTTTTCTTTTTAAATAACTACCAGCAAAGTGATTTCCATAGGTCTCACCATAGGTGAGGAAAAGTATTAGCAACACACTCCTAAGATTGCTCTTAGCAAAACATGTGAACCCTATAACAAAGGAAATGCAGAAATCTATTTCTTTGAAAACTCTTCAGCCTAATAAAGCCTGATGCTGTTAAACTGTTCCTGGCATCATATGGAATCCTCTGCCTTTTAAGCACTAACTAAAGCATAATGAAATAAGCTATAGGCATTTGGGGATTATTGAACTCTGTGAAGTGTTTGGGGATGTAATTTGTATGCAAGATGTTAGGGAATAAAAAAAAAGAAAAAAAAAGTTGGCCCGCACTGATCTGCAGCCCATCAAGCTGCTCATGTGCTCTGCACTATGTTAGGTGTGCATATGGCGTGCACATTTTTTGAAAACATACCCTTAGGTGTCAGGACTTGTGCGTTAGAACGTTTCAACTAAATGCAGAGAGACGGGTATGCTGAGGAAATGAGAAATGAGAAATAAAAACCACAGATGATCTTCAGAACTTCAGAATTGGAAGCCTTGGCTTAACCCACAGCAGGCTCTCCCCATGTCCCACAAATCTATCCAACACTGGGCATGGTCAGGGAACATTCATTACAAAGGGAATGACATGAGCAGAATGAGAGGGAAATGGATTCAGTGATTCTCTACCCTTCCCCTCCTCAAAAGTATATATATTTATATAGAGAATGTTGTGGTATCTCTTTATTGATATGATAAATTAAGGCATAGAATGATAGAATTGTAAATATCTGTTAAAATCACACAATCAAAACCCCTCATCTTATGAATGTGGAAACTGGGGCTAGATAGAGGGTGGGAATTTGCTCCAAATCATAAAGTTGGTATGAGGGAGAGCTGAGAGAGGGACCCTGATCTCCTGACTCTATGACCAGTATCCCACACACTACTATATGCTGCCTCACATCCATCATCACTCAGTGATGTGTAATGCATGTATGATGGTCAGAAAATACCAAATTAACTCATGGTTACATGGCACTATTTTGTGTTCTGAATTTATTTAACTGAAGACAAGAGCCGATAACAATGAATTCTATCTATCTATCTGTCTCTATTTGGAGGAAGAAAGTAGGTTGGCAGAATATTGCTAACAATTATAATTTTTCTTCCTAATTGAATTTCAGGGGAATAGGTAATAAGGTCTCTGGAACAGGAAAACATGAGATAGAAAGAGAAGAGAAAAAGCTCTGGAATCTAGAATCCCAAGTAAAGATTTTTTCCCCCCTTTCCTACCGTTTCCTTTGAGAGAATTCCTGTTATTAAGGGCATAGGATACAAGATAACAGCTGGAGTTAGACTGAGGGACCTGTCATGTGGGCATAATTCCAGAGTTCAATAACTTAGGAATATAGATAATATTAAAAAGGCAAGTATATACAAACTTAATATTTTTAAAAAGGAAATAGAAAGTAATTTTAAGGAGATGAACAGAATATGATTGCGAAAAGACTTCAAGAAATCAAGTGAATGAAGTCTATCATCTGAGAACCAGTGAAGTTAAGTTTGGAGAGGTCCATCATCAGATGGCTGGCAATTAAGGGATGAATATTGTCACAAAGACTTATGAAAACCTTTTACTAAACCATGATTTTCACGGTGGAGGAGGGAGTAGAGGGAGGATGACTTATGGGAGGGGAATGAATCTTTATACTAATAAAATCACCAATCTGTGAAGTATTCAAGTAATTAAATGTCTATTTTTAAAAAAAATAATGACATCTTTATATATCCATACACACAGTACACAGTCATACATTTAGAAAGTCTTTACTCTGATAAATCCATGGAAAAGGATTAATAAAAGAAGACTTCTCATTTAAAGTGCACAGGTGGGAGAGGTGAGGGCAGTCATCAGGAAACTTCCCTGATCTTGCTGAACTGTGGGATCAGTGAATCTTTACGACTTTGATTGTATCTCATTAATCAGGGATGAATTGGAACTGTTGTGTATTGGAGCAAGAGGGAGGAGGGAAAACAAACATACATTTACTAAGTGCCTACTATATGCCAGGCCTTGTGCTAAACACCTTAGAGATATTATCTTATTTTATCCTCAATAACAACCCCGTACTATGACAATTGCCATTTTGCATGAAGGAACTAAGGCAGACAGAAATAGAACAACGTGCCCAACAGGGTTACATAACTAGTAGGTATCAGAGGCTGGATTTAACTCAGGTCCTCCTGGTTCTGGGCCCAGCACTCTATCTACTATGACAGCTAGCTGTCTAGAAGCCACTGTTTTTGTTGGACGCATAAAAGGGGGTAAGTTATACAGTTAGGTACTTTTTACATTTTTAACTTTTCCAGAGGTCAGGGTCAGAGCAGAGGTAAGGGCAGAACTGGGTCTCCAGACCAAGGGTGCAATCTTTTCACTCACAGTCTCCTCCATCCTAGGAAGCCAGTAATGACTGCCTTGGGGCAGAAGCATGTGGTAGACAAATGGGCTTTCATTCTTATGGTCTAGAAGGAGAGCTCCTGGATCTTGAGTCTCTGAACTCTAATTCCTGAACAATAAGGGAGATTCCCTGTAATGTTTTTTTTTTTTTTGCTTTTTTGTAGGGGGAAAAGCAGGGCAATTGGGTTTCAGTGACTTGCCCAAGGTCACACAGCTAGTAAGTATTAAGTGTCTGAGGCCGTATTTGAACTCAGGTCCTGCTGACTCCAGGTTCAGTGCTCTATTCAATGCACAACCTAGCTGCCCCAGATTCCCTGTATAATGGCAAATTTGATCATTTTGAATTCATGATTTTGTTAAGGTAAAAGGGATCCTAAACTGCCAGGGAAGGAGATGCCTACTATCCTGAGGTGTGGGGAGCCAAGGAGGCCTAATCCAGGACTCAGATAAAAATCTTGACAACGTGCTCTCTAGAAGGTCCCTCGAGCTGGGGCTTTTTGTTAAGCTTGCTCCTTGGATCTTTCTGATATGGGCTACACTTAAAAGGATTTTGTTTGAGTTTCGAGATCAAAGACTCTACCCCAAGACTTTAGGCACCTAGATAACAAATCCCTATCAAAGTATCCATTCTGTGCTACTTCCAGCATATAACAGACTGAGATAATGTTAGGAAAACTTGAGTCCTTTTTTTTTTCCCCTTTGTCTCATTTGCTCTATAAAAACCTTGTCCTAAGGATCAATAAAGGGAGTTCATAGTTCTACCTTGAACTGCCCACATGGTCTAGTCATTTCTTATATACATCTTCCACCATGCTTAGTGCTGGACATTGAGCAGCCCACAGCACTGAGGGACTTCATTCAGTGTATGTAGAAATTCTTGCATCAATATAATAAGTGACACAAGGTACAAAATACAGAAAATATATATGTGTGTGTGTGTGTGTGTGTGCGTGCATGCGCGTGTGTGCGTGTGTGAGTGTGTATATGTATATATATGTATATATACATATATATGTATATACCTTTACACACACACACAAGCACACACACATACACACACAGGACTTCTGAAGCTTCTCCTGACATGGATAGACTAGGGTAGAAAGAGTAGCTGTGCTTTGGACCTTAGACACTTCTTTAGCAAGCAGGTCCAGGAGAGTGAGTGCCTAGAATATGCCAGAAATAGGGCAATAGCTACCCAGGCCAGTAACTAACATTTCTCAATAGCAAGACCTGTAAGTCCTGAAGTTCCAATATGTTCAAATACAAAGTTAGCAATCAAGCATTTATGTCAAAATGTTCAAACTCACTGTCCATGAATGCACAACCAATTTTTCCTCCATAGCTGTAAAGAGTATCTGTTTACTTCTCTACCTATAATAAATTATTATTATAGGACTTTGCATCTGGATCTTTTATATTGACATTATTATCTGCAGGCATAGAGGGCAGAGGAAGAGAGACCTAGTGGATAGAATACTGGGCTTAGAGTCAGTAAGACCTAGATTCAAATCTCACGTCTGATACTAGCTGTATAAGCTTAAGTCCCTTAACCTCATTGTGTCCCAGGCAACTCCCTATGATTATCTGTTAAATCACAGAAACTTTGCACTGGCAAGGGGAATTCCCCAAGCTATAGAAACCACCTGTTCTCTGCTTTTCCATAACTTAGTATGAGTAGGTATGCATATTAAACTGAAACAGAAAAACTAAAAGAAAGTCTTGTGCTACATGCGGAGAAGCACATCATTCCATTAAAAGAACATGAGATTTGGAGTAAAAAAAGCTAATATTGAACCCTAGATTTAACGCACCTCTTCCTCTGTAACCACAGGCAAGAAACTTCACCTCTCTCTGAGTTTTATTTTCCTATTCTATAAAATGGTGGGGGGTGATAATATTTACATGCAGATTGGCATTACAGTAGATAGAACATCAGACCTGAGTTCAAGTTTGACTTATTAGCTTTGTGATCCTGGGCAAGGCACTTAACCTTTTTTGCCCCAGTTTCCTCATTTGTAAAATGAGCTGGAGAAGGAAATAGTAAACCATTCCAGTATGTTTGCCAAGAAAACACCAAATGGGGCATAAAGAGTCAGGCAGGACTGAAAAACAATGACAATATTTATAATCTTTACTTTGCAGTAATATTATAAGGGACATGTTTCATAAATCTTAACCAACTAAGAAGTTTGAATTGTTTTTAGTGTTTCTGTGAACAGATTTTAATCGACAATATGTAACTGGTTGCCTTGGTAGAGTTAACAGAAAGGTTGGGAAGAAGTAATGAAGTTATTGTAGAATTTGTGAATAAATAATGAGGGGCATGCTGGAAAAGGTCTGATGCATCCTTAACTTTAGAATACAGTAATTCAAAAACCAGGATTTGAAATAGGATCTTAAGATTTTGTTAAGCATTAATGATGTGCTCAGTCAGAATACCTATCACTAACCTAGAACTCTATGAACCATCAACGAACAGTAAGAAAAATCTGGAAATGAAGTGGGAAAAAGCTAAAACTTTCTTCCAGGCATTCCATTTAACAGGGCTCAGTGGCAAATTGACCACAAAAAGTGGCTGAGTTTGCTTCAACACTGCTTTTGAAATATATTGCATGCCTATTTTGTGGATCTTATCATTAAGGTCCAGTCTTCCTTCCCCTGGAACAGAGAGCTGCAAAGCACTCTCAGAGTAATTTTCAAAACTTTGTATATAGTCTCAGGAAACACATAAATGCATATTCTGAAAGAAAATACCAGGCAGATCAAGTTCAGTGTGGCTTTTCATCTTTCTTAGCCAAGCCCTTGCAGAAGAATCCACTGTGCACTTTTTGTCATTCATGTACACTGTGACCCCAGCGGAGAGTGCCAAGCTTGTGTACTGGGACCTCACAACAACTATTCCTATCAATGTCATGATTCAGTACCAAGGGTACAGGAGTAATACCTGCCTCCTGGGAAGACCAGTGAGTAGTCCATGAGACTTTATTCTATAAAAAATTCCCTTCATGGAGTGTTTGAGTCTTTTATGAGGGTAAGAGAGAATTTCAATTGTATATCCAGTATACCCAGAAGCAGATGAATCTTCCTTAGAAAACACATCAGGAATGATCAGGAGGAGCACAGTATTACACCCAGCCCTTTGGAACTGACCACTGTTTGATGGACTTATGCTCAAATTTTGATGGACTTATGCCCAGATTTTCCCATGTATGTGAATGGCAACACTCATCTTTTAATGCGGCTTATAGGGGGCAAATCTATGAGCCTATTGACCTTTGAGGTCATGCTGTAGTGACTGGCCAGTGCTTGGACAGTTATCGTCCTCTTATATAGAATGGTTTCCTGATTATTTTTTGGCCCTGATTATATTTGCTTTATAGTAGCAAATGAAACAAGACAATGAGGAGTATTCTGGTGGAGAAAAAGGAGATTGCAAAATTTCACTGAACCAAGGACCGCTGCCAGAAATTCATGGAAGTTTGATTAATATTTTTCATTTTTTTATGAAGATGAAAAAAGTGGCTTTTGAAAATGAAATTATGAGAGGATAAAAGTATGTATGTATGTATGTGTATATTAGTTCACAGTATAAACCAATGTAGCCTAAGCTAATGCCTTGTTTTGGTTGTGCTCAATTAGAAAAGATTATATGGAATAAATAGATTGATCAGATACTTTCTTACTAGAGTACTCAGTCCATCTGTGAGAAACCCAAGTGGTAGAGAATAATTAAGGTCTATTCCTATCCAGTCATACACACTCTGATACTTTAGTCATCTGTACGCCCAAATTCTCCCAACCCTACTCGAGAAACTGTTTTGCCCAGGTCTTCATCCTTCTTTAGCCCTCTGTCCATGAACCTTGAATTCTTGTCTGAGTCCTTACCTTCCCCCCAAAAATCTGTTTCTCCTTACCCTTCTGAAAAGGTCTTATTCACCATGTCTATAGGCACATATTTCCATTGTGACCACTTGGCTGGATCCCACTGTTTCACTGCATCTCTTACCATAACCCAGCAATCACTGATACAAGTAGCTCCTGCCATTTTTAATGAAGGATAATGACACATGTGAGCTCACCTACAACTGGCATTTATAGATCCTAAAGAATTTAATCCAGACTTCCCCAGGCTGACTTCAAGATCTTCAATCCTATAATTTACATTAATAATGAATTAGCCACTGAAATTATTAGTAAATAATAGCCCCTCATTCTTCCTTACAGAATCTGACTTGCAAATTTTTGAAAGTGTTTGTTACCTTATATTACTCCTTGTTTAAAATTTCAAAACATCTAGTTCTTTCTATGTTTGAAATGTAATTGTTTCAGCAATTATAGTCAGGTTATCTGGTCTGTCTTGTCCAGATCTCATGGCTCCTAGTTCTGAGTTCTTTCCACTGCATGTGAATTCTGGAATGTCAGACACATTTCTAGGTACAGAAGTACACTCTAAAGTCTGATGAAGAGTTTTAGATTATCTATTATAGACAGTCAAAGCTCAATGTGGATAACTAGGAACTAATTATTAGATATGTACTTTCCCTGAAGATTGTCACCTTGGTATGTGTTAATCATTGATTAATGAGGGAAAGAAAAAGATTAAGCAGTGTGGTATGACCATTCTTTGGACTTTCCTAGCCCAAATCCTAACATTGAAGAAGACAGGTCAGTGATTCAAAGTTAGGTTCTAGTCTGTGACTCCAGATCCCACCTCCCATGGATATGTTGTCTGAGTATGTAAAGGCCTGTTTATTGACACTCAGAAAGAAAGTGGGGTTAGAAACATGAAAATAACCACTTTAGAGTTAGATAATCATTTTTACTGAAACAGTCTTTTTTTTAAAATAAAGAATAAATTCATTGTGTATCAGGAGAATCTTGGAAAATATGAGAAGAGAATAGGCAGGCTTTCACACACAATGCTTTGCAAAAGATGACATCTTTCAGACGACTGACTGAAGGTGCAGAGAATCCAAGGTCCCACTGTTTATTGTATGTTAATTATAAACAAAATTTGATTCAGTGAAACAAAATTCAGATTTAAAGTCTTACATCCATGTATGTTACTGTCACATATCATTTTGAGACAGAGAGATGAATTGTTAATGTCCTGTGATCATCAATATCTGGTAAGAAATTAAACTGAGGCTGATATAAGGTGTGAATCACCCAAAATTTTGTACAGAACTCTCTTTTAAGTCACTCAGTGTAAATGACTTTTCTGTATGGTTTTCAGTATACAAATACATAATAAATCTTAAGAAGCAACGTTGATTTGGTTGGCAGAAAGACTTGAAGAGCACATGGCATTGTAGTAGACAGAGCAAGGGACCAGAAGTTAGAATTGCCGGCTCTAGTCTCTGACCTGCCACTTAGAATGTCACTGGGGAAAGTCACTTCTTTCTATTTTGATTCCCTCACCTGTAAAGGGAGGGGATTAGAGTAAAATCTCAAAGGCTTCTCCCAGTTTACATACTTTATGCTTCAAATGTGTTTTATTTAAGGACCTTATAAAAGGGCTAGGAAATCTGAAAAGTGTGGGAAGTGATTGTAACAATGCTGAAGTAACTTTATACTCATAGACCTTTCTCTACTGATGGTCAAAGAAGGGTATGACTATTGTGCCCATGTCCTGATGGGAATTTATTTCATCCAGGACAAAAAGTCTGTGCCAGTAAACGATGACCAAATGAAACCTTATCTCTAGTGAAGTGGAGTATAATGATTAGGAGTATTTTTAGAAATGGACTTTCTCCTGTGTTTCACTGGCTTTATCAAATTATCCACCTGTACTACCTTCCCACACAGGGTGTGAAAGAGCTCCTTGCGTGCAAAGTCCCAAAAGTAAACAGATGTTAGCAACGTCATTGATGAGGGTTTCCCTTCCACCACTGTTAGTCTCCGTGGCAACTGTCAACCACAACCTGAAAACAGTTACCTAAATTACATTACACATACCAACAGAACTCCCACAGAGGGAATCCTTGTTTATATTTCAGTTTCCATGGTATCTGTTTCCGCCGTGATCCTTAGACTTGTATTCAGTATGCTCATGTATATATGTGTATGCCTGAGCATAATGCGTGCCCTCTGCTCTTGGTGGAAGCCAAAACATGTTTGAAGAATGACTACTCTAATCTTCTTGGTGAATATGATGTATGCGGTTCTTTGCCTAGTGAAAGTTTTGTGGTTGCTTTTGGGATCAGCAAAAGAATTCCTTCAGACTTACTGATGTGAATACAGTAAGACCATCTTTCCCCAGGGAAGATTGTGTTTTCAAACAACGAAATGAATTTTGACTTTGGGATGTTAGAGATAATAACTCTCAAATGGATACACCAGTTTTGCTCAGAATTTCCAAAAACAATCACCTTTGGACAGAACAATAAGTAAATCGTATTTCAATCCCAAATGAAATTTGAGATACATGTTTGAAGTGATTAAAAAGAAGAACTTGTGGATAATAAAGAATGCAGGGCAGAAGTTTCTGAACAGGTCTAAAGGACTGAATTATCTCTATAGAAGTACTTTTGATTTCATAGGACAGCAGTTCTCAACCTGTGAGTTATGTTCAATTTAAATACATTCTGAGTATCAGATATTTATATTACAGTTCATAACAGTAGCAAAATTATAGTTATGAAGTAGCAACGAAAATAATTTAAATTTTGGGGGGGTCACCACCACATGAGGAACTGTATTAAAGGATCATGGCATTAGGAAGGTTGAAAACTACTGTTATAGGAGCACCACTCCTTGATCTCTCATACCAATCAATCCTATCCCTTTGATGAATCTATTCCATTATTTCCTATTTTCCCATTACAATCTCCGAAAGCCCTGTTCCATAGTTAACAAATAACCCTTTCTATCATTCCTGAGGGTTATTTAATTTTGCCTTTAAATTCCCAATGCCCATCTTAATGCCTGGCATAAAGAAGACAATGTGTTTTTTGAATTAAACATTGAAATATGTAAGAACATTTATTAAATTCCTACTATGTGCAAAACATGAAAACATGTTTGAAGGGAGGGAGAGATAAAAGTGGAAGACAACAATAATTACATCAATATACACCTTTAAATGTATTTAGTACAAATACATGCATGCATGCATATATGTATCACACACAACATGTGTGCATATCCATATCATATATATGCACACATGCATATATTACTTAGTCTTATATCTACTCTAAGTTAGATAACCCAGTTATTATCATCCCCAAATTACAGGTGAGGAAATTGAGAATTAAAAAAGTTAAAGTACTTGTCCATGGCCAACAGCAAGTAAATGTTAAATTTAAGATTTCAACCTAGGAATTCATGACTTTAAATTCAGCACTTAATATTCCATATAGAAGTCCTGGACATGTCTCCTGCCTTCAGGGGCTTACAATAAGATAATGTAATACAGGGACATTTATATCAACCATAATGCACAAATTAACAGATAAACTTATTTATTTATGATATAATTATTTTGACAGAGATCATTTTAATACATACAAACATTTATTGTGGATACATATATGTATATATGCAAATGTACATATACTTTTATGTATGTATTATATATATACACATATACATACATTTGATTTAAACACTCTAAGTGTGTGTGTATACAGAGAGACAGAGAGAGAAAGAGAGAGAGAGAGAAAGAGAGAGAGGGAGGGAGAGAAGTATTTATAGTACACACACACACACACACACACACACACACACACACACACACACAGAGTTTTGTATCATCTTGCTTCTTCTCTACCACGTACAACTCAAACCCTAGCAATGGAATATAATGTTGATTTAGAGTTGTAGACAGTTGAGATACTTACACATGTATAATGAATATGTTTCTACTAGAATAGTGATTCTCAACTTCCTAATGCCACGACCCTTTAATACTCATATGTGGACATATCTGCATGTGGGCAGACCCGCCTGAAGACAGAGAGAGGTGTCTTGGTTCCTAAGACGATAGAAAATATATGTCTTACGATGGTCTTATGCAACCCCTGTGAAAGGGTCGTTTGACCCCAACATGACCCACAGGTTGAGAACTGTTATACTAGAAGATTTTTATATCTACTGATATCTAATTACAAGTTTAATTCAGCAAAAATTTTAAAATGAAGTACCAGGCACTGAGCATACAGAAGCAAAAAGAAATAATCCCGGATATATTATATTTATTACATTATATTATATTATATTATATTATATTATATTATATTATATTATATTATATTATATCATATCATATCATATCATATTATATTGTATTATGTTATATTATGTATATATTATATTATGTTATATTATATTAGTTCTCAGGAATGTCTGCCTTCCAATTATCAACTACCACTAATATGATACTTTAAGTTTGTACTCATAGGCACAATTTCTACAGGCACTGTGCCCGGGATAATGGGTAGAATGTTATGTAATTATTGTTCTCAATTTGTCTTCTTGAATAAATGCCTTTCTTAAGAGCTAATTGAGTCAGCTAGTTGATTTGTTAATGGCAACTACAGTAATGGGGGCTAAGAGGTTATAACAGTGGTAGTAGGCGTTACCCACAGGGTTATCCTAGAACCTTGAGGGCAGTAGCAGCCACCCTTTTGCAATGGTTCTCAACCTGTGGGTCATGACCCCTTTGGGGGTTGAACAGGGTCACCTGAGACCATAGGAAAACACATATTTCTGACGGTCTTAGGAACCGAGACACCACTCCTCTATCTGTAGCCAGGCGGGTCCGCCCACATGCAGATACACCCACATATGAGTATTAAAGCATTGCAGCATTAGGAAGGCTGAAAACCACTGCTTTAGAGGAACCAACCTACTATAGTTGGTACATATTTAGGGAATGAGCCTAGGTTGGGGGTAAGAGGTATGCCAACATATAGCATATAGGTATTTACATACACACACACATACATACAGTGTCTATGTCAAATACATATCCTGTATATTCTATATTCTAATTTTATATGTGTTTTTATACAAGTTACTTCCATGTCTCTTGTCTATTCCCATTTTCTCTTTTCACTTCACATTATATCTACCTTTCTCTTCTTCCTTCATTCTCTTCTCTTTCCTAGGCTAATGCTAAAGGCAGTTCAGAATCAAAGTCAGAGCAGGAGATAGGGGTGATTTGCCACGTAAGCATCTAAGCCCACTTTCTGTCCTATATCAATCACTAAACATTATATTTGGTTTAAAAAAAAAAGAATTGGAAAATTGCCAGGGTGTTGGTATTTACCAGGGGAAATAGTTATGTGAAAGAGTAAGTTAGAAGTGAGCATATTGTGTTTAGAGATAACACAAAATGTATTTGAATGTATTGGAAAGTGTAACTTGGTTTAATGGAGGGAGAGGTTGTGAATTATTTACCTAAAAAAGAACCCACATGAGAAGAGTCTACAAGTTGTTTTAGACTTTTCATCTTAATTCAAAAGCTGAGTCACTGAATTTACAGTGGCAGGGGATGATTCCAGAGTTCTTAGCTCACAGAAGGTAAGGGAGGGTTGAGCAACTGATCAAAAGGAGATTACAGGGGCCTCTTTGCTGGCACTGGGTAGGAATCTGTTGCTTTGTCCACATTCAGATCTGGGACACAGTTCAGGGTGGCAATCTGAGGACAAGGAAGAACACTATTAACATACCAGCACTTATATCCTCAGTGGAGAAGGGACCTAAGTCACAGTTGGAGGGCAGAAAAGAGTAATCATGGTCACTCACAGACCAGAGCATAGGCCAAGAGAGTAATAGACACCTCTCCTTAGACCATATCACCTAGAAAATTTGACTTTCAAATACAAGATACAAGAAACATAGAAAGATAAATAGGAAAGATAAAGCATAACAAATTTAATAAGATTAAACTATTTACACTCTTACATGATAAGATGATATCTTTAACTCATAAGACCTATCTCATTATTAGGATAGTTAAAAGGAGTATATACAGACATGGCACATGTGTGAGTTGAATATGAAAGCATGAGATATAAATAAATAAAATTAAGGGATGAGAGAGGAAGGCACAGGTAGGAAGGGAAAAGGAAAGGTAGAATGAGGGTTAATGATCTCACATAGAAGAGTCAAGCAAAAACTTTTACAAAGGAGGAGAAGATGAGAGGAGGATGTAAGAGGGAATGGGTAAACCTTACTCTCACTGGAATTGGTTCAAAAAGGCAATAACATATACATCCAGTTGGGTATAGGAATCTACCTTACCCTGCAGGAAAGTAGGAAGAGAGGGAGATAAGAGTATGGGGGGAGTGCTAGAAAGGAGGGCAGATTGAGGGAGGGGTAGTCAGGAAGAAAACACTTATGAAGAGAGAGAGAGTAAAAGGAGAAATAAAATAGAGAGGAAAATAAAATAGAGGGAAATACAGTTATCAATCATAACTGCAAAAAAAAAATTAGAAGTCTGTTTCTCTGATAAGAGTCTCATTTCTTGAACATGCAGAGAACTGAGTCAAATTTATAGATAAAAAAATAAGACCCATTCCCCAATTGATAAATGATCAAAAGACATGAATAGTTTTCAGATGAAGTAATCAAAGCTATCAATAGCCATATGAAAAAGAAATGCTCTAAATCACTATTGATTGGAGAAATGCTAATTAAAATAATTCTGAGGTACTACCTCACACATATTAGACTGGCTAGTAGGACAGAAAAGGCAAATGACAAATGTTGGAAGGGATATGGGAAAAATGAGACATTAATGCATTGCTGGTGAAGTTGTGACCTCATTCAACCATTCTGCAGAGTTACTGGTAACTATGGCCAAAGGGCTATAAAATCACACATAGCCTTTGACCTAGTAATACCACTACTAGGTCTATATCCCAAAAGAAATAAAAACAAAAAGGCAAAGGATCTATATGTACAAAAATATTTATAGCAATTCTTTTCTGGTGTCAAAGAACTAGAAAGTGCAGAAATGCCCATCAATTGGGGATGGCTAATGGCACATTATAGTGCTATAAGAAATGATAAGCACGATACTCTCAGAAAAACCTGGAAAGATTTACAGAAGCTGATGCAAAGTGGCATGTACTGTGTACAAAGTAACAGCAGTAACCTGAGATGATCAGGAATGAAAGACTTAGCTATTCTTAGCAATACAATGATCTAAGACAACTCTGAAGGACTTAAGATGAAAAATGCTATCCATTTCCAGAGAAAGAACTGATTGTATCTGAATACAGATTGAAGCATACTTTCAAAAGAACAACCCTATTTTTCTTGAGGTTTCTTTGGTCTATGTTTTCTTTCTTAGCATAACTATTATGTATATGTTTTTCATGACTGCACACGTATATAACCTATACCAAATTGCTTGCCTTCTCAATGGGAAGTGGGAATAGGGAGGTAGGATGGGAGAGAATTTGAGAATCAAAGTTTTAAAAATGAATGTTAAGAATTTCTTTTACATGTAATTGGGGAAAAAGAAAGTACTAAGTATATACATACATACATACATACACATATATACATATATATATATAAATACATATTATGTATGTTAGCCATTGTTGTTAAGGCAGAGCTAAGGATTTAGAACTGGAAATAGTCTACATATAAATAATAATTGAAAACGTGTATGTGGATAAATTTGTCTAAAAAGGATTTCACAAAGATGGACAGGATGGGGGGGGGGGAAGGAGCTAATAAGTTCAGAAGCTGTGTACCTACACAAATAGATGAGCTTTGAGAAGGAAACACTGAATTTCTACCAGATGGGTCTTAAGGTCTCCTCTAGATCTAAATCTTCTGATCTGGTCAGAGAGAAGGTCCTGGTAATCTTACAGGAGTCAGTTCTATTGCAAAACTGTTACAGAAGCCTGCATGTTAGGAGACTAATTGATAGGTAGTTGTTAAGGTAAATATGTATGTATTGTGGACATATATATATATATATATATATATATACACACACATATATATACATATATATCTACACATATATATATATATACACATACACACACACATATATATATATATGGTGGAGAGTGTTATTGTCTTGAGAGTCAGTATTAGTCCTTTAAATAGTTTAATAAGATTGTTATTCAACATGATTTGATACAAATCTGATGTTTTTTACTTCAACATAGGAAGGAAGTTTGTAGATGGTCAAATGACCCAATTAAAAAACAAACAAGACCAGTGCCATCTACAAAAGGATAAATCAGTGAACTTCAGTTCAATGCCTGGAAAAAATCTCAGATGTTTTATTAAAGGGAATGCCAAGAGAAGGAGAGAATGACCACACAGAAATAACATCATTTCACCAAGAACAGATCAAGACTAAACCTATTTAATTTTTTTATAAAATTACCAGACTGGAAGATTGTAGGAATGCTGTTGGTAGAGTTTGCTTAATCTTTGTCCAAGTATTTGAAAAACTATTTTATATTATTCTTGTAGAAAAGCAGGAGAAAAGCTATGCAGTAATATAGTTGAGTGAATATGGGACTGGATCACATCCAGATGGTTAGAAGTCACCTTGGAATAAGGTCTCTAGTCAAATAACATCAGAATCTTTCCTTGGTCCTCTTTTATAACTGTTTTCAAGCTTGGGTAAAAGGATGGATGACATGCTTATAAAAGGTATAGATGTCATGAAGACAGAAAGAATGAATAACTATCATGTTAGTTAACCGTATCAGAATTCAAAAAGATCCTGGGAAGTTAGAATAATAAGGAAATCTAATAAGATTAAGTATATTAGGAATAAAAGTAAAGAATTACACCTGTACTGTAAATCAGCATCGCAAGTGTAAGAAGTAGAAATTGTGATTAGACAGTATAATGGCAAGGGAATTTGAAGATCTTCCTTACCCTTTAGTGGACCTCACTTGCAGCCCTATAAGAGAAGCTTCCTTAGGGGAGGCTTGTTTTTCAGGAAGGTCCACACCTTTGTTACTTTGTAATTAGGTAATGGGTCAGAAGGTTGTGATGTCCTCTGTCCCTGTAGATGGCTATATGTATACCCTGCGGTGAGATTTTGCTTCAGGGTTCACTTATGGGAAAAGTTGTGTGATTTGGCCAGATGAGACTCTGGGTAGCCGTTGAGCCCCCGGCTTTGAAAACCCAAATGTTGATGCTTCTACCTCTGGTAACTAACCATGTATGTATGTAGTGGTCAGACAACTAGAAGCCCTGTCTGTTTGTCTGTTGAATTATGTATTATTTTCTCTGTCTGTATTTTTTGTCTACTTGTAATTTCTGTTTATATTTTCTGAAGTTCAAGGTACTGACTTTTGCCCTGAGCTAAGTGAATCATATATATGTTTGATAAAGTAAGGTTATTAACCCCTTTTGAGTTGCTTTCCTTTACAAAAGCAGAGGAGCCATCCTTGAAATGCTAGGACCCTTGTATTGCAAAATGGCCAACTCATCTGAAGAAGATCTCGAGATTTTATTGTATATTAGTCAATATGAGTAAATATGTAATACAGCAGGCAAAAATTCAATGCAATCTTTAGCTATATTGAGATACTGCTTGTATTGGTAGAAGAGTATAACATAAGTTTTGGGACAAGATATGAGTTTTAATTGTTCTTAATTTTGCCTTTTACCGAATTCTTTTATTCTTATTGCTCTTGTCTTCTCACTTAGTAAATTTTCAATATTTAACAGTCAACAGAGTATATAGAGTGCTGGGCCTAGAGTCAGGAAGGTGGGAGTTCAAATGCAACCTCAGACATTTACTACCTCTGCAACCCTTGGAAAGTTACTTAACTCTGTTTCCCTTAGTTTCCCCATCTATTGAGCTGGAGAAGGAAATGGCAAAGCCCTCCAGTGTTTTTGCCAAGAAAATCTTAAATGGGATCATGAAGCATTGGATATAAGTCAAACTACTAAACAACAAGTGTCATTATGATTGCTTTTGTATAAATAGTAAGCACATTAATGAGGACTCAGGAGCTATAACAGTAGGAGAGTATTCACTCCTACAATAATAAGAGGATGTCTTCCCTACTAGATTCTTCCTAAAGAACCTGATGGTTGACTTTAACAATGTGGTTGTGACCATCTCTCCCCCTTATGCCCATCTTTCAATTCCAGTGGGAAAAATCTAGTCCTAGTGCAGTGTGTGATTTAGTCCAGAGAGAAAGAGAAATGAGAAGGGGAATGTTATAGATGCTAGGTGGCACATCATGCCTGGGCTAAATAATGAAAAACTTCCTAGCAATGAAGCTTTCCAAAAGTAGAATTTTGATGGGAACTAATAGCTTTTCCTCACTAGAAATCTTCAAGCAAAGCCTGGAAAACCACTTGATAGGTAGTATAGAAGAGATTCTTATTCTGATATAAGCTGTGATCAGCATCTTCTGATGTGACTTCCCACCACAGAGATCTTGTGAAAAAATTAACAGGACACATTCAAGGTCACAAAGTGAGTCACAACCCATAGTACTAGCCAAAAAAACTCTCTTCCATTGATGGCACATTGGATTCCATTTTATTCCCAACTCATCTGAAAATAAGAATTTTCTGAATTTTCATGTTAGAAGTAGGTAAATTTTCTCCCTTGCCCCCAAGTCAAGTTATGGAATAAGATCATAGTTTTAAAGCAAGAAAGGGACTTAGCTGCCATCTTGCCAAATCCCCTCATGTATGAAAAGTCACATGAACAAAGGTAATAAATGAAAGAGCCAAGATTCAACCCAGGTCCTCTTACCAGCCTTCTTTTTTATTTTCTTTTTTGGAGGGAGAACTGTGAAGACAATATTTGTAATTTCGTCTGTGTAGGGGAAGCTTGATGGAGAAACATCCTGTACTGCTGCAGATTACAGTTTAGACAACTGCTCTGCACTTTACAATCTGGGGATTTGCCTGCGATAGAGAGGTTTAGTGAATTACCAAGGCCATAGACCAAAGCTATGCATTAGAATTAGAACTTGAACCCAGATCTTCCTGATCCTCAGGCCAACTCTCTAGCTAAAATACCATAGCAGCCTCTTGCTAGTACCACTGAGTCATGCCATTTCTTCTATGTCTGATCATTTTGTTGACAATTGAAAACCGAAGAGTCCACAAAATAAACTAATCTCACTTCTCTGTATATGAGAAAAATGAAACACCAAAGTTAAGGGACTAGGCCAAGATCACAAAGGATATGAGTAAGGGGTCTGGAAGCGATGGGATTCAAACCCACCTTTTTTTTCCCCTTTTTTCCCCCAATTCTTGTGCTTTTGACAATGTGCTATAGCTTTCCCATATTTAGAACATGACCATGTTTCTTCCTTCTACCCCCAGATAGAAATGCCTTGCACTTACTATATAATAAATAAATGTTTAGATTTCCAGTTGAATTAAATTAAGCTAATATGTTATTTCTTATTTTAGAATACCCGCATTAGGAACATGATTCCAGAAATGTTTATCATTTAGATGCCCTTATGTTTCATTTCAAAAAGGCTACATATAGCCGCTAGTCAGCTAACTTGGGGCAGGATGAACTGTTTTCATTTTCTTCATTACATGATGTATTTGCCATGGAGTAGTGTGTTCACAAAACCCAGATGTAGTATTATAACTTCACATTATCAGTTTTAAAATCACCACTTCCTGAATGTGGCCTCTATATAAAAGGACCATTACCCCTCCTCTCCATACACACCCCCGAGAAACCCAGGATTCAATTGTGCTTTAGATGTCGCAAAGTTTGAGGATTTTGTTGCTAGACCAAACATTCACACTCTGAAATCTGACAGCATGTTAGTCACTCAAGGGCATTTTCCTTCTGCAAGGTTAGAAACAAAAGCTTTGGGCTTAAGGACCTAATTTATCATTGGTATAGATGGGAAATATGTTATTAATGAAAGAATAAATCACTATCAGACTAGCTATGACTTCATTTACTCTAGGGGGTATGCAGAATAATATTTTCCTGCAAACCATACTCAGGGGTTTACTTGCTGGACTAGTGTGTGAGAGGCCTTCATGCAATTCTCTCAGGGAGTATGGTGACATGCTGTTCTCAATACAGCAGATGCTGGAAGCACAGAGGCTTAATCTATTGTCTGGACTGAACATTTTAATGGATCATGGCACTAAGGGCTGGCTCCTCTCCTGTACCTTATAATCCACTGTAATTATAGAGACACTTAGAAATGGCTACAATGCAAGATGAAAGAATGGTGCTTTTTTTTTAATGAAATAGTCACCCACAAAGAACAGGCCATTATCGGGAGGAGGAGGGGCAATGTCAACAGAAACAAAGAGAGAGAACACTTATGTTTATATCACCCTTGAAGGACTGTGAAAGTACTTTCCTCTCAACACTTCTGTCAGGTAAGCAGGGCATATGTTAGTTTCCCATTTTGCAGATGAAGGAATTAAGTCTCAAAAGTGCTGAATGCTTTATCCACAGTCACTGAAGTTAATAATGTCAAGAGCTGGTCCTTGAGCCGAGATCTGTCTCCAAATTGAGCATTCTCTCTACTATACCTCTCTGTATTCAAAAAAGAAGGAAATAAACAAACAAAAAAGAATAGAGGAGGTAGAGTGAATATGGAAGGTTCTTCTAGGTGGTTGTTATAAAAATGACTGTCCTAGAATAATTGCCATCTTAGAGGAAATAAAAAGGCTTGAATATTGTTTTCTTGAAGAAATTTGACCTTATGAGAAGGTTAGAGAGACAAGTAGATAGAAACTTGACCTGCTTCCTTACACTTACTGAAACTATGTTGTAAATGTTCAGAGATGAACTTTCAGATACTAATCTTCAAGGAGAAAAACATTGTAGAATATTTGATGATAGCAGTGATTTCAAAATCTACAAGTCTAGAGAGGATTGACTTCTCTATGGAAGTTAACGTAGGCTCTGGATCTTTACTATACCAGGGCTCCAGTGAAATGGCAGGATCTAAGGCCACCTATGAGCCATCTTACTTTGTTGTTATTGAATCATTTCAGTCATGCCTGACTCTTTGTGACATTATTTGAGGTTTTCTTGGCAAAGATACTGGAGTGGTTTGCCATTTCCTTCTCCAGCTCATTTTACAGATGAGGAGCTGAGGCAAACAGGGTTAAGTGACTTGCCCAGGGTCACATAGTTGTAAGTTTCTGAGGCCAGATTTGAACTCAGGAAGATGATTCCACGCCCAGTACTCTATCTACTGCAGCACTAGCTGCCCTGTCTCACTCTGTAGAGAGTATTTTTCTATATATAATGATAGCATGGCATAGTGGAAAGAATACTGAATTTGTAGTCAAACAATTTTGGCTCAACTCTGTTTTTTTGACTTGCTAACTGTGACTTTTAACAACTCAATTTGCTTTCTTTTGCATATCTGTAACAATGTAGGAGTAATACTAATCAAATGACATACTTTCATAGGGATGTTGTGAAAAATAATAAGATGATCATCCAGAGCTGCTATATAGTCATGTCTATAATTATTGTTAAATTTCTGGAATAGTAAAGTACAAACTGAGACCAGCACAAAAGGTCAGGTGACTCTATTGCTTAAAGGTTGATCATCCTTCTATTAATGTGAATAGGCAAACAGACCATCCAGTAATGTAATTAAAGGCTTGTAAGAAAGGTAAAAATTTACACTGGATTGTATTTTGGAAGATTGAGTTTAAATGGCAGATCTCCTACTTGACATCTCTACTCCAAATGTTCATATGAACTTTTGGTGCCTGATCCAGGGTAGAGCCTATCAAGTTAGTATTGGTCTGATCAGTCACAGGGGGACACCCTGTACCTCGACTCCCACATAATGATACCATTTGGTTCTCTTTAAGTATAAAGGAGAAACACCAACCATTATTGTTACTACTTACCAGCTATGAAACCTTGGGCAAGTAATTCCACCTCTGGAAGGGTTAGCCTAGATAATCTCTGAGGCCCTTTTCAGTTTGAAATCTTGTGGCCAATTATTGTGGTTTATAAGCTAGACCATATATGGTCCAATCTAGTTCTTTTGGCAGACTAATCCTTTTGACCATTCACGGATCCCATTAATATATTGATTTTTGATTACTAAGACTGGGGAAAAATCAGTAAGCATCATTATTCCATTGCCTCCCTGGCTTATCAAAACCTGTAAGGGATAGAGTAAGGATTTCTTACTCTATAAAAGCTACAGATGAAGGACCTTGAGTTGTAACTAAAGAAAAATATGCCCAGGGGTCTTTTGGGAACCAAGATGGTAGAATAAGCAGTAAACCACCATAACTCTCTCACATTCACCTCCAAACAACTACAACATAGCTCCCCAGAACAAATCTTGGAACAGAAGAACATCCAAAAAGATGGGATAAAGCAATCTTTGAGCTCAAGAAATTTGGAAAATCATTAGGAAAGGTCTCTATCACTGAGATAAAAAGGGAATCCAGTCAAGAATAGGAAGCATCCCACCAAGCCAGCAGTAAGACCCACTTTAGCATACCAGCAGCAGCTCCTGAGCCCCAGTGAAGAGGAGCAGGCAAATGTTAACACTCTGATTGCCATGAAACTTAGCATAGCCAGGGGAATGGGCAGACTCTAGCTCTGAGGACTGCACATGCTCCAGGCAAACAGGCAACTTCCAGTGACCAGACCTCAACTTTCTTCAGTGTATCCCCCAGGAAAAGCAGAAACAATCCATAAGTCTCAAAACATGCCAGATATCATCACTAGGACCACGACTCGGTGCTGGGTAAGCTGCCAAACCCTTATGACCTCCAGCAGCACGTGTCACTCCCCACCCCATCCCTCAGTGCAGCACCAGACACTAGGGTGCACCGTGGGTCTCAGGACAGCATCAGTGTAGCACCAAGTAAACAGACAAGGCCTGAGGCAGTGTTCCTCCTGCCATAGCAGCAGAGTTCAAATTTAAAAGGAAGGAAAAAGGCCAAAAAAGATGAGCGAACAAAACCAAAAAGAATCTGAACATAAAAAGTTATTATGGTGACACAGACTATCAAGACAGAAACTCAGAAGTTCACAATGTCAAAACACCTACAGTCAGAACCCCAAAGAAAAAAATGGAAAATAGTCTCAAATCAGAAAGAACTCATGAAAGAGCTCAAAAAAGGAGCTTAAAACCATATCAGAAATGTAGAAATAAAGTTGGGAGAAGAAAGGAATGTGATACAAGAGAATTATGAAAAAGGAGTCAACAGCTTTGAAAAAGGGAAACTGTTGCTTAAAAAGTAGAATCTGACAAATGGAAAAGCAGAAACAAAAGTCCACTGGAGAAAACAAATCCTTAAAAAGTACAATCAGACAAATAGAAAAGAAAGCACAAAAACTAATTGAGGAAAAGACCTCCTTAAAAATTAAAATTGGGCAAGTGGAAGCTAATGACTCTATTGGGACATCAAGAATCAACAAAACAAATTCAAAAGAATGAAAAATATATAAATATAGATATATGTAATAAATCAAAGAACAAAACAACTGGAATTGCAGCCAAAAATATAGTATCCAGAAAATTTAAGCATAATCCTGAAGGAAAAAAAAATGGACATTCAATGAATTGCCACACTTTCAGGATTTTGTTGCAAAAAAATAAAGTTGGACTCAACAGAAAATTTGACATACAAGATGAAATAAAAGGTACTCATCATAATCTAATCACAAGGGAATTAACAAGGACAAACTGTTTACTTTTTTATATGAGGAAATGTAAAACATAGGTCAAAGATTGTTATTAGTAATGGGATAGTTCAAAAGAAAGATTAGGGTAGACCTGAATATGAAGTGATTTTGAAAAGTAATGTTTTAGGAAAAGGAAAAAAAAAGAGTAATTATCTTATACAAATGAAGTGCAAGAGGAAGAACTGATAGAGAGGAATTAGATGGGGAAGGAGGACAGGTAGTTCTAGAATGCTAGTCTCATCAGGAATGGATTAAAGAAGGAACAATACATATATATCTAGAAGGGTATAAAAGTCTTCTAAATTCAGAAAGAAATAAAATGCTAAGGCAACTGGGTATGGGGAGGGTAATAGAAGGATTTCTAGAGGGAACCCTACTCATATAAGATTTGAGTTAAAGAGAGCACAATATATACATTTAGGAAGGAATAAAAGTCTTCTATATTTAAAAATAGATAAGAAGGTGAGGAAATAGGTGAAGGGAAGGATATAGAAGGGTGTTTGTATTAATACAAATGGGAGGATAAGGGAGACATCTTTGGAGGGAGGTTAGGTTAGGTAGTAGGAGGGCAAGGTAGAAGTAAAGTAGTGGAGTCAGAAAATAAAGATCAGGAGTAGAATATATTAGGAAAAAAATCAGGAGTAGTAATGATGATCTCAGACATAGTTAAAGCAAAAATATATTTAATCAAAAGAAAAAATAAAGAAGCTATATTATATATCAGCCATATTAATGAATATTTTTAGGCTACTTAAAATAACTAGATGATATGGGGTTTAATGTTGCTGTGGTGGAGAAAATGATGAGTTGGTAAACTTAGAAAAATATGGAAAGACTTGAACTTATGAAGGAAGATATTATCCACACTCAGAGAAGCAAATAGTCATTATATATATATGTGTGTGTGTGTGTGTGTGTGTGTGTGTGTGTGTGTGTCTATATATATATATGTGTGTGTGTGTATATGTATGTATGCATGTATATACACACATATATATATACATATATATATAAACAACTCATACACACATATAGATAGATAGATAGATACATACATACATATATCCATTTTGCCATTATCTGTGCATAAATGTTGTATACCTGGTTTCCTCTCCAAGCTCCAGCCCTGGTGCTGCTAACATGGCTAAATGAACTAAGAAGGTCAGAATTGTTGGCAAATATGGAACACGTTATGGTGCATCCCTCAGAAAAAATGGTGAAGAAAATTGAAATTAGTTAGCATGCCAAATATACCTGCTCCTTCTGTGGCAAGACCAAAATGAAGAGGTGGGCTGTGGATATCTGGCATTGTGGATCCTGTATGAAAATAGTAGCTGATGATGCATGGACCTACAATACCACCTCTGTAGTCACAGTCAAATCTGCCATCAGAAGACTGAAGGAATTGAAAGACCATAAAATTTTCTTATCAAATATCTGTAGCCCATAGTCCAAATAAATGGGTTAATTTATGGGAAAAAAAAACAAATGTTATATGCCTGGCATGAGTGAAAAGTGATGTAAGAATTCAGAAGATGCCAGGATCACTTCTGGAAAAAGTGATAAAGAAAATCTTTATGAAAGTAGTTATTAGAAAATACATGTTTTAATAGACAGATTACGCATGTGTAATTGTGTGTGTGTGTGTGTGTGTGTGTGTGTGTGTGTGTGTGCATGTGTGTTTTAGTGGTGGTAGTGTTACAAGAATCTTGAACAACAGGCTATAGAGTTTGGACCTTATTAGGTAATGAGTAAATATTAATATTTTGTTTTTGTTTTTGCAGAGAGCTAACATGATGAAAGAGTTCTGTTAGAAATGTTAGTGTGTGTTGTGCCAAATGATTTAGAATGAAGAGAGACAGAAAATAGGGAGACTAATTAGGAAACTTTGGAAGAGACAAGTTTTGAGGTAATAATGTTCTGAACCTAGCTATTGGCAGAAACAAAGAAGAGAAAAGATCAGATGGGAGGCAGAATCAATAGGAATTGTTTGGAGAGACAATGATAAGGAAAGAGTTAATTATGACTCATTCCAAGACATGCAATCTGAGTGAATTGATGGAATTACCATCGACAAAAAATGGCAAGTCAAAAGAATATGGTTTGTTGCATAAGTTGAGTCTCAGGTATTAAACTTGCAGTGGAAATTAAAGAAAGAAGCTTGGGAAATTGATCCACATCAACGTGATAGGTAACTGAATTCATGTGTGAAAGAATGAGAAGAAAAAGTTTTAAAAGCTCAAAGAAGATAGATTTAAAGAATCGTACAACATGTAGGGAGTCACAAGTAGAAAAAGAGCAGAGCTGAGGCAAGCCTTATAGACAAGAATTGCAGAATATTTGAAAAATGGAAAGCATTGGCCAAACTGGGTAATAAAAGAGTCAATAATGGCAATAAAAAGTATAAAATTTAAGATCTTGTCTCATAAGTGAAAATGTAAATTTACCTAAATGTTTTCAGAGTCAAACCCCTAAAGTAGCCCTATCTTTAGGCCTTCAAGGACCCTACTAATAATCCTATTCCTTATGCAAATCTATTTCGTGACATTTCCATTGGATAAAACCATTTGGAACTGAGAGGACTATAGATGCAAAAAGAAAAAAAAAGCTCCTTTTTTTCCTTCCCTCCCTCCCTTTCTTCCTTCCTTCCTCCCTTCCTTTGTTCTCTTTTTTAAACTATGGATTTGATGCCAAGGTCTATTTAAAATGTAGACATATTGGGTAAAACTGTAAAATCTGTTGGACTTCTCCATATATAAACTCCATAAAGCCTGTGGGATTCGAATTATCCAAGATCTCTCTCTCTCTCTCTCTCTCTCTCTCTCTCTCTCTCTCTCTCTCTCTCTTTCTCTCTCTCTCTCTTTCAAAATTATTTATTTATTTTTAGTTTTCAACATTCATTTCCACAAGATTTTGAGTTCTAACTTTTCTCCCCATCTCTCCCCTTCCTCACCCCAAGATGGCAAGCATACTGATTACTCCTTCCGCCAGTGTGCCCTCTCTTATACATTCCCCTACCCCTCTACCTAGCCCCTTCCCCCTTACTTTCTTTTAGGACAAGATGGATTTCTATACCCCATTGCCTATATATTTTATGTAAATATGTAATTTACATTCAAAATTACAGTCATATGTAAAAACAATTTTTTAACATTTTTTTTTCAAAACTTTGGGTTCCAGATTCTCTTCCTTCTTCCCTTCTCACCCAACCCCACTAAGAAGAAAAGCAATTCAATATAGGTCATATATATAGGTTATATATTCAATATAGGTTATACATATGTAGTTATGCAAAAAAATTTCCATAGTATTCCTATTGTGAAAGACTTATTTCCCTTCATCCTATCCTGTCCCCCATTTATTCTATTTTCTCCTTTGACCCTGTGTTTTTTCAAAGATGTTTGTTTCTGACTACCTCCTCTCCCAATCTGCCCTCCCTGCTATCATCTCCCTCTCTTGTCCATTCCCCCCTACTTTCCTGTAGGACAAGATACCCAATTGAGTGTGTATGTTATTTCTTCCTTAAACCATATCCAATTAAAGTAAGGTTGTCTCTTCCCCTCCATTGTAACAGTTTTCTCTTGTCTCTTTTATGTGAGATAATTTACCCTATTCTATATCTCCCTTTCTCCTTCTCCCAATATATTCCTCTCTCATCTCTTAATTTTATTTTTTAGATATCATCCCTTCACATTCAACTCAGCCTGTGCCCTCTCTCTCTATACATGTACCCACACATATACATAGATATACACATATACACTCATTTATGCATATATATGTTTATCTATCTATCTATCTAGACACATAAACACACAAATATATTCCCTTAAACTATCTATATCAACAATGCAGTATTCACTGCATTGTGAATGCCTACAGTAACTATAAGTATGCTGATATGGTTATTAATCACAAAATGTAACAGGCTCTCTACATGAGAAATATAGCCAGAACATTTATTTAAATACCAGAAAACTGAGTCCCAAAACCAGAAAGTCAAAGCCAACACAGTAGTTATGAAGTTGGCACATGTAGTTAAAGTAGTAAACACCCACATTCTCAAGCCTTTAAAACAGGACAGGCTACCTCAGGCAAAGATCTTCCTCTCCTCACTCAAGACAACTGCTCAGCATCCAGGCGTCTGGCTCCCAGCAGCTCCACCCCGCCCCCCACAGTTCCTGTCCCTGGCAGTTCTCAGCAGGAGTTCTTAGCAGAGATTCTGGCTGGCTCAAAAAAAAAAAAAAGGAGTTCACACTGCAATCACAGCTGCTGCAGCCACTGTAGCTGCTGTTGCTTCTAGTCACCACAGCAAGGACACTAGCTTGTTTCCAGCTTTCTCTTTCTCCAACTCTTCCTGCTACATCAGCAAGTTCAAGGGGCATGGAAGATCTTCAAATCCCAATATCATTACACTATCCTAATACTGAGAAAAGCCTCATGAGTTAAAAATATTGCCTTTCCATGTAGGAAAGTTCAACTTTAATAAGTTCCTTGTGATTTCTCTTTCCTGTTTACCTTTTCATGCTTCTCTTGATTCTTGTATTTGAAAGTCACATTTTCTGTTCAGCTCTGATCTTTTCATCAAGAATGCTTGCAAGTGTTCTATTTCATTAAATATCCACATTTTCCTATGAAAGATTATACTCGGTTTTGCAAGGTGGGTGATTCTTGGTTTTAATTCTAGCTCCTTTGATATCCAGACTATCATATTCCAAGCCCAAACTATCAATTAGAATGCAGCTAACTAAAGCCTTTTAATAAATGGATTTTTTTTCTTTATTCTACATTTTAGGAATGAAAAGGCAAATATTAATGAAGTAACCTAGAAACGGCAACTGTTATTTTTAGTAGAAATGAGAATAAGCCCATCTCTAAGATTCTATAAATCTAACTATGCAGTTGGTATTTCTCTGGATTAAAAATGTATGTGAATTTATAATTCACTTTAAGATGTAGCAACAAGATGGAGTAACTTCATGGCTTCATTAATTGGGACATTTGAGCAAAGCCAAATTAGTTATCCTTAGTCAATTCCACTTCTTCTTTCTGGGGAAGCTATCCTTGTTCAATAGTTTCAAAAGAAGGGTATACTCCCTGTATCCCAAGTCTGCCCAAAATTATACAAATAATTTTATTTTAAGAATTAGATTTTGATCATTCTTAACTATAACATGTTCGACTGGAAATTCTCAAGCACTTTTTGGCCATTTCCGTTGCAACTTGGATACAAAATAACAAATTCATCAAATTGTTTGCATGCTATTTGCATATTTTCTTATATTTTGGTGACATAGAGTTCAAGATACACAAACAAATCTGTCCCTTCCCTAACTTTCTTCTCTTCATTCATATTACTTTTTCCACCAAGTCTATCCTGTAATCAAATAGGATTATTATTGTTGATAAGATCATTGGAATTGAAGTTCTGGGACCTGCATTCAGATGTCAACTCTATCATATAGAACCTATATGACTTTATCAATATATTTCCTGTATCTAGGCTTTAATTTACCCCTCTATAAAATAAATGGGAGTTGACTTTAGCACATGGTATATCATCACATACTTACTTTTACACTCCTAATAATATATCCTCACTTAATTTTAAGCACTTCAAGATCAGCGATTTTGTCACTCTTAAAAATCTTTATAGCGTTAGTTTTTATTAATATCTTATGTACTATTGTGTTCCTAGTACTTGAAAACTTGATCAGTGGTAGTTAATTTGAATTAAATATTTGTCACATTCACAATTCTTGACAAACCATAGCACTTCATGATATTATGTTGACTCAGACATAGTTATCAAGAGAACACTTCCCAAAGAAGATGGACACAAAAGCATTACAACCCAAAGTAGTATAGGGTCAGTTTCATTTCTCAGGTTATTGCTATGTGGTTGGACAGGCAAATCTCATGCCAATCTGTATCTAAGTCAGACTGAAGACCTGGACCCTTTGGTGAAATGATTTCCAAACAGGTTAGGTCTTTTAATACCTATTTACTGTGCAAAAATTGGCCTATTACAAGTTACTTCTAATTTTATTTTATTTTTATTTTTTTGCTCTTTTGGAGGGGAGAGGGAAGGGCAATTGCCCAAGGTCACACGGCTAGTAAGTGTGTCAAGTGTCTGAGGCCAGATTTGAACTCAGGTGCTACTGACTCCAGGGTCGGTGCTCTACTCACTGCACCACCTAGCCATCCCTTTACAAGTTACTTCTTTCCAAAAAAATTGTCTTTAATGGCTTCTTGGACTTTCAATATCCCTTGTGAAATATGTTAATAAGTTCAGTGTAAATTAATTTTAAAACTACACAAATTTAGTTTCCATTAAAATAAACATGGACTTAAAAATCACAAGAAAATGTGTGGCAACACACATTCTGAATTTTAATTGAATCCCAAACATTTTTTAAATAGTTTGATGTGTTCCTAGTAGTTGAAATGGGACTGGATTCCTTTGATTTTAATTGTAAACATACCAATAATTCATGGAGTCCCCTTGAAAATCTCCAGTCTCCTAAAAGATGCAGGGAAAAAAACTTTTACTTCCAAAGTTGATTGCAAGCTTCATGCTCATTTTTCTTTTGTAAAAACATTTCTGGGTTCTCAATAGCTCTTTTTTTTTTTTTTAGAAATTCCAGCCTAACATTGGCATAATGAAAACTAATGTAATTTCATTCAGTGTGCTACATAGAGCATTTTAAGCAGTAGATAATCATACTGCTTTAAGAAAATCCATTAAAATTAACTTTCTAGCGTTTAACCCTCTTGTTTCTCTTCAGAAGAAAATGCTCAAAATAGCTCCCTTTCCTTCACACCATTTCATTAGTGGACAATTGCTTCTGTTTCCAGCTTGAAACTAATCAAAAGAAAGGGTGTTTTGTTGTTGTTGTTTTCTCCTCACCCTCCCCAATTTAGTCCGTATGTGCTGGTTATGTTTAGGATTATAAGATTGAAAGAAGAGAGTAGGGCAGTATCTTTGTATAATGAAAAGTGTTGTTTCAGAAGTAATAGGTTAAAATTCTACTTCCGATATTTACTATCTCTGTGACTTTGGGAAAGTCACTTAACTTTCCCTGGGACTTAGTTTTCTCATCAGTAAAATGAGAAGGCCTCTGAGGTCTCTTCCAGCACTATGTCTGTGAATGCAACAGTATTGAAAAGGAGGTTAAGTTAATAAAACAGGAAAGATGACTGTGTATTATAATCCTCAAATCTGAAAGGTGTCAAGTAGTAATGAGGATGAGATTGTATCCAAGAACCAGGCTAGGCCACTGCACAAGATACAATGCCACAAAACAGAATTTCCAAGGGCAGAAGGGTGCTACTTCTCCTTCTATTCTTAAAGAAAGCAAGCTGGGCAGATTCCCACTGAGATCACTAGTCAGACGTTTTGTGATTTTTCTGGAGCTGTCCAAATACATGAAGACAATGCAATTGCAATTTGGAATATAGCAGGGGCACCCTGATGTGGGCAAAGAAGCACTGCATTTGGAGTCAGAAGACCTGAATTCTGGAATAAGCCCTCCTATCTGAAGGAGCATGTTAGTGTGAAACCTTAGGTAACTTATTTTCCTTGTAAGGGCTTCAGTTTCTTCATCCATAAAATGACAGACTGGACTACATTATTTCTAAGTTCCCTTCCAACTTTTAGGCCTTTGACAATCACCACACTTTCTTTTGCTGATTATCTCTTTGGGACTTCACATTAATAATCACTTAAGTCTTTTGACTTCATCATATAGTCCCTTCTTTAACTTCCACGGACATAATCCATTTATATATTTTTAAAATTTTTCAGACACATAGCTACAAAAAAAAACAAATTATCATTTTCACTATGGTTAGTCTTTCTAAGAGGGCAACTGAGAATCAGCTTGCTGACCATTAGGATACATTGCACTTCTTAATCTTTTTTACCTGTGGGAAATGGAAAGAACCATAGCATTCCACCCTCTGAAAGTTCTGTGGCCTGAACTCATTCAATTTAATTGGATAAAAATTTATTGAATGCCTATGATGTGTGAGAAGTCTTGATGTAACATGACTTTTTTTTAGCCTAGTCTGTAGAGCCTGTGTGGTTCTTGTAGCTGCCCTTAGAAGTTTGTGGCTTTCCTGATTCTTTCTTCAGCTGTTTCTGTATTGATGTTGGATGGTTAATATGTGTTTGCAGAATCATAGTTTGATACTTATGTACAGTATTATTACAGAAGAAAGAGAAAACGTGCAGGTCAGGAATAGCATCTGAAAATTATTTGTTTAATTGTCAGTGGTTGGAATGATACGTTGGGTGTTTTTATGGTTACAACATAAAAACCATGATTATTTCCCCCCCAAAAGCATATTCACTAAGTATTTGTTACAAAAAAATAGTAACTAAATTCTCAGAGTGCAATACAGTCATGGTTATTCAATGGTATCATTGAGGGAGAAAAATTGCTTGGACAAAGTGGATTTTTCAGTTGTTTTTATATGTGTATCATTCTAATATCATAAAGGAGAAAATCTGAGCACAGCCTAAAAGGTAATTGCTCCCACTTATACCTGTTTTCTTGCCACCTCCTGCTTTTAATCAACTCATTTTTCATGTGTTCAATGAATCCAGATACATCCACATATGACTATTTTTAAGAATCCTCAATTTATCGTGCTGATAAATCCAACAATGAGAGTTATTATTATATGTTTATAATTATAATTATAATTATATGATTTATATGATTATATGATTATAATTAATGATTTCATTTTAAATGAATAATTATCCTCTAGTTTAATCAAGTTCTTCCCTTCATGTTGAAGTTTGCTGACTTTTATCCAAACTCTAACTAATATTTATCTATCTCTTAATGCCCATTATATTTTCTACTCTCTGTCTTTCTTTGTCTCTGTCTCTGTTTTTCTCAGAAAAGTTTTTTTTTTAGTTTTGAAGTTAAATGAAAATTATATATATATCCATACATGCTGCAGAAAACAAAAAAAGATTCTATATGAAGGCATTTCACATAGCTTGCTTTTGAAAAGTATTAAAAAATCCAATGAATTACTTTCTAAACTTTTTCTGCTTATCTATGCTTCCCCCTGAACTTCATTCTGTACTCCTCAATTTATTATTTTGTTTAATGTCTAGATTTAGGAAAGTGATGGAGAAATTGTCAACAAGACAGAGTGACCTTAAATGTATATCACATCGTGCTCTTCAGAGAGTCAGCTATTAACCATTTATCAGCACTCCCATGTCCCCACACCTTTCTCCATCTTTGTATTCTCTGTTTGTCATTTACCTTCCTTCTCTTTCTCCTCTTCAAAACTTTCAGAACAGAACCAATTAAAATCCTGGCCAGGACCTCTATTATTTTCTCACTTGATACCCTAAATATTTCTTTGATGGTATTAATGTTTTGAAAGGATACTTATTTTTAGACCTCTATTTGAATATTGCCATGACATCATCATAAAACTGCCAATTGCTCAAATAAATTTAATTCTCTCATTTTCTATGGATTCTCGTATTTGTATTTCAGAGTTACTACTAAGTACTAGTCTTTGCATGGGAAATGTATTAAAAGCCTTTTATTTTTTTAAAAATCCTTTATACTCAACTTTGCACACTAAATTATGCTTGGTTATAAGACTATCTCTTTTGCTTTTCGGAATACTATATTCTAATATTTCCTTTTGTTTCTATAGAAGCTGCCAGCTCTTGTGTGATCCTGATATTAGTCTCTTGGTAATTGAACTTCTTTCTAGATATTTGTAATATGTTTATTTTGGCCTGGGTACTTCAGATTTTAGCTATCACATTCTTAGAACTTTTACTTATAGGGTTCTTTTCAGAAGACAATTGATAATTTTTTCCCCCTGTCTTTGTCATCTGACTCAAATATAACTGACAGGGTTCTTTTAGGATTTCTTCAGACATTTTCTCCTAGTATATTTTTAATCATGGTTTCATGAAGTCCAGTGATATTTAATTTCTTCCCTTGCTCTTTACAGGTCAGTTTTTTTAAAATACATCAGATATCTTACATTTTATTCTTTTTTAATATTATGATTTTTCTCATATTTCTTGTCTCACTGGAGTATCAATTTCTGTTTGGCCCATTGTAGATTTGTGGGTGTTTTATTTCTTGGATAAAGTTTATCTACTTTCTCTTCTTAGCTATTTATTCTCCGTCCATTTCTTCCCTCCAGAACTTTCATTTTATTATAAAAAAATTTATTACATTTCTTCTAGGTATTTGTAGAGCTCTTTTGAAAATAACAGCAATTTTTTTTTCCTTTGAATCTTTGCTTGCAGTTAGTACCAAGTTTGATTTCTCTTTTGGAGGATCTGGTGATTTAAAAAAAAAATTTAAAACTATATTTGGGATTTTCTTTAAAATACTAGTCTAGCCAGATTTAGTTCACCTCACCCTGAGGCCTCTGGAATATTGCACTGACCTCTAGGTTAGCCACTCCCCACCCCTGCCAGTCTCAGTCCTTGAGGATCAAAGCCCAAAATGTCTGTGGAAATATCTCAAGATAGAATGTCAGATACCTAGGAAGTGTTGTGCATGAATTGGCCAGGTTTGAACTCTATGGCTGGTTACTAGTCCTTGTTTTACTCTGAGGCTTCTAAAGTTCCCCACCCTGGGGCTTTTACATCCTTGATCATATGTTCTCTAGACAGAGACTTCCATCTGTGGACACACTGGAAAGCTATCCTGTGTTAATGCTAGTGCTAATGATGAGGTGTAGGCTCTGGGACCCCCCCCTCCCCTTGAGTTCTCCTTGAATCTTTGAGGCACAGGCTCTGGGAAACCCCTTGAAGTCTGATTGAATCTTCCCACTTGATAAGGCATTTGCAGAGGCCATAAGTATTTAATTGTGGCTGGGCCCAAACCTCTGTTACTAGCCTGGCCCTCCATTGTCCATTTGCTTCCCACCTTTGAGCTTATCAAATTATCAATCTACTCTTGACCTCATTAACTCCTCCTGAAGACCCTCCCTAAACTCATTACTGGAGTCTGACCTCATGGACTCCTCCTGAAGACCCTCCCCAAACTCCTCCTCTAGACCACCCCTAGATTCCTTTGTGTATAAGAATTCCATCTCCCTTCCATGTGGTGTGGAAGCACCACAGAAGGCCCTAGCACAGACTTGCTCTGTGTCCAATTCAGGCAAACTTATAATAAGCTTTGCTTTTCTTTGGCTAAGAAGACTTGAGTGGAATTCTTTCCTCAGGACCCGGCACATTGGTATTTTGGGGTCTCAGGCAACCCTAACCCTCTAAGTGGGTAACCTCTTCATTTTTATGGTTTCCAGAGCCTACACCTCATCACTAATACTGGCTTTGCAAGAGGGGATCTTCATTTGTACTACCCTTGGTGTCCTAGCTGGCTTTTTATTCCACTTCAAGGGTAAAAAATGTTATGCACTATACTATCTCATTAGTTTCTCTATCATATTGAGGCTATTGAGTCTCTTCCTCCTTTCTTTTTCCCTTCCCTTGCCTTCCCTTGCCTTCCCTTCCCTCCTCTTCCCTCCCATCCCCTTTCCTCCCCTCCCCTCCCTTTCCCTTCCCTTCTTCCCTCTCTCTCATCTCCTTCACCCTTTTCTTTTTTCTTGTCAATGTTTAACTTCCCCTTCCCTTTTTCTCTTGTCAAGGCTTTTCCATGCTGAAGGGCCATGGGAGTGAAGTAACCTTCAGCACAGGCCTATCTTAGGTACTCATGCACCTCAGTATTCACCTGGTACTATCTCCTGCCTTTGCCTCAGGTAGCCAATAACTCCAAGTCAACATAATGTCATAGTGCATTAGATTGTGAACTCCTCTAGGGCAAGGACTGTTTTTTGGCCTTTTTTGTATCCCCAACACTTAGCACAGTGCCTGGCACATAGAAGATGCTTAATAAATGCTTATTGACTTCCTGACTCTGCTTCCCATTCATGATCCACATGGCTCTTCTGTTATAAGAACTTCTTTCTTGCATATGTGGACAGTGGAAAGTAGGCTGCTTTGTCTCTGAGCAACTGCTGCTAGTCTAGGTTCTTCTCAGGGTGTTTGTGGCATCTTTGTTGTTTTGACCAATGCATTGGACTTCCTGGATTCACTCTTCAGTGGACAACTGCAATATTTTACCAACATTAAACACTTGTGTGGTATAATGCCAAGCAAAAGCAACTGTGAGATTTGGATTACCAGCATAGCAAACTCCATTTATTCAGTGACAGATTAAGGCAAAACATTCACAGAAAATCTAAATATAACATAACTCAATAATTTAGGAAGTCCTCAATTCTGTTGCAAAGTACCAAAGTCTAAGTGCCCCACCCCCGTGCATTACATTCATTTAGTCAGTCAACAAAGTCTCTCTTCTCAAATGGAGATTAGTTTCCAATCATAAACAAAGTACATTCATTTGGTCAGTCACAGAGCACAAAAAGGCAGGTTTTTCACCCCTTGATCACAACTGAATTACCATACCATCTATTAATGCCAAGTACTTTTCTCAAAAGGGGCAGTGGAGGGCACAAAAGGCCATCCACCCTTCTACAACAAGGTTAAGATATCATCAGAGCATTTAATACCCTAGGAGAAGTCTTATCTTCATCTTGACATGCAGCAAGTTTTCAGCAATCTCTATTCCTGGGGAGACAAAGCTTAACAAAGCCCCAATGTACATTGCCATTATCCTCATCAATCCACTCTCTGCCTGCAGAACAGTCCCAGAACCCATGTAAACATCAGCAAGACCCTCTTTCAGCAATTCCATAAACATACAACAAGAAAATCTTTCTTTAGGGCTTCTGAACCAACAGCAAGATTGCAGGACCTCTGCAACAACAGCACTGTCCTTTACCAGCAGACTAATCTGGCAAAATAACATCAAAACAGACAGACAAAATACCAGCATTACAGCCATGGCTCCTCAGTCCTTGGCAGCTCTGGGTGGCAGTTCTCAAAAGTCCTGGGCAGCTTCAACTGGCTCTCAGCAGTCCTCTCTCAGCAACTCTGGCCCCTAGCAATTCTCTCAATCTCTACCTCCACGATATTTTAAATTCTTCTGGCCTCCTCTGCTTGGGCTTTCTCTCTGCTTGGGCCTCCCTCTAAATCCATGGCACCAGTTCCTCCCAGTTCAGCCTTCTCTCTTCATATCAACAAGTCCATCCCACAAGTGGGATTCACAAACTCTGGGTTTCAACACAACCCAAAACCAAGCCAATACAGGGGGATCTTTAAATTCCATTACCATTACATGTGGTGGGGCAGTGCTGAGCTCTGTTCAATTAGTATAATAGTGCTCTTTCTAGCTAGGGTTGTGCTACTGTGCTCTTTCAGCTAAGGCAATAAACCTTCCTCTAGAATTTCTAGAAGATTTTCATTTTTAATTCTTTCAGATTCTCATCTCTGAGTATGGCATATCACCTCCATGTAGGGGATGAGAGTGGTTTAGCATCAATTGTTTCATATTCTTCTTGATTTGTAGTCAGTTGCCTCACCTAGGAACTCTTCCTTGGCTTATAGTGATCAGACCTGTTATAATGAGTTATACTGGTCCTGTGATATAGACCCTGGTTTGGTACAAAATAAAGCCATTCACAACTAAAAGAGGATTCTCCATAAATATTGAGTAACCTCAATGAGGGAATGTGGTAAGGTATTTGTGAGGTACTTGTGGTTTTTAATGACATCAAACTGACACCTCTTTGGCTTGAGGGACTTAGAACCATAACTACTGGATGACATGAAAATGATGAGGCTTAAATGAGACAGATATTATCTTTGTCAAATTAGCTTCAGGTCTTAAATTTAGCATGTGCATGTGGCTTCAAAGACTAGAAATGATCATTTTCCTTAGAAAATAGAGAGAATTCAGTTACTAGGAATAACCAATTGTCGTAATTCCCATTATATCTACATTGGTCTACTTATTACATGGACACAGTTAACCTTTAAGGAGCTATTAGTAATTTCTGCCCAATGTGACCTTTGTAAAGGTTTTCCATTAAAGTTTTCTTTTTGGGTTTCGAATCTTATGGAGTAAATATTTTGAAAGGTTAACCTGCAACAAAGCACATTGTGTATATATTATATTTAGATGCACACACACACATATATACACCCTACTCGATCACACACACACACACACACACACACACACACACACACACATTGCATGTTAAGATAGGAAATTGAAAAAGGATTTGACCTTCAAATATGTTTAAGTTTAGTTGCATTTTAAGTCACTCTGTTGACTAGAGTTAAAAGAAATGATCATGGAACTATAACGGCTTCTCTGTAGCTTTTGACATTGTCGATCCCCCTCTCTGATTTCATACTCTCTTCTTTTTAGTAATATTTCTTTTGGGGACCTCTATCATAGTTCTCCTCCTACTTATCCAACCACTTCTTCTATGTCTCCTTTTCTCAACGTCCAACCAGATTATGCCTTCTAACCATAGTTGTTCCTCATGGTTCTGTCCTGGACCCTGTTTACTTTTTCCTCTGTACTACTTTGCTTGGTGATTTCAACTCCTATGAATTTTAATTACCATGAGCATGCTAATAATTCTCAGATCTCCCTATCCTGCCTTAACTTCTCTGCTAACCCTCCAATCTCACATTTCTAGTTGCCTCTCAGATATCTCAAACTGAATGTCCAATAAACATCTTAGACTAAATATGTCTAAAACAGAATTCATTATCTTTAATGTCTTCTCCTACCACTTACTTCCAACACACACCTCCAGTTTTAAAGTAGAAGGCAACACCTTCCTCCTGAAAGCCCCTTAGGCTTGCAACTTAGGAGTCATCTTCAATCCTCATAATATCTCACGCATCATAGCCAATCTGTTGCAAAGTCCTCTTGATTTCATCTTTGCAACATCTCTCTAATATGCCCCCAATATGTTTCTAGAGAAGGGAATTTTCTGTCATATCAGTCAATGCTCTGCTTCATCTCTTCTGTAATGGACCAGTAAAAGTTTGGATCACTAGGTTGGTTTGGTAGATTTGGATGTAGAGGATATTAGCCCTATTCCTTGGTTTAATGCAGACCTGTTTTACAACAGTGAAATGACCCCTTTTCTTCTCGGTGCCTAGGTTTTTCCTCCATGAAATTGAGATACTATAGGCACATCTCTTCTGCTTATACTGAATGTTGGACATGGTGGGGAAAAATTATATCCTAAGGTAAAGCAGTACTGCAGTTCCTACTTCAGTACTTGTAAGCCTGTTACATAAGTATGTTATATAAATATTAAACACTGGTATCATATCCAACTCCATCCAAAGCAATATGAATTTATTAAGCATCTATTATGTACAAGACCATGTGCTGTAGACACAGACACACAAAAAAATTAAGAGTCCTTCTTCTCAAAGGGCATATATTTCTGGGCCTAATATTTGCTCATATTTGTATAACTTAGTTTTCATTTGTGTAGCATTTAGATTACAATGTATTTTACCCATATTAGTTTATGATGTTTTACCCATGGGAAAATGCATAGTGTGGCCATCATTAGTTTATGAATATTTATGATGTTGAGAGTTCAGTTATTATCTTCATTTTGCACATAAGTGAATTGGTACCCTAAAAAGTAAAGTGACTGCTCGGGGTCAAGTAGAATCTTTATAATGGAGCCTAGGTATTCAGACTTCACACCCACTTCTGTTTGGATTCCATCATATTGCTTCTCAGAGAATGATGGTGATTCCCCAGAAGCAATATATGTAACACACTACCTACCTACCTTTCAGTTGTTAGATAGATGATTCCATGGGTAGATAACTAATATTAATATTATCTTTTTTCATGTGATTTTTAAAAATAAGAATTTATAGGAATACCTATTTAAAAGACCTATAGTCCTGTGCATTTCACTAATCTGAAGCATAAGTATTTGGGTTGCAGTGACATGTATAGAATTCTTTGTATATAATTAATATGACAGAAAAAAAGAATAATGTGAAGAGACCTTTAAAAATTCATTGAAAAAATGGTTCTTATTGTCAGGAAGAAATTGGTATCCATCCACTGCAGAGATTATAAAACTGTATTATCATCACACTATGTATGTGTGTGTGTGTGTTTGTGTGTGTGTGTGTGTGCGCGCGTATATATATATATATATATATATATATATATATATATATATATACCTACACACATACCACATACATAAGCATATATGTATATATTTCCTATATATTTATAATGAGTTATAAAAACAAGAAAGAAATCTGATATGGGAAGCCACTCTGGAAAGATACCGACAATACTATTTTTGTCTTTGTTTCTATTTTTACTAAGGCCTGAAGTTATGATGTATAAACAGCCCCAGTGGAGAGGGGTAAAGAGAAGGGTTATTCGACCACTTTGATTTGTTCCCTCCCAGAATACTTCTGTTGCATTGCCTAGATTTTTGTTTGGTTTTGTTTTGTTTTGGGTACATATTTTTTTTTATTGACTAGGAAGTTGTAACAAAAAAGTATTCTCTCTGTCCTTCTCTGTCACTCTAACAGTCTCTTTGTCTCTATCTGTTTCTGTCTCTCCTCTCTGTCTCTGTCTCTTTGTCTCTCTGTTTCTGTGTGTGTGTGTGGTTCTCTCTGTCTCTCTCTCTTTCTCTCCGTCTCTCTCTCACTTTGAGCCCCTAAGAAAAGCCTGATGTCTAGCAAAATATTTCAGTATATAATCTCTCCCTCTCTTCCCTAGGAACACTTTTCTTTCAATTGCCTTCTCTGAACTGCATTTCTATTAAGTTCAAGGAGTCCCAACAGTCTTAGAGCAGTTTTAAATGATTACAGTTTAAAACTGCACTTTTAAATGATAAAAGTTTAAAATGCACTAAAACTTTTAGGATAGTATGTATACCCTTCCCTCTCTCCTTGTGGAGGCTGACTCTGCCAATGTTTCTGCTCTCCCAGCACTGTGTAACTTCATTTCTTCCCCTTCTCCAGCTCCATATGTATTCTTTACATTTCATGAGGAGTAATTTTCTTCTTTGGATTATGTTTGGATCCATTTAAATTGATCTCAATGGGCATAGTTAATTTCCAAAAACTTCATCTTTAATTGTTGTTGGTGTTTAGTCATTTTTAGTTGTGTCAAACTCTTTGTTACCCCTTTCAGGGGGTTTCCTTGGAAAAGATAGTGGAGTGATTTGTCCTTTCCTTCTCCAGCCCATTTTAAAGATGAGGAAACAGAGGCAAACAAAGGTCCAGAGTTACAACCCTAGTAAGTTTTTGAAGCTGCATTTGACTCAGATCTTCTTGACTCAAGGTTCAGTGCTCTATCTACTAAGCCATCTAGGAGCCAAGCCAATTTCAACTTGATGTCAGGATATCATTCTAACACTTAGAGTACAAGGACATAATTGGCTGTCCTGAGGGCTGGTGGGCTCCCCTTCCTTGGAGGTTATTGAACAGGGTATGGAGGATCATATGTTGCCTATGTTATGATGGGATTTTTTTTTAATGGCTTGGACGAGATGACCTCTCAGATCCCTTTAAACTCTCAAATTCTCATTTCCCTCTACATTCGCACGCTATTGAACATGTACATACAATTATTGTTGTTGAGTTGTTCAGTCATATCTGACTCTTTGTGACCCCATGGGCCATAGTACACCAATACTGCCCATTGGGGCCTTCTTGGTAAAGATACTGGTTTGTCATTTGTGATTTGTCATTTTCTTCTCCAGTGGATTAAGATAAACAGAGGTTACACTAGTAAGTATCTGAGGCTGCATTTGAACTCAGGTCTTCCTGATTCCAGGTCCATCCTTCTGTCCACTGATTCACCTAGGTACTATAAAAAGTATAGTAGCTGAATATACTCAGCTACAAATCCTTGACTGGGGCACTGCTGAATTCTTTCAGAAAAAGCAGAGACTTATCTTAAAACTAACAAGCTTTCCCAGTTTTGCTCCTTTTGCTTTACTCTTTCTTTTTAACAGCTTCTCCTGATAACAAGGGAAAAACCTTACCCTAACCTATAGTTAGTGTCACAGAACAGCTCTGGATTTTAGAGCTCCATGGATTTTTTTCTTTTTTAACTCTTAGACTCTTCTGTAGATCCTTGCAACTGAATGGGTGGGGAAAAGATTCAGAATCAATCTGTGCTCTGGAGATAAGTTCCTATTTTCCTCTAGATTCTAGATTGCTTCCTTGACCTTTTCCACATGTAGATGAGTTTCTTATGCCTTCCACAAGGAGCAAAATAAGTCACTAATATCTGAAAGAAATCTTTTTTTAAAATGAAGTTTAAATTTATTCTGAAATACACCCTTGCAATATGGTTATAGGATGTTGTTGTTCATCCTTCATACTCAGAGGACTAATAACATCACAGTGTCGGGCTCTAGGTACAGTGTGTTTGGCTGTGGCTAAGTTCAATATAAGATTGGAAGGCTCTACCACAGGTTGGGCACAAATAGTCCATTTTTTCATATGATTCAATAAATCAACAATCATGAATGAATGATTCAATGAATGAATGAGTGAAAGAAGAAAATAATTTAAAGCATTTATTAAGTGCTTACTCTGCTGAGAACTGTGCTAAATCCTAAGGAATGGGCTTACATTCTATTGAAAGGGACAATACATATAGGGGAGTTGTGGACAGGGAAGAGTTCTGAATTGGGAAGATGGTAAATAGAACAATAGAACGTTATGTTATATCATTCCCAGGAGTAATGATAATGACATTCCAATTAGTTCTCAAAGAAAGAGGAAAAGGTCAGAGGGTCTATTACACATGGAAGAAGCACAGAAATGGCCACAGTAAGCACAAGGTATGGGATTTGATGCACTGTGTGGCCTATCTTGTAAAGGTGGCCTCCAGTGGTCTTGTTTTGAGGATAGACCAAAACCAGCAACAGGGTGGTTATTGAAAGGATCACGGATCTAGAGCTGAATGGAACCTCCAAGGTTATCTAGTCCAAAGCCTCATTTAACAAACAAGGAAGATAAAGGCCTTACTTGTTTAGTGTCATGTCACCAAGTCCTCTGACACCATGCCAGAACTCTTTCCACTTCTTTACATTCCCTTGGCATTATGTGAATGAGGCCAATAGTGCTTCAGTTATCTCTTCGTTTTCTTATGTGATCAGTTCATCTTTTTATGGCTTTTTGATGTCTTTCATGCTGTGTTGAACATGTGATTTCCTGTTTAGAGTGTGGTGTGGCCTGCCTACATCCACTCTCTCCTTCTTCATTGCCATTTGAGTGATCTTCTTCAGGGCTTTGAAGAACATCACATTCCAAGACCCTCAACTATACAAACTCATTGAAAAATATTGTTCAAAAGATTTCAGAAAGAAGCCATTAAAACAAATGTGTGTAATGATACTGGGATTTGAAGATCTTCCGTGCCCCTTAAACTTGCTGACGTAGCAGGAAGGGGTGGAGCAAGACAGCACAGGAACCAAGCTAGTCTCTGTGCCATGCTGACTAGAAGCAGCGGCAGAGGCAGCGACTGGAGTTGCGAACTCCTTCTTCTTTGAGATGGCCAGAATCTCTGCTAAGGACTTCTGCTGAGGACTGCCTGGGACAGGAACTGCTAAGGTGCCAGAGCTGCTAAGCAGTTGCGTGCGTGAGGAGAGGAAGATCTTTGCCTGAGGTAGCCTGTCCTGTTTTGAAGGCTTGAGAATGTGGGTGTTTACTATTTTAACCACACATGCCAACTTCGTAACTACTGTGTTGGCTTTGACTTTCTGGTTTTGGGACTCAGTTTTCTGGTATTTAAATGAGTGCTCTAGCTATATTTCTTACGTAGAGAGCCTGTTACATTTCATGATTAATAGCCATATCAGCATATTTATAGTTACTGTAGGCATTGTGAATACTGCATTGCTGATACAATGTGAAGTTTTCCCAAAGCCTCCTCCTCCTCTTCCTAATCAATTTTGTCTCATGTTCACTATTCATTTACATTCAATTTATGTGTTTTTAAAAGCGATAGTAACGGTGGACCAGTCCTATGGGCTGAAGTCATTCTTCATGCATTTGATTGTTCTTATGTGGATATTTGAGCCAAACACTTTTTTTTTTAAAGGACAGTTCTCATTTAAGAGTCTTAGAAATGTTCAAGGGCATCACTGATATAACTATGAGAAAAAATTAGCAAGCTTTGGCAAAATATATTACATACTAGACCACATGTTTACACAGTTGACTAAAAGGTATAGAGAGAACAGAACCCCATTGTTTGTGTTCATTGGTTATTTTAATAGTATATGTCTTACAGAGCAAAATGCTGGCGTAAAGGATCTCTTTCCAACAAGATGTACCCTATGTAAATGTCATAACCATCTCAGATTCCTTGTAACATATAACAAGAGAAATAATTTTCTCCCGTGATTTTCTTATTACTGATATAAAGTGATGCATTAACTAGGGAAATAAATGCTTACCAAAGATGTTTGCTTCTATCATGGAGGAGATCTAGCACTGAGTCCAAATAGGATAGGATTCCCTAAAAATGGTAATGTCCTCTAGAGGTTCTTATTTGGGGATGATATTTTACAGATTGCATCAAGGGCTTCTCACAAGTCAGTGTTAAAATTCAGAAGTATGACACCTGTACATGACCCTGAATGCACAGAAACATAGAACATATGTCTATAGCACTTAGCTGACCAGGGACCATTAAGCACCTATTTTTGGATTATGTACCATTGACCTCATATTTCTGGAGAGTGGATTGGAGCAAGCTCCTTTTTTTTTTTGAGGGAGAAGGCAGGGCAATTGGGGTTAGGTGACTTGCCCAAGGTCACACTCAGGTCCTCCTGATTCCAGGGCCAGTGCTCTATTCACTGTGCCACCTAGCTACCCCTGACCTCATATTTCTAAAGAACTTCCTTGTTCCTTTCTCTTTCCAAGGCCATACATGACACCTATAAGAATGTTCCCTCTAACTATATTACAGTAACGTATGGGTCGTAATATATGACCCCATTGTCCCTTTCAACTATGACATTCTGTGACATTGGTGATTTTGCCATCCATATTATATCATGTAAAGCATAATGATAGAAATGCTTTCTTATTCTGAGTTTTGGTGTGTTCTCTGAACATCCCTTATAGCTCTGGGAATTTGTCCAGTAAATCTCAACTCAATTCTATTTCAACCGTTGTTTTATCGAGTACCAACCATGTTCCAGATAGAGAATTCCATGTATGAATAGCAAATAGTTCAATTTGACTGAAATATAGTGCATTAAAAGGAGTAATGTAGAGTAAGACCTAAGTGATAAGTGGGAACAAAACTGTGGAAGGCTTTAAATGACAGTCTTTGCTTTTTATCAGAGAGGCAAAAAAGGAGTCACTAAAGATTTTTGAGTTGGTGAGTGAAATGGTCAGACCTTTGACTTAGGAATATTAACTTAGCTGCTGTCATGAGGATGTATTAGTAAAGGGAACAAATCAAATTGGAAACATCAGTTAAGAAGTTATTATTATTTTTTTTGAACTGGGGCAGCTAGGTGGCACAGGGAATAGAGCACTGGCCCTGGAGTCAGGAGGAGCTGCGTTCAAATCTGGCCTCAGACACTTAATACTCACTAGCTATGTGACCTTGGGCAAGTCACTTAACCCCAATTTCTCTGGCTTCCCCTCTCAAAAAAAAAAAAAAAGAAGCTATTGCTCTCTTCCAACAAAGACTATAGCAGGATGGGATCCATATAAGTAGAAAGAAGGCTGTAAAAGATGTTCTGCAGATAGAATAAAGAAAATTTGGCAATTAATTTAGTAAGAGGGAGTGGAGAGGGGCCAAGTCAAAGATGATTCTAGTAACTAGAAGGTAGCAGTGATTTTGACAAATAGTGAAGTTCTGAAAAAGTGTATGTTGAGGGACAGGGATAAGAGTTTTGTTTTGGACATATTAGGTTATACTCCCACTGAGCTTAGGACATTGGTTTATACATAGTAGAAAGTTATTTAAGTGAAAATCTTATGCTATGTACCACATCTACCTGTAGTATTCACTAATTTTGAATTTCATCTCCCTAGTTAGATTGTAAATTTGTTAATGGGAAGAACTTTGTATTTTTCTTTTTAACATACTAAGCAACACCTAATATGAAGCAATAGACATTAGGCACATAATATTAATGAATTTATGAATGAATCAATTAGATTTTTTTTAGTTTTAGATTCTTTTGCTGCAAAATTAGGACAGATATATAATTTAGAGGAAATTGATGAACATTCACATCTGTTGTTGAGCAGTGCTTGTGTTCAAATTCTGTTTTCATGCTGTCTGATGGGGTTGAGTGTATAATTACAATTGCCTTCCATGCTGTTTTTGAGGAAACAGGTGTTACGCAAATTAATGAGATATGTATTGAGTATAATGAGCTCCTAAGAAAGAAATTCTAAGTACTTATTATAACATCTTGGTGACTAGCAAAGGATTTTTAAAGGAATGGATATGAATAGATAGATAGAAAGATAGAGAGATAATAGATAGGCACACATATATATGTATACATATATATTATGTGTATATGTATGTATATATATACATCTATATGTATGTGTTTATGTATACATGTACATGTGCATGCATATGTGTATGTATATGTATATCCACTACGTAGCACAGCTTAGAGTCAAGAAGACCCAACTACCTGAGTTTAAATCCAATCTCAGACACTTATTAGCTGTGTGACCCTGAACAAGTAACTTAATCCTGTTTGCTCCAGGTTTCTCATCTATAAAATGAACTAGGGAAGGAAATGGCAAACAGCTCTAGTATCTTTGCCAAGAAAACCCCATATGGGGTTACAAAGAGTGAGTCAAGGCTAAAAATATCACTCAACAATAACAATATAGGTACACATATACATACAGTCAATCCTCAGCTTTCATTGAGGTAACATTCCTAGAAAATGGCATAAAAGTAAAAAAAAAGAAAACATGAATCTTGATACATTGAACCTATGAGAAATAAAGGGTTAGGTTTCTGTGACCAACAAAAACTATAACGTTTAGCTAGAGATTGTTGTGCTACTGATGGGAAAAAATGTTTTGCATTTTACCAATTTTATTTTCTGTACTACATTTTATGAATTATGTCATTGTTACTGTGTTAGGAAAAGTATATATTGACAGAAATAATGTTTTGTTATAAATAATTGTATGTAAAAAAGTACAGCTAGTCCTGTGTTAGTGGATGCTTTCCACCTACCTGGCTTCCATAATAAAGGCTTCTAGATGTGAGGAAACAGGTTAAAGCACAGAGAACACCTTGGGAAATGACCTTTTCCCCTCCTGGTTTCCAGTCAAAGATTGGTACCCTACCCCTCCTGGGTAGCCTGTGTCATCCTGCACCCACCTCCTTCCCTCAGGATGTAGAAAAGAGACAGACTATTAATACCCAGAAATAGAAGACCTTCCCTCAGAAGTTCACAGAAGTAGTGGGGAGTAGCTGCAGGGTGACCCTGCCTTGAAGTTGTAATAGCAACAGGTATCTCCATGCACAAGCAGTTTCCCAAAAGAATCCTACTGTGAACAGCTTTTAAGGTTCTGATTACACAGTATAGTGAACATCCATTTATTCCATTACAAATCAAGGCAAATATTCACAACAAATCATAATATACTATTCACAACATTACATCTTATCACAGAAAATCACACTATAGTGTCACAACAGCTTAACATTAGAATGGACACATAGTTTTCATTACAGTGGCCACAATATTTATAACAAGGAACAAAAGAATAATCATCTAGTTTCCCTAAGGAGGGAACCCTCCTCACTTAATCATTCAATCAATTTGCAATACAATAATCAATCTTCCACTCATGGGGCAATCTTAACTTAATTACTCATCTAGCAATCAGTCACTAAGTGTCATTAATCACAAGATACAATCATTAGAAAATTAGACAAACTCTGCAACCCTTGGTGTCTAGTAAACTCATTCAATATCTAAGGAGAGGCCTTTTCTTCATCTTGACTGAGGGTGGTCTCTCAGACTGAGGGTGGTCTCTCCAGTCCTCAGGGCAGTCCCTGGCACACACTGAAGTTCATAGGGTCCAGCACATCTCAAACTCTTCACCACTTCTGTTGCCAGGAACTCAAGGATTAGACAGGCCATGAATAAAGTCTTGTCCTAGTCATGCTTCTTCAGTCCTCCAGCAGTTCAGCTGGCCCTAGGACTCAGGAGAAATCTCGTCCTTCTAGGTAGCCTTCACCAGATTCTGGTCTGAGGAAAACTCCAACTCAGTTCTCAGTCAGTTTGCAGATGCTGGGAGAGAAGCACTCTCTCTCTCTCTCTTTCTCTCTCTCTCTCTCTCTCTCTCAAACTCCAACTCAGTTCTTCAGTCCAACAGCCCAGCTCCCAGATGCTGGGACAATCCTACTTCCTCCAACAGGAGCCACCAGGAGGAAGATTCCCAATTCTGATTCTCTGTCTCGTGAATTCTTTTTATATACACACACTGGCCTTGTGTCTCAGCCAACCTCCTCCTGCCATATCAGCAATAGGGGACTTCACACGCTCTCAACAGGAGACAGAGCTCACACCTTCCATACTTAGCCGAAGTTACTAAGGGCTAAGTCTCTGCTAAATTGATTACTGTTACGCAACACAAAACTTGAATTTTAAAGGCAAACAGTGAAAATATGCAACAAATTTGTGAGGAGAATTTTATTCTACAATGGTAGGGTGAATAAGACCACTGAAGCATTTAGTAAAATACCAGTCTCTTGACAAACTTGCATGCATAGTACCTCTCATTTTTCTTCTCTGCTGTTTGTAGCCATGAATTTGTGAGGTTGCCAATGTGAAAGTGAAAATGAGATCACCAATAAAATCATTTGAATGCTTGCAATCAAAAAAGTTAAATGTGGGAAAGTTGAAGATTAAATATATATATTCACACACAAACATATATCTGTATGTGTATATATGTATTATAATCATACATATGCACATATACACAGCTATGGGCATCAAATGGCTTAATTTCTGAACTGGATTTGTAACAGAAAATATTTCATTGAGACATTTATCTAGGCATTTGAATATATTGATGTAGTGATAAGATTTCTGGAGGAAAATTTGCTGCCACATAGTAAAATTCTTGTTTTGGCTGTTTTTATTCAAATTCCTGACTCAGCTGGTTATATAGTCCCATAAACCCAGAAGACAAATTATAGACTTTAAAATATTAAGCATTTTGAGTAAAGTCTTTATTCAGCAACAAAAAAAGAATTTTCATGACTTTTCTGTGAGTCATATAGGACTTATGTTATTGCTTTTAGTTTTTATCTACAGACATCTGTAAAATGGGGATAATATTAGCACCTACCTCATAGGACTCTCATGAATATCAAACGAGTTAACATATATAAAGCGCTTTGCAGATTCTTTGAAGCATTGTATCAGTGCTTTGTGATTGTAGTTAGGAGGAAGAGTAGGAAGAGAAGGTGGAGGAGGAGGAGGAGGAGGAGGAGGAGTTGATGTTGTTGTAATGATATATTTTTCCCAATGATCTAGTTTGCTGAGCTCACATCTGGACCCTGACAAGTCATAAAGCTGAGAGAGATAGTTAACACGTTTTTTGTTGTTGTTGTCGAGTTGTTTCAGTTATGTCTGACTCTTCATCATCCCATTTGAGATTTTCTTAGCAAAGATACTGGAGTGGTTTACCATTCCTTCTCTCGGTAATTTTTATAGATGAGGAACTGAGGCCAACATAATTAAGTCACCTGGCCAGGGTCAGATGGCTTTTAAGTTTCCGGGGCCACATTTGAATTCGGATGAGTCTCCCTGACTGTCGACTAGATGTTCCACCTACTGCGCCACCTGGATGTCCATTTAACATATTGGATAACAAAATAGGGATATGACAAGATCTTGAATGGCTACTCTATTGTTATTGCTTTTGTTCTTGAGTCATTTAGCTTATGTTCAACTCTTCATGACTCATTTGGGATTTCTTGAAAGATATTGGAGTGGTTTGCCATTTACTTCTACAGATCATTTTTACAGATGAGGAACTGAGGCAGAAAGGGTCAAATGACCTGCCCAGGGTCACACAGCTCGTATATGTTTGAGACCAGATTTGAATTCATGTCCTTCTGACTCCAGGACTGCCCTCTACTCACTGTAGCACCTAGCTACTGGATATGGTTCAGCTGGTCAAATCTAATTAGATCAATTTAAATTAATATGAATATGACTGCAAGTTATAAAAACCATTTGAATAAGTATGGTTTAAGAGGTGCCTCTAGATAATAGTTCATATGGGGAGAAAAAAAGACCTGGGGGATTGAGCAGACTGAAAACTCGTTTTGAGGTTAACAGTGTGAATTGGCAGCCAACAAAACTAATGAAATCTTATCAGTAGTCAACATTTCATATCCACAATGAAGAAGACAATACCCTTGTTCACTTATCCCCATAGAGGATGTACCTTCACTCGCTCTCATCAGCAGCCTGATCAAAGTGGGAGAATTGGAATGCTTTTTGCTGCTTCCAGGTTCCCTCCCTTTCTCCATCATCCTTTCTTCCTTCAAGGTTCATGCTATTCACATTTATCGCTCAATCAAAATCCTGGCAGCCATTGTCTATAGATCTATTAGATCATTCCTTCTGGTTCCTCAATGAGTTTGAATCCTAGCTTACAAATTTTATCTCCTGCCCAACTCCTGCCCTCATGTTAGGGAACTTCAAAACACATACTGATTCTCCTTCAAATACCCTAACCACTCAGTTCCTCAACCTACTCACTTTCCATGAGCTCCTCCTTCACTCTATGTCAGTCACATACAAAGAAAGTTGGAGCCCTGATTTTGCCATCACCCACAATTGTACCATATCTATATTCAAGAATTCTGAAATCCACATGTCTGATTTTATTGGCTTTTGACCTCTCCCCCTGCCTTCCTTTCCATACCTCTACTCTTCATCTTCACTGTGACCTCCAATCCATTGACCCTTCAATTCTGTCCCAGGCCATTTGCCCTGCTCTATCCATTCTCTTCTCTTCTTCCCATCTTGACTTCTTGGTGAATCAAATAAACTCTACACTATCTTTCTCGCTTGAGTCCCTAGCCCCCTTAAAGCAAATATGTCCAAAACAGAATCCATCATCTTTGATATCTTTCTTTCTAGAGTCTCTCCCCCTCCTATTTTCCCAATTATTGTAGAGGGCAATACCATCCTCCCAATCCATCAGTCTCTTGATGCAGGAGTCACCCCTGATTTTGCGTTATCTCTAATTCCCCCATATCCAAGCCGTTGCCAAGGTCTGTAGATTTCACCTTTGTTATTCTCCCCAATATGACACCTTCTCTCCTCTGACACTACTACCACTGTAGTACCTCATGCCTTTATTATTGCAATAACTTGTTAGGTTTGTCTGCCTCTACTCTTTCCCCACTCCCTTCAGCCGCTAATGTGATTTTCCTAAAATGCAAGTGCAATCAAGTCAACCCCCCACCCTCCAAAAAAACCAACAAGAACAAGCAAATTCAGTGGCTTCCTATTGCCTTCAGGATCAAATACAAAATGCTCTGTTTGGTATTCAAAGATCTTCATGTGCCTTCCTGCCTTTCCAGCCTTCTTACACCATACTTAATGAATATTCTTCAATCCTCTGAAGATGGCCTACTAGTTGTTCCACAAACAAGCTCCATCTCTTAGTTATAGGCATTTTCTCTGGCAACTCTTCATCCCTGTAATACTCTCCCTCCTCTGTTCTGACCACTGAACTTCCTGGCTTCATAGGAAAAATACTACCTTCGATAGAAAACCTTCCCTTTTCTCTTTTTAATTCCAAGTCTTTCCCTCTTTTAATTATTCCCAATTATTCTATAAATAATTTGCTTTGTATATATCTCTTTTCATGTTGTCTTTCACCCCATTTGATTGCAAGCTCCTGGAGGGCAGAAACTGTTTTTTGCCTCTTTGTGTATATTAAGAACATAGCACAGTGTCTGGCACACATTAGGTGCTTAATAAATGTTTACTGAATGAATGAATGAAAGCTCAGACCCTATTTGGATCCTAATTTTCCTTTTTCATTTATGGATATCAAATTTTAGTAATGACATTGGCAAGCTGGAGCTTGTCAAAGAGAAAGTAATCAGGATAAGGGGAAAACAGTACAGGTACAATCCTATACCAGGACTGATTGAACTAGGGATATTTAACTTGGATAAGAAATGTTTAAAGAAGGGCAGCTAGGTGGCTCAGTGAATAGAGCACTAGCCCTGGAGTCAGGAGGATCTGAGTTCAATTTCGACCTCAGCCACTTAACACTTACTAGCTGTGTGACTTTGGGCAAGTCACTTAACCCCAATTGCCCTGCCTTTCCTTCTCCAAAAAACAAACAACAAAAAAACCCCACAAAGAAATGTTTGAAGAAAGGAAGTGATAACTATCTTCATTGTCATTATTATCATTAGCAGCCACAGCAGAATTATCTTCATCATTACCTTTTAGTAATTTGAAGGGTTGCAAAGGGATTAGGCTTGTTGTGCTTGACCTCAAGAGGGAGAAGTAGGATATCAGAATCGTAGATCTGGAATTCTAAGGGACTTCAGAGGCCATCTTGGGCTCAATGGATAGAAGATGCATAGAAGCACATTTGAACCTTAAAGAAAAAAAATTTCTAAACATTATGGCTAACACAAAGTAGAATGTATTGCCTCAATGGGCAATGAGTTCATTTTGAGGTCCTTAAGAGGAGGTCAAATGATAAAATGACAGGAATATGATTGAGGGGATTTCTGTTCAATATAATTTGGACTGGATGACAGTAAACATTCCCTTTTAATCAAGACATTCTATGAATACCTCTTATCCCATTCCGTGCTTGAGGGAATGGAGGGTTAGACAAATTAAATCACCTGCCCAAGATCACATGGCTAATAAATTGAAGAGTGGGAACTCTAACCCAACTTTCCTATTTCTCGTTCTTGTGTTCTTTCCACTTTACCACCTTGCCTCTCTAATGGAAAAGTTCCTGGGAAATGGCATAAAGTTCCAGGCCAATGCCAGTTTGAGTGTATCTCATCCTTCTTTGCCCTCAGCAGTTTCTTTCACAAAAAGATGAGGGAGGGAAAGGAATGTAGCTCTGGCACAGTTTGTCCTTCATTCCACTGGAGTTCCAAGGGCAGCTAACTGATGGGGGCATCATCCAATGTTTGCGTAATGGATTTCATATTAGAACACTGATCTCTACTGAAACAGAACTGTAGTCTCTGGGCCAAGAAACCACTTGGTCCTCTCCTTCCCACATCTGTCCCAAACATATCTTGATGCCAACTCCCTTTATTACAATTTTTTAACTCCTCTCTTAAGGTCATCTTAGTGCATTTTATAGAACTCTCTGTGCCTGTAAGAGAGAAAATGGGACAAGACTTAAAAAAATTAAAGCCAATTCAATCATTAAAAGTATTTGTCCCATATCCTTAACTATCATGACCCTGAAAGTAATTGAAAAAAAAAAGTTAACATGTACAAAGGCAACATTTTAAGGAATCGTTGTTGGGTTTTATTATTTCAGTTTGTCCTCTCCGTGTGCTCTCTCCCCCTCCCCCCCCATTCTGCCTTTTCCAGATTCTCTGCAGTTTTAGAGTCCCAAACTAAGGAGAAGCAAAACACATGAGGTCAAACAAATATACTTCCTGGCCTCTCCTTTGCATTCTGGGCTATGGGAGAGTCTCCCAAAGTTCCATTAAAAAATATGCACCATCAACAATTGTTCCATTGCATTCCCAAAGCAGATCCCTGCTTTCAATAACCAGGAGATCAGTAAAGAAGTTCATCTATTTGTTTGAAATGCAGGGCTACAAAGGGCACTATTGTTTGGCCAGTGAAGCCCTGGGGAAGCTGCTCAGCTCCCAGCTCCAAGGTCTCTGGTAAAGTATGGCAGGTGACTAAGCTTTAAATGTGGTGTGGCTCCCTCTCAAAGCAGTAGCAGATATTTCCATAATTAATATTTCAAACCCCAGGGAGGTGGAAAAGCCTAATTAAAAGTACCCTGAACAGCCAAAAACTGCCTCTATAGGATGGCACTCTGAAAGTCTCCTGAAAGTACATTTTTGTGGGTGGGGAATAAATGGGTTAATAGGGTAAGATGCTAAGTTATACATTAAAAATAAACACCTGGCAGCATACCTCCACATCTGGAGCACGTCACAGTATTTAAATTACATTTGGCTTGTCCCTGAGTGTTTCACAGCTGTTATGGTAGAGAGAAGGAAAATTAAAAGCAGCGGGTTGCCATGGTGCATAATTGACTGCTGCTGAACAATTTGTGTGTTTGTGTTTGGAGTTAAACTACTGAGAGAGTTGTGTCTTTTGGGGTTGATAGGCCATATTTCAAATTACTGGGATAAGTTTATCAACACAGTGAAACGTAATAATATGGAAATCTTGGAGGTGGGATGGGGGGATGAGGAAGCAGTTAAAGTCACAATAACTAAAATGTGATTGATTTGAAAAGGCATTCACCTAGGGGACAACATCAGAAAAAAAATGTTTTTCTGTCTACGTGTGTACATATGTAGAAGAATTAGGAAGAGGAGTGAGTGGTTGGAAATCATGAAGACTTGGTTTAAACATGTTGTAGCTGCAATCGATTATGAGTGGATGGATGGATAGATAGATAGACAGACAGACAGATAGGGAAACAGGAGATAGGTAGACAGAATTTGGTCCATATTTCTTTGGTGTAGGGACATTCCAGTGAACAAACCATCTACCAATGCATGTTGACAATGGTTTTGAAACTTATATTCTTAAAGAGTTGCCTCTCTAAGAAATAAAAAAATACTCTAAATCACTAGTAGTTAAAGAAATGAAAATTAAAAAAAAAAACCTAAAGTACCACCTCACATGCCTAAGATGACAAAAAAAGGAAAATTATAAATGTTGGTGGGACTGTAGGAAAACATTTTCATTAATGCATTACTGGTAGAGTTGTAAACAAGTTCAGTTATTCTGGAAAGCAATTTGGAAATGAACTGTATGTAAAATGATATAAATAACTCTTTTTGTATTGACAAAGAATAGGAAAATAAAGGGATGCCCATGAAATGGGGAATGACTGAACAAATTATGGTATGGGAAAGTGTTGGAATACTGTTGTACTATAAGGAATGATGAAAGAGATGGTTTTCTAAAAGCCTGGGAAGACTTGTATGAACTGATGAAAAGTGATCAGCATGAAAACTATTTATATACCAACAATATTGTAAGGACAAATACCTTTGAAAGATACTGATCAATACAATGACCAACCACAATTCCAAAGGACCCCTGATGAAATATGGTATCTATCTTCAGATAAAGAGTTAATGGAAGCATATTTTTTCTCTTCCTTTTTTTTTTATGTAGTCTCCCCTTTTAGACTCTGACCTCCTTGATGGCAGGGATTCTCTCTTCTTTCTTTGTATTCTCAATGCTTAGCACAGTGCCTAACACATATTAAGTGCTTAATAAATGCTTGTTGGCTTTCTTTCTGACTGAAAAAAAAATTATCAAAAATATTATCAAAGAGTGAAAATTTTAAAGGGTTTTTACAGTATACAGAATTCTTCAAGTTTGCACAACACAAATATTATATTTTCTTTAGTAAGACCAGATTTGAAAGGTGCTGGCCAGAGTAAGCAACATCCCAGTCCTTTAGCAAAAAAAGAAAACAAAAAGAAAAAAAAGAGGGAAGATGAAGAAGAAGAAAAAGAAGAATATGATATCCTTTCTGGGAAGGAGTGTGTGAAGGAGCATTATTTCCTCATTAGCTATATATGTATACACATATATAATATGATTAGCCACAAAATATTCACACAATATTATTAGTTAATTTATATATGTCTATGTTATATATGTATATATACACATATAAACAAATGTGCATATATGCATTATACAGATATATGACTTTCCCTCTATGAAAATTATAGACAAGCTGCCATTGTTTTGTTTTTAGATTTAGTTGGAAACTTGTGTAATGCTGAACATTCATATCAGATATGAAAGTAGGAGATGAGAAATGATGATTCTGGCATAAGTACATGATGCTTTTCTTTGTGAATACAAACTCAGAGAACTAAATTCAGTTCAACTAGATCTCATTAAACCTATGTGACACTCGACTCCTCTAACTAAAGGTAGGTTTTAGTTGTTATTTTATTATATAATATTATAAATTTATAGAATAAGCACAAAGCAGGGCTATATTCGTGGGCCCCTATGACTGAATAGAAATATGGAATTACTTCTCCAGGAAAAAAAGAGACAAAAAACCCAAACAAACAAAAAACAGCAACCATGTATCACAAATGCAACTGTCTAGGCTTTCTCTGTCTTTCTGCTGTCTACCTGGTGACTTTTCTCAGAAAAAAAAAATACACACACACACACACACACACACACACACACATATGAGAAATCTAGGCTCATCTTCTGTCCAGATGCCCAAAAAGCACAGATAAATTTTAGTTACAATTTAAATACATTGCTGTCAGATGGATAATTTCATTTAATTCAACAAACATTTATTAAGTGCCTACTATATACAAGGCTTGTTAAGTGCCTACTGTGTATAAGACACAATGCTCAGCTCTGGAGATGCAAGAGGAATATTTTAATAGTTCTAGTACTCAGTGAGCTTATACTTTGCTAGAGTTTGGGAGTGGGGAACGGGAGAAGGAATGTTGTATAAGTATAACACAAGAAAAGTGGAGAATGATCAGTATCACTAAAGTTGCTCCCAAGGAAAGGGAGCCGGGCAGGGTTAGAGGTAACTGGTACCCATGAGAAACTTCTTTCCCTTAGGCGTCCTTATCCCCTTTTCTCCTAAGGCTTTGTAATAACAGAAATAAGTTAGAAATAGAGTCATTGTTTCCATGGCCCATTAACTTAACAAAGAACACAATTTTAGATTCACTGAAAATGTAGGCCTTTGAAAACATTACAGCATAACTTTTTCTCCTCCTATCATAATGAGTATGTAGAAGAGTTAGCCATGGGTTGCAGGTATTCCTAACAAAATATTAAGCCTACAAATTAGAGGGCACACAATTCTCAATACAGGATCAAGATCTTCTTACCTTTCTTCTTTTTTTCATGATGGGATAATTATACTTGAAGAGAATATTCCTTTTATTTAAATATGAAAGTCAAAGACAGCCTGTTCTGGGTTTGGCCTGACATACTAGACTTCAGGAATGTAAGATTCATTGAGGAAGGCAGGGTGATAAAGAAACAGGTCATCTTAATACAGCCTCTTAATGAGCAGGAATTTCTCCCCAGCCCTCCTCAACACACACAAGGTCTCAGGTAAATGGTGAAATAGCCTCTCCTTTATGACCTCTGATGATGGAGAACTTGTTGCCACTACAAAAAGTCTGTACTACTTAGGGACAGCTCTGTTTGTCAGAAAATTTTCCCTTATATTGAGCTGAAATCCAGTTATCAGAAATTTCTCTCAGTTCTTTAAGCCTAATCTTTCCATACAACAATACTTTATATCATGGAAGACAGGGATCATGTTCCTTCCAAGTCTTTTCCAACCATGAGACCTCTAGGTATTTCAGCCCTTCCATATATGTTTTCATACATACCCACCAGTCTGATTAACTTCCAGCTATCATCCCCATATCTCCTTTACCACAACCTTGGACTACACTCCAGGATCCCCCATCTCACTTTATCTTTCTTGGAGTGAGGCCTCTCTAGAACTTTCTCCATGACTGATTTCCTGGTATGTGCCCATTCACCCCTGTCTTCCTCCCAACTTCTCTTTTTCTACTGTCTTTTTCCAAAAGAACCTAAGATCCCTGAGGACAGGGACCGTCTTGTTTCTTTATATATGTTTTGCTTGCACTTACCATAAAGCCTGACCTAATAAGTGCTTAATAACCACGGTATCTATCATCTATTGCACGTTCCTTTTGATACACCCCAACATGTTAATTTCTTTCTGAAAACATGGCTTCAAAAATAGAAAACAACAGTCCAGAGGAGATCTGCCCAGGATTGCAGAACTTTTGTCCTGAGCACTGTGTTTCTATCCCTACTATTTTATTCATTAGGTACAGCTAGGTGGCGCAGTAGATGAAGCATTAAGCCTGGAGGTAAGATCTGAGTTCAAAAGTGACTTCAGACATTTACTAGCTATATGAGTATTCTACGCAAATTGCTTAACCATTATCTTCTTCAGCTTCCTCTACTGTGAAATGGAGATAATATAGCAGCTATCTCTTAGAATCAAATGAGATAATATTTGTAAAGTGTACCTGGCATACAGCAGGTGCTTAATAAATGCTTTTCCTCTTCCTATTCTTTTGACCTACAATGATATTTGTTTTATTTATTTATTTAGCTTGCTGTATCATATTGCTAAATTATATTAAGCCTTTATTTAGTCCACCAAAATTCTCGTGTTTTTTATGTGAACTATTGAGGTCTTCTTTAAAATCAAAGAAAGAATTAATTATTGAGCGTCAACTATAACTTCTACCTCTGATATACATAGACTATGTAAACCTGGTCATCAATTAATATCTCATAGCCAGAGAAAACTAATACTATAAGATATAGAAAAATTGCTCATCTACATTGATAGAAGGAGTTTCCACACTGGGAATTCCCCATGTTGATGAACATACCTCATAATGAATGACCAGTCAAAAAAATGATATATACATATCACTTTGAATTTTGAAAAATTCTTCTAAGTCATCCTCTTAAACGGGTGGTATAAGTTGTTATTATGTCCACTTTATAGATGAAGACCTTGAAGTTTGGAAAATTAAAGTAACTAATCCGTGGTATACTCTAAGTGTTAGACATAAGGTTTAAATGCAAGTCTCTCCTGACACCCAGTGCAATAATATCTTAACTACATTCTGATGTAATCACATCCTAGATTATAAGTAACCATTTCCCTGCTCCAGCATTCTTCAAGTGGGAATCTCTCCTTATAGGTGTTGTTTGTTCAATTCAATTCAGTAAATATCCACTTAGTAAAATTATAGCATCATACATGTAGAGACATCACGTTCATGTTACAGTGGAGTAACTTAAGAAGTGAAATGGCTCCTGAGATCATATGGGGAGTAATTGGAAGCCTTAGGATTTGAATCTAGGCCCAGGATTCGAACTCCATCACTCTTTCCACTGGACGATGTTGTGTTCCAGGCAAAGTGCTAGGCACTAGAAATTAACAGATCAAAAACGTTAAGTTCCTAACCTCAAGGAGTATATATTGTAGTAGGGGACAACAATGTGTGTACACGTAGATGAAGAAAATACGAAGTGTTTGGGGGAGTGCTAATAATTAGGGGGAGATCAGAAAAAGGTATCTTGTAAGAGGTGGTAGGGGAGGAGCTCTTGAAGAGAACGAGGGGTTCTAGAGGCAGAGGAAAGGAATGAACACATTCCAGGAATGTGAGACAGCCTGAGAGAAGACACTATGCCTATTGCTTGACTGGTCAAGTCTGTGAACTGCAACCAGCAGGACATTCTAGGACTTGGAACCTAATGGCAATGACATATTTATTGTACGTTTGCTTACTGGTTTCCCTTTAAAGCAAGACCAGTTCCCAACTACAACTGGCACTCCTTCAACTCCTTACAGTCTTACTTAGGTGGCATTCTCAGAATATGTTCTCCAGGAGTTGAGTTACAAAATCAATGATTGAATGTATATACCTATGTTCACCAATGAATGGGAACAGCATAGGGAACATAGCCTATTACTCATTGAGCCCCTAGGGACTTTCCATTCCAATTTATATGATAGTCATCTTCCCAAATACCTTAGCTAAGCATATTTACATGAAGAGAGGTCTTACTTGGTAATGTCTCTTTTTGCAATTTTCCCTTCTGCTAAAAAGGTTATTCATTTATTTGCCACTGAAAAATACATAGTAAATGCTCTGTCCCTAAACAGGACCATAACCAGGGTTGGAGCAAGCTCTAGCTCTAAATTGTTAAATTTTCATTGTGAACATTTATACATCAGAAATCTGCAATAGCTACAAATCAGGGCTTGATTTGCCATTTTTGTTGATTGTCTAGACTTCAGAAAGTGGTAGAGAAAATGCTAATGATGGTGATTAATCTTAAGAGTATGTGCAAACTTGAGAACTCCTCCTCAGAGCTCTATTGTTAAACATTTACCAACCCAAGCTGGTATTGCCCTATAAACAGTGTTTGAGCTCAGCAGGACAGCAGAAGGCTCAGAGAATAAAGACATCACCAGACTGGAGGCTTGGTGACTATAGGTTAGGAGTTATGCTGTTAGTAATATCGATATTAATAAGACTAATAATTAAAATGACTGGCTTTTCTTCAGTGTTTTCAAGTCTGCAATGTGCTTTGCAGTCATTTTCTCATTTGAACTCCTAACATCCATGGCCAAAGCTCTCAGAGATGATGAAGATGGTAGCTAACATTTGTGTAACCCTAACTATGGTCCAAGCACTGCGCTAAGCATTTTACAATGATCATTTCATTTGTTCCTCATAATAGCCTTGAGAGGTGAGTGCTATTATTATCCTAATTTTAAATATGAGGAAACTGAGTCAAACAGAGGTTAAAACACTTGCCTAGGGTCATATAGCTACTAAGTGTCTGAGACTGGATTTGAACTCAAGTCTTCCTGATTCCAGGCCTGGAGCCCTATCCATTGTACAAACTAGCTGCCTTTTATATCAAAATTTAAAAGCAGTTGAGAATACTTATTTTTCTTCAGCAAGTAGGAGAGTTGGAGGGACCTGAGAAACCATCCATAACAACTCCTGTAAAACTGTCATGTTGTTGTTCAGGCATTTCATTCACATCTGACTCTTTGTGACCCCAGTTGAGGTTTTCTTGGCAAAAATACTGGAGTGGTTTGCCTTTTATTTCTCCCGTTCATTTTAAAGATGAGGAACCTGCGGCAAACAGGGTGAAGTGACTTGCCCAGGGTCACACAACTAGTAAGTGCCTGAGATCACATTTGAACTCAGGTCTTCTTGACTTCAGGCCTACTGCTTTATTCACTTTGCCACCTAACTGCCCAAACTGAGTTCTAGAGAAACTAGATGATTTACTGAAGGTTATATCCTATATGACCTATAGTAAGTCTCTGAGAAGGCATTTTAACTCAGGTCCTCTGCTCCTGGTAGAAAACAAAACAAAACAAAAACCAAACTGAGCATGGGACCTTGTTAAACCAGAATAATTGATTAAAATGGAAAGCTACAGGATAGTCTCTTTCCTCCTTCCATGGCTACCACACCTAAAGTCAATAAACGCCTCAGTCTGGCCCCACCCTAATCCCTCTTCCACTGGCAATATCATTAGCTGCACATTCTCTGGTGTCCTAAAATCTGTGTTTTCAACTGACTAGGCTTTGGCTCTTAAGATCTGAGGTCTTTCCCTGAAATTTCTCCTCCTCTTAGACCGATGACATTATAGTTCCAAAGTTCCTTTGTGAGATTTTATGTCCAAGATGTCCTTATCAAAAGTTACAGAGTATGCTAAATCTTCCATATAACCTCTAGCAGATAGATGAAATTAACCCAAGAAAGAGTGATTGTAAAGAAATCTGAAAACCAGAAGAGAGCTTCTCCATCTAATCCAGAATTTACAAAAAGATGAGCAGAAGAAAGAAAAGGGTAGAGGGAATCTCATCAGGGAAGTCAGCATGAGCACAGGTAAATGCAGAAGTAGCAGATGCAGTGAGAGGAGGCCTGACAAGGAAACCAGCAAAAGCTCTTACAAAGAGGCCTGAATCCAGCCAACACTGAACGAGGGCACTTCAAGCCAGTGTGAGATCAAATAACCTGGTGCCTGGACACTTACCCTAGCTTATTCTTGCCTGTGGGAGATAGTGTGAAGGAAGACAGGGTCTAGTTATGTACTTCTTAGAGCACTGGAAGCCATTGCAGGAATCAGTCAAGTCTGAAAGGGTTGTGCAAAAATACTGAGAAGAAAGTCATCTCCAACATTCCATTGGGCCACAGCAGAGTACAGAAACAATTCTGAATGAGGACTTTCTCTGAGAAAGAGAAAGAAATCAGACAGGTCAGAGTTTGCAGTGAATCACTGGAGACTGAGATAGAAGTCATGAGTTGAGGCATAGGATGGGGCTTAACATGAGCTGCCGCATCTAGCGCAGAAGTAGCACAGAGTCTACTGAGGGGGCAGGAGCAAATAAGGCCTACCTAACTCCAGCTCAATGTATTGGAGAAGACTGGCCTGAGCACAAGATCGAGAAGCAAGAACTCAGGCTGAAAACACCAGTAGTCAGAAGAAAATACCACATAATTAAGAAATCCTGTAGTTTAAGAGAAGATGGAGAGATAAACAAAAAAGAAAATAATCCCATAATAGCAACATGTATGAATTAGTGTGAATAATAAATTCCAGAAAGTGGTTTCATTATTTGAATTAATGCTGCATATTTCTGTGGGGCTGGAACCAATGATCATATTTTATATAATTATAACTTTCAATAGTGCAAATATGAATCCATATGACCACTTTATGGTTTCTTTTTTATTATTAGCCCTAAATGGGACCAAGCGGAAGAGGCAAAATCTCAGAGGCAAACGAACAAAAAGCCTTGTCCATAAGGAATTAGAAGAGTAGATGGCAGAAATGAAGCAAAAAAATTAAAAAGAAATTAATAAATGAGAGCTTGAAGAAAAAAACAAGTTGAAAAGAAATTAAATAGCTTACCTAGCGATAGTCATATGTGTATGTGTGTATATATATGGTGTGTGTATGTATATATGTATATGTTTACATATATACATGCATGAATTCAATGACTTCATCAGACAATAAGAAATACTAAAATGAAGCCAAAGGTTGAAAAATTATAAAAGAAAACATAAGATATCTATTATCAAAAACAACTGACTTGGAAAGCCGTTTGCTACAGATAAGTAAAGAGTATCTGGACTCAAGGCAGATCTGAGATGGTAGAGAAGAGGCAGCCACCCAGACAAACTTTCCCAACATTCCCCTCTAAATGACTTAAAAATAATGTGTGTATATGTGTGTGTCCATGTGTGCATCTGTGTGTCTGTATATGTGTTATGTATGACACCTTCTCCTCCTCCTACCTGTTTAACCACTCTGCAGTGTCCTTTGCTGGATCTTCATCTAGGTTATGACCACTAAAGATCAGAGGCGACCATTGAACATTGTCACTGAGCCTGGGGGCTACATATGGAATTTGGGGATTCCCAGCTTCCTCATTTGGCTCCAGGTGCACTGTGGGGGGTCCTTTCTGCAGCTATTATAATGGTTCCTAGAGAATAAGATGAGCACAGATGAGAATGAGCCACGAACACCTGGTTTGCCAAAACACATGAACCTTGAATGAATTACTCAGATAATGCAGTGTCAGAATAAAGATGAAATGCCTATTTACAGCCTCAGAAAAATGAAACAGGATAGATTATTGTCTCATGCTTTGAATAACTGACAATATACTTGATGAATGTTGCCTCCATTTATATAAAACCAGCCATGCATTGTAAGGGCACTTTTTGCTCTTAAACATAACTATTTACTTAATAAGGCAAAGGAAATGATAATAGCCTCAAAGATACTCATATGTTAAAGTAAATTCAGGAATAATAAGTACAACACCATATATCCATCAACCTAGGTCATACTTTCCTATTAATGGATTCAGTATCTCTGGAGGAGAGTGGGCATACACTTCTATCAACCTATCAAGAAGGTACATGGATGAGGCAAACTGATGTGCTCTTGGTCACGCACAACTCTGGACTTCTATATTTCAGTTTTCTGTCTCAGCAACTATCCACTAAAGTTTTTTGATGAATGGGAAAACACGTAGATAGATAGATAGATAGATAGACAGACAGATAGATGTATAGATGATAGATAGATAGATGGATAGATGCATAGATACATGATAGATAGAAAGATGTATATGTATAAGTATATACACATGTGTGCTTACACATATGTACATATACGTATATGCATATATACATATATATGCCTTGCTTTAGTCAGGACTAAATCTTCACTTTCATTAGACAACAGTGTTATTTCTGTCTTTAGATCTTTCTTTATATTGCTCATTCTCCCAGCTTTTTTCCATTTGTTCAAAGTTTAGACATCCTTCAAAGCCCCTTCAACTCCATGCAGCTTTCTAGGCCAACTCCATGGATGTATCCTAGTTCTGGTCACCTATTGAATGTATATTACCAATGTCAAACACTTGAGTGTTTCATCATTTTCTAATTACATCATATTAATATTGTCTACCTTAGTTAGACTGAAATATTCTTGAAGGCAAGGACTATATGTGATATATCTTTTATGAGATTCCTTATATATTATTTATCACACCATTTAGCATTTGCCAGGCATAGAGTAGAAGATAAATATTAACAAATGGAATGATAAATTTTGTGTTCTAGCAAGTTTATGTGAATCAGGGAATTTTAGGATAAATTTCCTTGTGTTACATACCTACATGTATATATGTGTGAAAACATGCATATATATGTATGTATAAATATTTCTGTTTCTCTATCTTATGCTCTCTAATAATCAGTACAATAAATTTTAAATAAAATTAGAGACTTCTGCTATTAAATGACTACTATACAGTGTGACACAGTGAAAAAAAAATAGCTCTGCAGTCAAAAGACCTGGCCTAATATCCTGCTTCTTTCCCTTACTATCTTGCCCTGGACCTCAGTTTCCCCTAAAATAGGAGGGTTCTACTAGATAACCTCTGAGATCTATTCCAGATCTAATTCTCTCCTCCTTTGTACTCCATATATGTACTACTTACATTCCTATCTAAAGTATTTAAGTTATCTTAATAATTCAAATCTGTCTGTAAATTTCCAATGCCATATTACCAACAATGATAGCAAAAGCTATCATATATATCTATTCTAACCTTATCTTGGTAAATTAACTACAAAAGATACATGAAGGAAGATGCTATCTGCATCCAGAGAAAAACAATTATGAATAGAATGATTTTACACACACACACACACACACACACACACACACACACACACACACAGGCATTTGTGTTTAATGGTAGCCATCTCTAGGGTGGATTGGGGAGGGAAGGTAAAAAAAAAAGTACATGATAAATTCATCATATATTTAAAAGGAATAGCAAGTTGTACATAATAGATTTTTAGTTTCATGTGCAATCATCTTTTTGTTATTCTACTATGTTATGGAAATTCTTGTTTTATTTCATAAATTAAAAATAAAATTTAAAAAGTATAGCATAAAAGACATCTTCAAGGAAATGTATGATTACAAAAAGAAGTGGGTTAGTCATACAGTGAAAGTCAGGAGGAACACATTGATGATCCATGTGTTGTGCTGGGTGAAATACAAAAAAAAATGCTCTTAATTGTTTGTCTATGCTTTTCATCAAAGTAGGAGCTGAGTGGTCTTTGGCTAAGAGTTCTTGAACTCTCCAAAATCTTTTCTTATTCTCTTTTCTGGTACTTGGGATATTAGTTAGCACTAGATAAAGTTAATGCTCACTTTGAACTGTTCTGAATGCTCAAATCCCATCACTGACACATACTGGCTATATTACCATGACCATGTTACTGAACCTTTTGGTGCTCTAGGCAAACCTAGAGGAATATAATTTGCTGATCTGCTTTGGAAAATAACGTTCTTCAATATGAGATCCCTATACAAATGAATCACAGGTCTATTAAAAAAAGGTGAAAAACCAAAAAGTATCCTCCAACAAGTTGAATGAATTCTAGGAGACATATGGAGGGACATGTGCAAGCATTTCATAAGATAAAAAAGAATTTCAAAGTATGAGTTACAATTTATATTGTATTTATATTGGAAGAGGGAGCATCTATACTCAGGGAAAATGTCGATTCATCTGAGAATTAAAGTAGTACTTCCCATATAAACAGTGACATCTGAAATTCATCAGTCTTAGATCAACTACTTTCCTAACATCCTAAGTTCCCACTTGCATGAATGGTACTTATTCATGTGGACAGGCAAGTGGATAAATACCAGGTCACATCAAAGGCAGCAAAGCATGGGCATAAAATGCGCATGCCTGAGATGAGAGATTCCAATCTCTACATTGAGAGCCTTAATGTTTGTAGCTACAGAAGTATAAACATATGTACATATACGAATAAACAATGCTTTATTTGAAAAATGCAAGAGCTATGCCAAATTGAAATTTACCCAGGGTGCACTGTTCACTAGGAGCTACATAAAGCCCACGTGTTGGTAATTGGGCAGGATAAATATGGTGAAGTCAAGCTATTTCTCAATTCCACTAAAAATAACAGCAGCAGTCTCATTGTGCAACGATCTGGGGTAGAAAGAATGCCAAGTAGGAGGAGATAACCCAGTTGTGGCTCCATAAGAAGTCGCTGTAACATCAGTCCACAGCATGGAGAGATGCCCAGGGCAGTTCTAGAATTCTTCTTTTCTCAGGACAGACAAGAAAGAAGTTTTAATAAATCCTGACCAAGAGACATTTTAGAACTGTGGGCTACTTTAAAAAAATAGAAACCTCATGGGATTAGAGATATAGAGCAAGAAGAGACCTCAGAAACCAACTTGTCTAATCCCCTAATTTTAGAGATAAGGAAACGGAGGCCTAGGTAGGTTAAGTGTGATACCGAAAATCATACAAGCAGTATGTTTCAAAAGTTGGGTTTGTCCAGCATGTATGTATATATATCTATATCTATATATATAGATATATATACATATATATGTGTGTGTGTGTGTATATATGTGTATATATATATATATATATATATATATATATATATATGTATATTCATTTATCTGTGGCCCATAAAGAAGAGAATGTTAATAAATCAGTAACCCCGAAGACTCTTCAGGATAGTGATTGCTATTGTTCAGTCATTTCAATCATGTCTGACCCTTTATGACTGCATTTGGGGTTTTCTCAGCAAAGATACTAGAGTGGTTTGCCATTTTCTCCTCCAGATCATTTTACAGATGAGGAAACTGAGGCAAACTGGATCAAGTGATTTGCCCAGGGTCATACAGCTAGGAAGTGTCTGAAGCTGGATTTGAACTCAGGTTTTCCTGACTCCAGGCCCAGGACTCTATCTACTATGCCACATGGTAGTGGAGTCTTCCTGACTCTGTCCGATTCTATTTTCTGACCTCAGCTTGTTGTTATAAAATTTGCCCCAATACTCACTTGATTGTCCACTCACATGATAATTTCTTTGCAGTAGCAAGTTTCTATACCAATAAGGAGGGATGGTCCTAGGTACCCATTGCAGACTAGGGCAGAGCACATAATAGCAATGGCTAGCATTTATGTAGAATTTTAAGGATTGCAAAGTGTCTTACAATTACAATGTCCTTTCATCCTCTCAATCACGATGAAGAAACTGAAGCAGACAGAGGCTAAATGACTTACCCAGGGCCATGCAGCTACTAAATGTCAAAGGCGGGATTTGAATTCAGGCATTGTGCCACCTAGTTGTGTTGTATTTGAACATTCAAAATACTAAAGGAAATAACAGCTTGGAGAGCAGTAGAACATTATAGACAAATAGAGTCTTAGATAAAATCTAGTCCAATTTTTCTTTTCCAAATGATACGCAGAAAAGTGATTTTTTTTTTCAGTACAACATAGTGGATTATTCGCTAGATCAGAAATTAGTACCAGGTCTTCAAATTCCCAGTCAAGTGTTTGTTTCACTATGCTGTGATGCCTCTAAACATTCTCATTCATTTTAACCCCTCTATTCAGCCTGGGAACTGAGCAGAGGTTTGTATAAAGAGAAAACATTTTATACTGCTCATAAATTAAGGTCTAGTTCCTTTAGGCTGTTTCAGAAATGTCCTGTAACAGGGCATCAGAAGACTAGAAATTACTCTGACCTTCCCTTTCTGCAAAAATTCGCAGAAGACAGATGTGTCCTTTTTGACTAAATTCAGCTTGAAGTCATTGGAGAGGCCAGTTGGAAAGCTGCTATATATCTGGGGAAGGTATATTTGCCAACATATATCCTGACATGGGGGCAACTAGATGGCACATTGTATAGAATGCCTGGCCCTAGAATCAGGAAGATCTGAGTCCAAATCTAGCCTCAGACACTTATTTTGTGACCCTGGGAGAATCACTTAACTCTGTTTGCCTCACTTTCCTCATCTGTAAAATGAGCTGGAGAAGGAAGTGGAAAACCACTCCAATGTCTCTGCCAAGATAAGTCCAGATAGGGTTATGACGAATCTGAAATGACCAACTGACTCAACAAAAACAATCTTGACCTGGAAGACCGACCGAGGGCAAAGAAAAGTTGGAGATGGGCACAGAGTGGGGGGAGGAAGAGGGGCAGAGGCATTAGATCTAGGGAGGCAAACAAGAATCCTAGCCAAGTACTTGAGTGCAAATTAACAAAACAATAAAAGTATTATCATTGAATGGAAAATGACTTATTGGTAAAATACTTACAGCTACATATGTACTTCAAATTTACCATGCTCTCTTCCCTGATTCAAATCCATTCTCAGACATTTCCTAGCTCTCTGTGACTCTGAGCAAGTCACTTAATCCTTGTCTGCCTAGGCTTCCACAAATTGGAGATAAGAGCACTTACCTCCCAGGGCTGCTGTGAAAATCCAATGAGATAAAATTTGTAAAGTGCTCAGCTTAGTGCTGGCACATAGTAGGTACTTAACAAATACTTAATCTCTTATGCCTGATTCCATGATAATAACATGAGGACAGGTTTTGCTCAGTGATGGAGGATTTAGCCTCTTACATACTTAACTTTTAGATAGACAAGATAGGTAAAAGGGAAAATATTTACTGCCATTACTTGCATAGCACTTTAAGGTTTTAAAAGCATTTTAAATACATTATTTTATTTAGAACTCAAGACAGCCTTAATAATTGAGTACTACCACTATTGCGTTTCACAGATAACAAAACTAAGGGTTGGAGAGTATGAATGACTGTCCATAGCTATGTAACATAAATGATTCAACCAATTAACAACCTTTTATCATGGACCTATTTTGTTTCCTTTACTGTACCAAGCTCTGGACATAACAGGTATAAAGAATACAAACAAAAACATGAAAAACCCCCATTTGGAAAGAACATATATTCTAGTAGATGTCAAATGAAGAATTTCAGCACAAGGTTGGCTTTCTCTGTGCCATTCCATTCTGCTTTAGGAAAGGCATTGAATATGTTCTGGATAAGAATTATGATCCTGCTCCTCCAGGGAGGATCCACAGCACATGGTCTTTGCAGACCCCTGGTTCAAAGCCCTCCGCTGTTCTTTACAATCTGTATGACTGTAAGAAATCACTTTACCTCCCATGGTCTCAGTTTCCTCAGCCATAAAATGAGAAGGTTGGACTAGGTGGCTGGTGAGATCCCTTTCACTCCCTAGCTGGATTGATGAGCCACTAGAACCTTTTAAAGAGCCCATAGTTCTACATGCCTGAATTCTTAAAGTGAAAGAAGTAAACATGCATCTGGATTTGTACATTATACACACACACACACACACACACACACACACACACACACATGCACGAATATGTATACATATATATATATATATGAATAAAATACAGAATGCAAATAGTTAACTGAAAACAACGCATTTGTGACTAAAATTTTTAAGCTTTTCATGTAGAAAAAAAATTTAACAAGGGAGATATGATCTAGAGAGTTCATTGTAACCTTTCTCTAAGTTTATTAGACTAGAGAAGGGTAGCTTGTCAATCTTAGAGTCAGAAATACCTGTATTTAAGTGCTATCTCCGAAAAAAAAAATATCTTCTGTGTGAATCACTGGAAAAAATTTCAATGCTGAGAGTTCTCTACTCTGATGAAATCAGAGATCTGGTCTCCCTCACCCCCTAAAAAAGCCCCATAATATAAGTTAACCATTAAACAATTGTCTCTGTGGCCCTATGAGAAAGCAATTGGAATCATTTCCCCCACTGATGTCTGGCATTCCCACCATTTAAACTGAGCAGCAAGCAATCATGGAATTTCAGACTGAAGTCAACTGACAAACATTTCCTAAGACTGGATAATGTTCCAGATACTTTATTAAGTTCTAAGGATGCAAAACAGTCAGAGACAGTCTCTGTCCTCAATGAGCTGACATTCTAATAGAGGAGATGTATGTATATGTGTGTGTGTGTGTGTGTGTGTGTGTGTTTACGTGTACATACAAGATATAGATAGAAGTCAGGTCCATGTTTCCATTAGATCTATTTCAAAGCATGTGAACACAATCCCTTGGTCCGATTTTTAAATTAAAATTTTGCACTGACATAAAAATGCTGGTTGCTAGAGATTTCCAGTTGAGCAAGTAATGAATACACAGCTTTTGTTGTGCACATTTTTATAGCTACACCAAGCACTTTTATTACTAATTTATCAGTGCACATCATCCCAGAGTCATTCACATATAAGACAACACAGTCTGAGATTTTTTTTTAAGCAAACTCTGTTTTTCAGTAAGATCACCTTATGCAAATGACTAAAACTATCTGGATAAAATATGCTTAGAAATTATTTAGTCTAAATCTCTCATTTTATGTTTTAGGAAGCTGAGACCAGAGAGACAACATGTCTTGTCTGTGATCACAGAGATATATAAAACCAGGTTTTCTGTCCACAAATCCAAGGCTCTGACCAAAGCTGAGCAAGAAACAAGATGATTTGGGACAAACCAAAGAAAGTACCACGATTCAATGATTTTGAGAAAGAACTGTATACCAAAGTAAGTAAGCCAGGACTTCAACAAGTCAATAAGCATTATCTGCTGTGGTCCAGACATTCTGCTAAGCTGCTAAATTTCCTAAATGCTAAAAGTAATATGGATGGTCTCAACCCTTTAAATCTAAGGGAAAACTCAGGTGTGGTAACCTGAAGAGAAATCCAGAAGAAACAATGAACTCAATCCCAAGGCTGTGTATTTCCCTGGCCTTTCATTTTCTACTCATAAGATAAACAGGTATTTTGAGGGAGTCCCTTTGAAAATCAGTGACATCAAGTGTCACAAATTTTAGTATGTGGTTTCAGGTGAATTATATTCCTGGGTGTGTCAGATGGTATTTGTAAGAGACACAGGAAATATGTCTCCTTATGCAATGCTGTAAGAACTGAATCTTTGTTTCCCCCCCGACATTTTGATTGTAAAGCAAGGAGGTGACACCCATCACTTTACATAGTTGGAAAACCACTAAGGTGTCCCATGGGTGGGGCCTCATTATTGAAAGAGCTCCTACTGCTTTTTGAATGTCACTAATACCCCAGAGAGAAGAAATGAAATGGCAGCATTAAAAATATGTGTAAATCATATCTTCCATCTTGTTCAATCAGCCACCAAGGCAAGTATAACTGACGAGGTAGAAATTATTGTGGCCATCATTGCTTACAAGTAAACTTGGTGTCTGCTTGAAGTGAATGTGCAAAAGACTGTTTCTCAGTTATCCAATCATAATTAGCTTGAAATATTTTTCTCATATTCAGACAATCTGAAATTGTTTTCCAGTTCTCAATTTGACATTGAAGGCTCTCTAAAGTTTTTACTTTTATGATATCTGTACCCAGTGATCCAGCTAACCTGAATAATTTGTGATCTAAATGATGCCAAGTTTCTCTACCTTTGTGCTTTTTATCATGCTTACCTATCTACCAAGAATATCTTCTCACATGCTTACCAAGCCAAATCATAGATTCAGAATTAATTTCCTAGGCATCTCTCAAGGTTCAGTTGAAATGTTACTGTCTCTTCCATGAAGTTTCTCTGCTTTCTCCCAACAAATAACATTTCCCTTTTCTCTGAAGGTCCACAGCATTGTGGCTATACCATTCTTGCCATTTATCAGGTATTCTTCACTGTACTGTATTGTTTGTTTAATTGTCCTATTCAATTGAACAACAAACATATTGAATCCGTAAATTGTGTAAAACACTTACTAAGTGAACTTACTAGGATACAGAGAAAAAAAAAATTAAGCAGTTCCTGCCCTCAAAGTGTTTACGTTCTACTGCTGGGATAAAGTAAGTAAGCACAGAGTATAATACAAACTATTTGATGAGAGAGATATTAACAAAGGATAAGGAAAGACTTGTGAAGGAGGTGGCAACAGGGCTGAGTCCCAGGAGGGACTATGGATTCCAATAAGTGGAAGTAAGGAGGAAGAACACCCAAGGTCTGGGGGACAATTTGTGCTAAGGTACACGATCTGGATTGTAGGAACCTAGATTTAAGGAAAGAAGTGAATTTAGAAGTCACTGAGTCCAACATTTAGCATTCTACGAGAGGAGGAACCTAAGACCCCAGAGGTTTAAGTGCTTAGTCACAGGATCACAGTTAGTGAGTGACTGAAACAGATTGAAACTCAGGTCTTGTTGACTATAAGCCAGTCCTGCATTCTTTTGCACTGCTTCCCTGCCCCAATAGAATGATGTGCAAGGGAAACAACACTCAAGCCAGTTTGGGTGGGAATTGAATATATGAAGAGGATGAGATGATAATGGGCACTAAGTCAGGAAAGATATACAGGAGTCAGATTTTTGGAGGGCTTTAAATGTCTAATGGAGAAGACTGTATTTTATCTTCACAATTTAGAATCTCTGAAGCAGGGAAAAGACATGGTCATACTTCTGCCATAGGAATTTTTGCCCTTTCTTATACTGAAATCTCTATGGAATCAAGGATTTTTTTTTTAATTTGGTAATAACAAACCATTAGGTCATGAAAATGATCTAATAACCCACCCACCCCCACAGTTTTATGAAGGAGGAAATTCAGGTAGAGAGAGAGTAAATAGCACAGCTAGAATTTGAACCCGAATCTTTCCATAGGAATCTTTCGCCAACCCCACTTAATTACAGTACCTCCCTCTGTTAGTTATTTCCCATTTTTCCTGAATATAATTTGCTTTCATATACTTGCCTGTTGACTCCTATTTTTTATTACAGACTTCTGGAGACCAGATACTGTCTTTTACCTTTTTCTATCCCCAGTGTTTAGCACAATGCCTGAATCATATTTATATGCTTAACAAATATTTGCTGTTTGCTTGATTAACTACAAACTCATATTTTTTTGTTTTTTTTGTTTGTTTTCCCATTTGACCATCCTGACTCCTTTTAAGATCCAGAGCCAATATGATGATTGAACTTGGTGATTTGAATTCCCATATTGACTTCTTATAGACTCATGGATTAAGCTATTGAAATGAATTACATAATTTATTTTATTTTACTCACTTAATGTTATATGACTCCATGTGAGTCTGGTCGTTGCTTATATTGGGTCAGGTTAATGTTTATTTAACTCAGAAGGTATTAAAGCACAAAGACCTCATCTCTTACTGGATTTTGCAAAAAACTCAATAGTCTTCAAGTCTACAGATGGAAGGAAGCTCAATTAAAAAAAAAAAGCTCTTGCTTATAATAATGATGATGAATTTGAGACAAGTAGAGAATCTAATCTCTCCTGGATTATGATTACTAGCAAGCATGCCTTGCAACTTTCTGCTGTTTCTAGGGGAATGAAATAGAATGAAGAATCTCCCAAGGGTATCTCAAGGAAAAAAAATATTTTTGAGCAAGCAATAAAAAGTTACCCTAGGCTGGTGGAAAGGTTTTTTTTTTAATTTTGTTGTTTGTGCTTGAGCCTTGTGAAGTACCCATCAGTTGTCATATGTATAAGAGAAGTTGGACTAATAATATACCTCTCGTGGTAAATTGAGAAAACCATGAAAACACTTGCAAGAATGAAGTGTCGAATATTTAATGAGAAATAGTTTTAAGAGTTCTAGGGAATTAGCAGATTTGACTTCCAGGTCCTTATCACTTCTCACTTAGAACATTATAAAAGTTTTCTTATTGCTTTCCCTGTTTCAATCTCTCCTCACTCCAACCCACCTTCTATTTACCTGCCAAAGTAATTTTCCTAAAGTGTAAGTCTGACTACATTACTTCCTTAATTAATAACTTAGCAGATTTGACTTTCTCTACTGTGACTACCACATAGAAGTGCCTTGGTCACAAGGTCTGAGGCAGACTGTGAATGAACTGAACTATAGTCTGGAAGACTTAGGTTTGAATCTTGCCTCAGACACTCAAGACTTATTCAACCCTTGTCACATCTCTTAGTCTCCTTGAAACTCAGATTTTTTATCTGAAAAATGAGGCTAAAAGAGACATATCACAAAGGATTATGGTGAAAGTAAAATGAGATAATGTATGTAAAACACTTAGCAAACCTTAAAGCTCTATATAGTCTAACAGTCAGTGAGTCAAAGAACTAGGCATTTAAGTGCCTAGTACAGGGGTGGGGAACTTGAGACCTGGAGGCCACATGTAACCTTTTATGTCCTTGGGTGTGGCTTTCTGGCTGAGTCCAAGTTTTACAGAACAAATCTTTTTATAAGGGGTTTTGTTCTGTGAAGTTTAGATCCAGTCAAAGACCCATACATGAGGACCTAGAGGGCCACATGTGGCCTTGAGGCCACACATTCCCTGTCCCTGACCTAGTATGTTCCAGGCACTGTGCTAAGTCTGGAGATTAAAAAAAAAAAGGCAAATACAGTCCCTGCCCTCAAGGAGTTTGCATACTAAAGGGGAATACAAGAATGAAATTAACTACATACATACACATTAAAGGTAGACGGTTCAGTGGATAGAGGGCCGCCACAGAAGTCAAGAAGACCTGCATTCAAGTCTAGTCTCAGGCATTTACTAGCTATATGAACCTGGACAAGTCACGTAACCTCTCTAGGCATTAATTCACTGGAGCAGAACAATGACAAAACACTCCATTATCCTTGCCAAGAAAACCCCATGGCCAGCATTGGCATACTATATTCCATGGGATCAGGAAGAATCAGACATAACTAGCAGTGGGAAGTAGGGTGGTGACCAGGAAAGGCCATCTACAGAAGATGAGATTTGAGCTGAATCTTAAAGGAAGTCAAGGAAGATAGGAGGCAGGTGCTAAAAGGGAAAATATTTCTAGTGTTGTGGGCAGCCAATGCAGAGGCTCCAAGACAGAAGCTGGAGTGACATGTGAGAGGATCAGGCCAGTGCTGGTGTATTGTGAAGGTGTATTGTGGAGGGTAGTAAAATGGAAGAAGACTGCAAAGATAAGAAGGACCCAGGTTTTAAGGTTTTTAGATTCTGAACAGAGGACTTTATATTTCATCCTAGAGGTTATGGGGGGGGCATTGAAGTTTATTAATTAAGGAGGTGATGTAATCAGACTTGCACTTTAGGAAAATTACTTTGGCAGGTAAATAGGGGGTGCGTTGGAGTTAGAAGAGATTGAAATAGGGAAAGCAATAAGAAAATTTTTGTAATGTTCTAAGTGAGAAGTGATAAGGACCTAAACCTCTAGTGGTAGCTATGTAAATTGAGAGAAGGGGGACTAAAAGAAGAGATATTGTGAAGATGGAGATGACAAGAATTTGAAACAGATCGAATATGTGGGATAAGTGAGTGACATTCCATGACTGAAAATCCAACTGAGGAGACTGAGAAAGAATGGTCAGATAGATAGGAAGTGAATCAGAAGGAGCAATTTCATGAAAACATGAGAAGAGAAAGTATGTAGTAGAAGTATTGCTACATATACTGGAAAGGGAAGGATGAGCATTAAGAAGAGGCTATGAGATTTGGCAATGAAGAGGTCATTGGTAATTTTGAAAAGGGCAGTTTCAGTTGAATGGTGTAGTGAGAAGCCACAAAGATATTAGATTTTAGCTATAAGGAGTGGTAGAATCTAGTGAGTTTTTTGTTGTTGTTGGCTTCTTTGTTGCTAAGAAGAAGGGATACTGAATATTTGTAGGCAACAAGGAAGCAACTAGTTGATAAAGGGAGAATGAAAACTAGAGAGAGAGAGGGGATGATGGTAGGTTAATCTGATGAAAAAGGCAGGAATGGACAAAATCATCTATCATCACTGATTTGAATGTCTCCTTTTTATAGATTATATACCCATCCATGTCTTAATCTCCTGTGCAACTCTTGTCCATATCTATATATTTGCTATCAGGAGACCATTCAGCATATTAGCAGCCTTCTTTACTTTGTCCTGATATTGAGAAGATACCAGTGGCACACTCAGGTTCCTCTGTTATTCCTTCTTCATGCCACGTGACCAGTTCATCTTGTTTTTCAATTACACATTTCCCTGATGACAAATTTCATTTACATCAATTTTTCTTTGAAGTGCTTTATTTGTTATATGTTGCTGCCTGCTCACACCCACTCTGCCCTATGTAAATGACAGTTATCATTGTTATGTTGTATAGTAATTACATCACCACCTCATTTCCTACCAGGTTAGGAAAGTATTCCATGACTTAGAGTGGACTTGGTACAATTTCTCTGAGGATCGCCAGACTAGTTGACAGATATTTTAAGATGTACCAGTAATACCCATGTACCCCATTAAAGATATTGAGTCAACTTTGAATTTATGACTTAACCAGCTTCTTCATTCTTCCTTCTTTCCTATCCTCGTGGGGTGGGTGTGGGGAGGTAGAAGGCTGACATTTTCCTCAGATTCCCCAAGTTCTTTCTGTTGGTCAGTGATTTCATCAACTCTTTTTCATCAACAAGAATCACCAAAACAATACCATAGGACAAGAGCAGTAACTAACATTCTTGGAAGACTTTATGGTTTATAAAGTGCTTGCATGTACATTATCTCACTTGATCTGATCTTCTATAAATGTTGACCGTGGTATCCCTAAGTGCTTGTCACTATGGAGTGGACTAGGGAACATTGGCCCAGATTAGCCTGTAGGACTCATTTCAGTGTCTAAATTTGATGTGCATGATAGAGGCTAAGCTTTAAGCTAAACTAGATTTAGTTTTTGCTACTCACCATGGGCCCACAGAAACCACAAAATTTGCATTAGTGATGATGTCAGCAATATATATTAGCAGTAACAGGAAGTCTCTAAAGAGTGGGGCAATAGCTGATGACATCATTCTGAATTGTTGGATAAGACTCCTTCCCTGAACCCTGGAGAATTTTTATCATATACAAAGTCATACGCCTAGAAAAAGAAAAGTCCTTTTAGACAAGTATCTGCAACAGATTTAACTGGGTATTGAAGTAGTTAGATTGCTGGACTTGGAGTTGGGAAGATATGAATTTCTATCTTGCCTCAGGTACTTCCTGGCTGCGTGACCCTAGGCAAATCATCTAATATCTCTCAGCACATTTTATCTGTAAAATAGTGATGATAATAATGACACCTACCTCACAGGGTTTTTGTATCAGCCAAGATTTGTAAAGCTCTTTGTAAATCTTAAATCATATACAATGTTAATTATTATTATTATTATTATTATTATTATTATTATTAATATCAGAAGAAATGCTGCAATATTCTTCCAAATGAATTTACTTGAGACTGAATCTGTAGAGGAACTAAACCACATTATATAGTCCTTCAGATCAGATCAAGTGAGATAATATGCATGCAAGCACTTTATACACCATAAAGTCCCCCAAGAATGTCAATTACTGCTCTTATCTTCGGGTATTGCTTGGTGATTCTTCTGCTAATAGTTGATGAAAATAGTGACCAACAGAAAGGACTTGGGAAATCTGAGGATATCCATTCCATATCTAGAACCACAGTCTGATCAACTGATTCTGTTATCACAAGACATTAAAAACCCACGGTGAATTCAACAGAATTTGTAAAATGTAGTCCCATGCTATGAAATTAGGTTTTCAATTAGCAGTGAAGATGATGGTCTCAGCAGAAATAGAGGTAGAGATATGACTTCTTAATCCTGCTGGAAACCATAACCAGGCCTGCTGTGGGGCAACATGGGCAGCTTGTGCTATAACACATTTTTATATGGAGGAAGAGAGGGCTTTGGTTTCAAATGAATTAAATCTGGCAGTATTCGCATTTACAAACAAAAGCATTAAGCCTTACCATCTGTCTCTAAAAGTCACTCCAGTTCACTGGAAAAGCAGAGTATGGATTTAGGTAGATCTTCAAAATACTAATTTACTGTACAATTCGCTAAATTCCACACAGTTTAATTCTCCTAGGATATTAGGCAATGAACTGCTTAAAACTGGCTCTTTCCAGAGCCTCAGTGGATGATGACTTCCCAGGAAGAACCCTTAGAATGTCAGGACAAAATCAAGAGTTATTATATTTACAGCAAAACTCTTCACTGAGCTTTAAATATACTGGGTTGTTGTTTTTTTTATATAAAGAACTTTTTTAGTTGAAGACAAAATTATAATCTGTTAGCAATACGATAATTCCTGCAATCAAAATGTTCACTGTGAAAGGCAATATACCATAGGAGATAGAAGACCAGACGCAGAGTCAAGAAGATCTGAGTTCAAATCCTATCTCTGACGTACACAAACTGTGTCCCTTCAACCTCAGAGGGCCCAAGCAGCATTTGAAGACTTTAAGTTACTGATAGTAAACTAATTGGCATCAGTGAAGGGAGTTTCAATAGTGTCAGTTCCATATCCAGGGCTTCTGAAACTTTTTCAACTTGAGATCCAGTCCGTGCTTAAACCCTGGGACCCATCTAGGGTTGTAGCCCACAGTTTAGAAAGGATGGCCTATGCCCTAGAAATCACGGGTCTGGACACCAGCTCTGAGACAAAAACAAACAACACCAAAAAGGTAATGAGTTGTTAAGGGAATCTGAAGATCTTCCCTGCCCCTAGGCCCTTTGCTAAAGTGGCTACGTGACTCTGAGGACCCTTGGATAGTTGAAAGTATACTCTGTTCCCTAATAGGCTGAATGTGATCACGTGGAGCCTGTGGCGCCAGGCTG
>CM053583.1:342129848-342205049 GCA_028627135.1 Pseudochirops cupreus
TCCCCCTGAACTAGGTAAATGATATGCTTGATTAAAGTAAGATTGTTAACCCATTTTGAGTTGCTTTCCTTTAGAAAAGCAGATCTAAGAACCTGTGCTAGTAGCTGCCCTGGGTATGCTAGGGTGCTTGCTGACACATGAGTACAGTGAAAAAATCTAAACTTATTGATTTCTCTGTACAATGGATGATATGATAACATACCTTGACAAGTCTGCTGTTCTTCTGAGGTATTACGGTATATGGTAGGTACACTGGTAAAAACACTGAACCAGGAAAGAAACTGAAGGTTTCAGTTCAAGTCTTACACGAACTGCTTACTAACTGTACAACCAGAGGTGAGCTATTTCGCTAGGCCCCCCTTTCCTTATATACCAAAATGAGCATTGGGACAAGCTAATCAGTAAGGTTGCTCCTAGGCCCAGCACTTTATCACTTTACCCTTGGAGGTTTTTTGTTTTTTTATTTTTTTTTCCTGTAATTATGTTAAGATTCTATATCAGTACCTTGAGGTTGCTTTCAATGCAAGGCAAGATGTTCCTGAAAGACTCCCAGTGTGGGATTTTCCATAATCAGCTACTCAACTTCTCCAACAGTAATTAATCTGGGAGGACCAGTCCCTGTCACTCATCATGCAGTCTTTGAGAATTGTAGTAATTCAGACCAAATCTTGTGGTCACATTTACTTTTGCTACATAGGTATAGAAAAGCAATCCTATGCCTGTATCCATGGAATGCAAGTATTGATGTCATTCTCTTGTCTCTAGTATCTCATATTGGCCTCCAAAAAAGAGTGGAGTACCTTGTATATTCACTGTGATGTTGTCATTACTAAAAGTATTTAAGCACCTGTCAGAGTTGTAGAATAAATCCCTATTTTGGATGAGAAGAGAAATTAGAGGTCTATCAATGCCCCTTTCAATTCAAAGATCATATAGTTCTATAACTCCATAATATGGATGAATTGTTAATCTAGGGATGAAATCTAATATAAGATGAGAGAGACTGGTGTGGTCCAGATTTCATCTGTAAACTCCCCCTCAGTACAACATAGCGTGTTAGAGACAAACCTTTTGATGCAATATTTGTTAGAGACAAAAGGTTCCCACATTAAGAAACTTAATGCTCACACCTATTTACATTGATTAATTCTTTCTCAAATATGTATTTGTTGTTATGATCACATAGCCAGAATAAATGGAGGTGAATCATTTGACCCCAATATATGTTTCTTTCTGTCAATGGAAATACCTATGCCTACTTATCTTCCTCATAGGGTCACTGTCCTTAAATGGAAGCTCTGTAGCAATCACATCCCCTCAATCTGTGATCTTCCTCCCCACTCCATAGACAGAAAAATGTGCAGGAAAGTCTTATTGATCTGTATTGATTAGTCAGAAGATTAGCTTGGATGAATACAAAGAATGGATTTTAAGATAATGTTATTATCAGGGTACATGCTGACAACCTAAGGACTTTAAACAACTGTAGGTAATTACATTTGCTTTAATCAATGGATTTAAATGACCTTTAATTAATATGGTGACCATTTATAGTTTCTCCACACACATGCAGTAGAGCATAAGTTTCTTGAGACTAGGAATGTTTTTGTTTGGGGGGGGAGGGGAGTAGGTGTGTGGTAAGGGAAGACATGCTAGGGTGTCTTTATATATCTTGTGCCTTTAATTAAAAAAGTTTGTTGAATTAAATGGTACACAATGAAAACTTTTAAGGTGTTAGAGTGTGCTTGAAAAGTGTGTTCTCTTAATCAGTTTAAACAACATCCACCAAATATATAGAGATTAATATTTACACTATTAATTTGCTAGCAAGTCTTTTATCATACATAGGCCAAAGGTAAAATTAATACAGTATCACAGACTGAGTTGAAACTGCCCTCAAAGGTCGTCTGATTTGCCTCCTTGCCATATGCGTGAATTTCCTGACAAGGGATCATCTAATTTCTGCTTAAATTGTTCAGCACCATTTCTCTATTACTTTAATTAATAGAAACTCTGACTGAAATCTAACTCCCTATAATTTGTACCCACTAGTCCTAGCTCTCCTTGCCAGAACTGATGCCCAAATTTTCACATATTCTTAATTTGTTGGGAGCAGATATGAGGGTTGTTATATTAGGACATTGAGAGCTTATTGAAAATAATCAATGGACTACTACTTCATATATTTAAGATTAATGTATTATACTGATTTAGTTGCTGAATTCCTAAAATACCATTGATTTCAATTTTCAGTCATATTAATCATATTCATAAGATTAAATGCTTTAATACAGCTAGGTCTCAATTAGTACAAACCCCTCTGAAGTGGTAGTAGTATTTAAATTTGTACCACACGTATCCACTGGGCTGGAACCAGTTCCCATATATTATATAATTACAATTTCAAAGAGTATAAATTCTAATGTATACAGCCTCTTCCAGGGATTCATTATTTATACGAATTAGGACCTGGCCATATTTGTTCTTTTCCTGAAGGTTACAGGTAAGCACGGGTTCTAGAGGGTTATGCTAGCATAGTGTGAACTCTGGCATATCCTAGCAACCTCAGCAGAGTTCAAGCATGGCTCAGTGATAGCTTCTGGGTCACTTATCCAGAGACCAACTTGCCTAGGTGTGGAGTGTTTGTTATGGGAGAGGCTCCTCATCAGAAAATACTGGCCACTTGTTGAGGCCGCATCCGTTCATGGAAGAGCTGGCAAAAGAATGGAGGGTTGAGAATTTACAGATGTCAAAGAAACAACCATACCAACGAAAGAAAAGACCCCCAGAGTTGTGGTATACTCAGGGAGCACTATGGCAAAGTGAAAAAAGCATTACACCTGCAGAGAAAGTAGGTTTAAATCTGAACTTGACTAATTCACTACCTATGTGACTCGGGATGAATCACAGTATTTCTTTAGCCCTCAGGTTATCGTGTGGACCTAGAGTCAGCAAGATTCATATTTCTGAGTTCAAATCTGACTTCAGATACTTACTACCTGTTTGACCCTAGACAAGACAATTAACCCTGTTTGCCTCATATTCCTCATCTATAAAATGAACTGGAAAAGGAAATGGCAAACCAGTCCAATATCTCTGCCAAGAAAACCCTAATGTGGAATCACAAAGGAATGAATATGACTGAAAATGACTGAACAAAAAAAAAATGAATAAAAAGTTTGAACTAGATGATCAATGAAGCTCCTCCCAGCTCTAGATAATAGCATGGTATCTGATGTTGAATAAACACTTGTTGATTGATTGGTCGTAAAATCAAATTATAGAAAAAATACAGAAATTTTACTAGGTAAGCTTCACTCTAGCAGAGAAGCAAAGATTATATGATCTTTATCTTTCCCTGAGCATTTACATTGGTTCCCAAAGTAGTCAAAGTGGGCATGCATGTTATTGTCCTCCTTACGCTAGTGGATCTAAGAGGAAGTCGTCATACTTGAAGTCAGCTAATCTTAAAAGACACGGCCTGGTATAATCTTCGGAAACTTTTGATCTTCAGAAGCTTCTTCTGAAGCACTGAATGAGGAAGAGAATTGGATGGAAATCTAAGTCCTACCTCTCCTGGTAACTAGATAGTTAAGAGGCCATCTAATCAATTTAGCTAAAATGACTTTAAAATTAAAATATGCCAAAGATACACCTATTTGATTCAGGAAGGCATTATCTCAGGGATGGATCCTATTTTAGTGGTATTGGATAGGCTTCTTGCCCCCAACACCCACTCAGAAAACTCCAGTGGCTCCATATTACCTCTAGGATCAAATACAGAATCTTCTGCATGATATTCAAAGCCCTTTATAGGCCTGTCTTCTCCAACCTTTCCAATGTTCTCTTACCCCAGCTTTGCCACATAGTCCCTCCCTCCAACGCTATAATCTAGTGACATTGACTTCTTGCTGTCCCTTACACATTTCTCAACTCTCCATGTTCCCTGATTGTCTCCCATGCCTCGAGAGACAACCTCCCACCTTCTGCCTTATCTGACTTGCTTCTAGTGCCTTCTAAAATCCTACTTTTTTCAAGAAGTGTTTCCTGATCTACATTAATTCTAGAATCTTTTCTTTGTTGATTACTTCTATTTTTTCCTGTAAATAGCTGGTTTGTAAATGGCTGTTTACATGTTGTCTCCCCCATGAGATTGTGAGCTCCCAGAGATCAGGGATTATCTTGTCTTTCTTTGTATCCCCAGTGCTTAGCACAGTAGCTAACACAGATAGTAGATGTCTAATTAATTATTTACTATTATTAATGAGTAATTATTGTATGAGCCTCCTTGTTCTCTTCCTTCTTAATTCAGTCCTCATTTCCAGGATAGCTGCTCAAAGAGGGAAGAAGCAGCTCCATATACTTACCTGCAACTCCCAAGTTGTTAGTATAACACAGTTTGTAAGGAACTCTACCAACATCCCCAGTGACTATAAAGGGTTCCATTACTACCATTATATATATATTCTTAAAACATGTTTTCTTTCTTAAATATGATCTGTTCATCCAAGAGATATTGAGCCCTGGAGTTAAAAACAAACAAACAAGCAGTAACAACTTAGAAATCACTTACTCTAACCTTTTCATTTTATAGGTAAGGGACTTCCTTAGAAGTGAGAATTAGTTTGCATTCCATAAGTAGATGGCAATGAATAGAAAGTGTGTATGAGGAATGTAAATTTTGTGGCAAATTTAAGGGCAAGGTGATACAAAAATATGCTGAATATGAAGAGAGAATTGAGTTTGAATTGTGTGTATGCACGATTATCTACCAAATACCCAATCACTTTAAGAGTGAAAAACCCAGCAAATTGGAAATATTTTTTATCCATGACATCTTTAGTGAAATCCAACTGCTCTTCAGATGTATCAATCCAGAAGGGAATATACAAAGCTGAATATTAGAGGCAATCAATGAATATCTGTTAATTCATTGATGATTGCTTTTTAACCATACGACTCCATCATTTTCTTAATTCTCTCGGGAAAGTAAACAAAACAATACTGATGAAAACAATTTTTTAGCAAATGTCTCTGATAAAAGACTCGTTTCTAAAATATGTAGAGAACTGAGTTAAATTTATTTTTTAAAAAATAAGTCATTCCCCAATTTATAAATGATCATATGATTATTTAATAATAAATGAACAATTCTCAGATAAAAAAATCAAAGTTATCTATTGATTAGAGAAATGCAGACTAAAATAACTCTGAGATACCATTCATACCTATTAGATTGGCTAATATGACAGCAAAGGAAAATGATAAATGTTGGAGGGGATATGAAGAAATTGGGTCACTAATGCATTGTTGATGGAGTTATGAACTGACCCAATCATTCTGGAGTGTAATTTGGAACTATGCCTACAGGGCAATCAAACTGTGCATACCCTTTGATTCAGCAATAACACTGCTAGGTTTGTGTCCCAAAGAAATAAAAAAAAAAAAAGAACGTATTTGTATGAAGAAAAAATTAGAGCAGCTCTTTTTGTGGTGGCAAAGAATTGGAAATTGAAGGGATGCCCTTCATTGAGGAATAGCTGAACAAGTTGTTGCATATGAATGTAATGAAACACTATTGTGCTATAAGAAATGATGAGCAGGAGGATTTCAGAAAAACATGGTAACATTTGTATGAACTGATGCAAAGTGAAGTGAGCAGAATCAAGAGAACATTGTGCAGAGTAACATAAATATTGTGCAGTGATTAGTTGTGAATGACTTAACTCTTCTCAGCCATACGATGATCCAAGACATTTCCAAAGGACTCATGATGAAAAATGCTATCCACCTCCAGAAAAAGAATGGATAGAGTCTGAGTGTAGATTGGAGTATACTATTTTCACTTGTGTGTACATGTTCATGCGTGCATGTGTGTGTGTGTGTGTGTTTGTGTGTATATTTCTTTTGGTGTATTTTTTCTTTTACAACATGACTTATATGGAAATATGGAAATATATATGGAAATATAGTTTATTTGGCTTATATTAAATGATTATAGAATGGAAATATAGTTTATTTAGCTTATATTAAATGATTATAGTCTTAGGGAGGAGGGAAGTGAGGAAGGGAGGGAAAAAATTCAGAATTCAAAAATTTTTAAAAAAAATTAATGATAAAATTTGTCTTTATATGTAATTGGATAAAATAAAATTCTACTAAAATTCTTTCATTTATAAAGACAAGAGTTATTAGATACATAATCCTGTTTTTCCTGTCACCAGCATCCTAATATTACTGATTGGACATTCTCTTGACAATCAATCATTTAAGTCCCAGAAAGAGGTACAGATAAGGAACAGAAAGTTGAAGCAGTTACCCTGTTGTGCCAAATTACCTAAGTTAATGAGAGCAAAAAATGACACTAGTTGAGAGGTTTTGATCACATTAATACATCCTACTTTTTTTTTTCAACTATCTCAAAAGAAAGGTTTTCTACATGTTTCAACTTGATTTCCCTCTAGTTTTTTAATGTAAGATTTTAGGACACTTAGCTGCTTAGATAAAAAGGCCATTTAAACGTTCCTATGTAACTAGGCTGTTAATATACTTGAGTGTTCATGATGTACCGTTTATTACCACCGAGTTGGAAAGAAGGAAGAAACCTTCAATTCTGATATCCATAACCACTGCCATTTCTGTTTTGCTTGAGAGGCTGGTTGAATGGAACTTTGACAGCACCCTTGAATTATTATCCCTAAAAACTGAAAACGATTTCATCTGGAAATTTTCTGCCTATCTATCTAATAGTTCAATTACAAAATTACTCTTCTGACTTTATTTTTACAATTTCATACTGAATATCTAGAAATGTGGCCATTGCTACATAGTGAAGCAGAATGAGATGTGTCCAAAAATTTCCTTAATTCATATTTGCTGTAATCCACTTACATACCTTCTCCTACCTCAAGAAGAGAGACTGAAGGAGAAACTCACTAGGGGTAACATTAATTCCCTCAGAAATTTCTTTCTTGTTTTATTAATCTTTTTTTTTAACAACATTGTCATCTTCCAATAAGCTCTCCTACTCCCAAACTTTTGGGATAAGGAAAAAAAAAAGATACAAGACTTCAGCCATCTATAGTGTATTCAACATTCCACATCTGTAGTTTACCAGCTCTACTGAAATGGAAAAACATTTTATACTCTACTGGTGCTCTGGAGCTAAGCTTGGGCATTGCTTTTCCTCTGAATTTTGAGTATTGTTTTATCTCACAGGGAATGATATAGAGGAATAGAATAGAGGAACTGGGAAATAAATGTGTGAACTGATGAAAAGTGAACAGTACAATAAACACAATGACCTCAGGGACTTTTAAAGGCATCACACCACTAGAATCTTGATGCTCCATTCAACTTTGCCAAAGCCATCCATTCACATCTGGCTTGCCACCTGTGGTAAGGGTGACTTGTACAGTCTGTGTGTAAGTCCACCCCCTTTACATCTTCCCAGCGCCACTTCAGTGTTTGCGCATAGTCACTGCAACTCTTTTGAAGTGAAACTTTATGGGACCCATTTCCTTGCCAGATTGTCCCCAGATAAAGCATCTTAATGTGGCAAGAAAAGGGCACACTAACAAGGAACTTGGAGCCCACACGGTAAAGAAGTAAGATAATAAAGGGTAGGGAAAAGTCTTGAAAAAAATGCTGCCGTGGTCTTCAATAAATGTAGAAGGCAGCACTTATACAGAAAGAAAGCTCCATTTTTTGTTAGAGTTTCAGGGATAATTACTTTAGCATTGCTTTGGCAGGGAGACATTCACTTCTGTGATTAAGGTTGTATCGGGTTATTTTCCCCCCCTGCTGCCAGAAATGTAATGATAACAGTGTGTGGGAGATGGGGGAAGAAACACAAGACGGGTGGATAATTTGGAGTTCAACCAAAATCCCAAACTGAAAGAAAAACTTTTTCCTCTTGCGCTAGTTAAAACATAAATGGCTGGTATCATTTTCCTCTGCCAGTCTTCTCAAGGAATGGGGACAGCTTGGGAAAAAAGATATACATCGGGAAAAAAAAAAAGTATTTGCTTTTTGTTTGATAACATTGCCCTCTAGTGGTTCTTGCAACCACTACATTTCTATAGTGTGTTCTGCTGTATCTGTGCTCTAGCTGGGTACTCATCTTAGCACCATTTTCCTGGGTTCATTGTGTCTAGAGATGACAGCAGAATATGCTAGCAGTGTGTCTTTTGCATCGAGAAACATGACAACCACAAGAAGAGAGGCAGAAGGAATGCTATGAAAATGTCCTGAAGTGCAGCTTTAAATCATTAGGTCAAGTCTTAGGTTTCAGGAAAAGCAGGGTAAGCTACCATCCACATTGACCTACGACAATCAGTGAGAGCAAGGACTCTTTCCGAGCAATGACTTTAGAGATCACAGCCACTTCTAAGGGGCTAAGTCCCAGGAGAGGGAGGCTGCCAATAGCAACTGTGCTTAAAGTGGGGTGGGCGCCATTAGTTATCAGCATTTTTAAAGATGGACAGCTATATAAATACATTTTCCAGGGCAGAAAAGAATTAGAGGATTATTGATTAATAGAGACAGCTTGAGCATATGGAAAATAATTAGAATACTATGAAACTCTCATTATGATATTGCTGGTTAATATGGAAGAAAGGAAATGATCTTTTTGAATTTCAATTTCCTAATCTGCCACCAACATCCTGGTAGAGATGTGAAAATAAAATAATCAGTGAACTCTGAATTGATAAGATTGCTTTTGGGTAGTTACAGCATGTAAAGAAGTCCAAAATAAATGAGTAGCTTCCTATAGCAGGTTTTGTCAATAACTAGCTATGTGACCTTAGGCAAATGAAATTCCCTACACTGTCTCAGTTTACTTGTAGGTAAGTGAAAGGACTCTAGGTGATATCCAAGTTCCTTTCCAGATATAAAAGTCTATACAATTCTCTGATTTTAAGATGTTATTAAAAGCTTTGATGAAATTTATGTATTATGTTTAATTGTCAAAGCATATTTCTTATTTATTTAGAGCATTCTTGTTGCTAATGTGGAATGTATTACAATCATCACCGGGAGGGGTATGGAAAGTTAAGTATCCCTGAGTTTATAGACTGGAGAAACAGAGATCAGAGAAAGAAAGGATATGCCTTTCCAAGAACCTGTCATCAGTTATGGAAGTGGAAATTTGAACCCACGATACCTGACTTCATGATTTTCCCCCTTAATAAAGATATTCATTTACAATGTAATGAAAGAGAATGTCTACTTCCTAAGAATGGAATTGGAAGTATATCCTTCTCTGACAATGCTAAGAAAATGATAAACTTTCCAATGAAGCAGTTAGTTTTCACAATAGATAGACTGCTAGACTTGACATCAGGAAGATCTATGTTCAAAACTGGCCTCAGATATTTACTAGCAGTGTGACCCTGGGTAAGTCATTTAACTTTTGTCTGCCTCAGGGTTCTTATCTCTAAAATGGGGAAAATAATCACATCTACCTCCTAGGATTGTTGTGAGGATAAAATGAGATAATATTTGTAAACACTTTGCAAGTCTCAAAGCGTATGAATGCTAGCAATTGTTATTGTCATGCCCCAAGTGACTATCACATAGTTATAGAATTCTTATTATTTGTTGTAGATGACTAAAATCAATAACATTGGAGTTGACTTTTCTTATGTTTTTTGCATTTGTTGTCATTGCCAGTTCTCTTAGGCAACAAGGTATAACAATTCTTACTAAATTTTTTGTGGGCAAATGAGAGTTTCTGAAGCAATACTATAAAATATATATTATAGATACCACAAGATTATTTTTTCATTTTAAGAAAAAACAGTGGTTGGTGGAAATGAAGTAACTCATCAAATCTTTTTTCTGTTACTGAGAAATACTTGGTCTTTTCTAAAAGTCAACCTAAAAATGTGATCTAGAGAATGGAGTCTAGGACAGAAAGAAATCACTTAGGGGTAACTAGGTGGTACAGTGGTTAGAACACCAGCTCTGGAGTCAGGAAGACCAGAGTTCAAATGTGACCTCAGTTACTTATTAACTGTTTGACCTTGGGAAAGTCACTTAATGGTGTTTGCTTCCAAAAAGAAAGAAATCTCTCAAAAGCAACTTGTTCCTTGGCTATTCTTTTCTTTATTGACTATCTAAACTCCTACACCAGTGGTTCTCAACTTTCCTAATGCTGCGATCCTTTAATACACGTATGTGGGCAGACCCGCCCAGAGACTGACAGAGAAGTGGTGTCTCAGTTCCTAAGACAATCAGAAATATGGATTTTCAGATGGTGTTAGGCAACCCCTGTGAAAAGGTCGTTCAACCCCCCAAAGGGGTTGCCATTCACAGGTTGAGAACTGCTGTTCTAGACAAATCTTCTTCAAATACTGTGGGCATGTAGCCTACTCTAAGTATGACAGTGTGCAAAACATTCAGGCTTTTTAAAATATAGGAAATGTCAGCGATAGATTATAGGTCCTAGAGTCAGGAGGACCTTGGTTCAAATCTAGCCTCAGATACTACCTGTGTGACCTTGTGCAAGTCATTCATCTTTGATTGCCTCCAATAAATGAATGAATGAATAGATAAGTAGACATGAGAAATGTACTTGAGGAATAAATGATTTGTTGCTTTTGGGAGAATATTAAAAACAAATGGTTTCAATGGGATGTTCTTGATCTTCCCACTTACGTTTTGTTACTTTGATTAGAGACAGCATGGTACAGGGGAACAAATTGTTATTTTGAGAGTCAGAAGATTTCACTTCAAGTCCTGCCTCTTAAACTTGCTACAGTGTGATTTTGGGCAAGTTGACTTTGAACTCAGGTTCTAAGGCAATTTTGAACTTTGTCTATAGTTACATGAACTATCAGCCTTTCCTCATAGACTATATTACTTTCAATTGAAATCACCTAGGAGAAGAAATGGAAGCAATGTTGGATTTCATATATTTGGGCTCAAAAATCACTGCAGATGGTGACCATAGCCATGAAATTGAAGGCATTTGCTCCTTGGAAGGAAAGCTAAAGCCAATATGGCCATCATGTGAAGAAGCAGAGACATTATCTTGCTGACAAAGGTCCATATGTTTAAACCAATGGTTCATCCATTAGCAATGTATGCCTATGAGAGCTGGACTACAAGGAAAGCTGAGTGCTACACAATCAATGCTTTCAATTTGTGCTGCTAGAGAAGCCTTTTGAGAGTCCCCGATAGCAAGGAGATCAAATCAGTCAATGCTTAAAGAAATTAATTCAAACTATTCACTAGAAGGTCAGATACTGAAATTTAAGCTTTAAATACTTTTGTCATATAAGGAGAAAAGAGGGCTTATTGGAAAAGACTTTGATGCTGGGAAAAATTAAAGGCAAAAGTGAAAGCTAGGTGTGTAATGGATTGAGTATTGGACTTAGAATCATGAAGATCCACTTCCTGAGTTCAAATCTAGCCTCAGATACTTACTAGCTATGTGACCCTAGGCAAGTCACTTAACCCTGCTTGCCTTAGTTCCTCATCTGTTCAATGAGCTAAAGAAAGAAATGACAAACCACTCCAATATCTGTGCCAGCAATATCCCAAATGGTGTCGTGAAGAATCAGACATGACTGAAACAACTGAATAGCAATCATTCGGATAGTGTCATGAAAACAAGGAACATGAATTTGGAAAGATTTTGAGAAATGATGGAGGACAGAAGGGCCTGGCAACAACGACAACTCAGTAACAATTCAACAACAACAAAACAGGCTTTCCTTGATCTTTTAGCATCTATCATAGGATTGTATTAAATATTTACATGACAGGTTATTGGGTCTAAGGTGCATGAGGCAAAATACTATTGGCTCTTACAAAGACAATATATGTGTGTGTGTATTCTCTTTGTTGATTGAGTATATATATATATATATATATATATATATATATAGGTTATATATATATACACATACATACACATATATACATATACAGACACACATATACATATATGTGAAGAGAGATTTCATTTACATACATACATAAATATATGTAAATATATACATATAACCACAAGAGTCCTTAGTCTAACTGCCTTATTATACAAAGGAGGAAGCTGAGGCTTAGAGGGGCTAAGTGGCTTACTTGTGTAAGATTACTGTCAGGATTCAGAAAGAGGTCTTTGATCTGATTCTAAATACTGTAGTTCTTTCATTATATTACACTTGGGGCAGCTAGATTGTGCAGTACATAGAGTGCTGGGCCTAGAGTCAAGAAGACTGCTTTTTCTGAGTTCAAATCCAGTCTCTGACACTTATGAGCTGTATGACCTTGGGAAAGTCACATAACCCTGTTTGCCACAGTTTCCTCATCTGTAGTCTGGAAAAGGAATTGGCAAACAACTCCATTAATCGTGTCAAGAAATCCTCAAAAGAGGCCAGGAAGAATCAGATACAACTAAAAAATTACTTGACAACAACATGATTTCTCTTTAAATACTTAGAATTATCCGTTAAGAAAAGTTCTGTAAATTCTCACTAAGTTAAGTGGCCAAAAATGTGGATGAAAATGAGAACGAAAAAGTATGTTCTTCTTCTTCTTGTAGGTAATTAATTAGACTTAATGTTATCTAAAGGTAGGTTGGGAGAACCATTGGAGAAAGCTGTAAGGAAATCAATCATGGTGTACTTGCTCCCCCTAGTGGTATCATTGAATATTAAGCTTCCACAGATTGAATCATCAATGTCCTAATTAGAAATTTAAAAAAAAAAATGTAATTCCAGGTGGAGAATTCAAAGAAATACAAGATTCTGTCCAGGGAAAAATTACTTAAAACAGGGGTTTAAAGGCTTTTCCTACAGTATCTACATTTCTAGAACTGTATCATTCCAGTTCTTTGGGAGTGAGAATTATATCCAATACAAGTAAAACTCACTTTTCCCTATTCTATAAAGTTGCTTCATTCCCCTCCCCCCTAAAAGAGACAACATATGTGAGAACAATAAAAAAAATTATACAGTGTTTTAAAAATTGAAGTTAACATCATAATCGTAATTGTCATTTGAAGTATAGAAGGAAGAATGATTAACTTGGAATGTTGGAACTTGGATTTAAATTTTCAGTTGTGTTAATTACTATCTGTGTGACCTCAAGAAAGCCATTTAATCTTGTCCCAGTTTCCTCATATAGGTGGTGAGTGAGACAGAATAGATGTCCTCCATATTCCTTTCCAAGCCCATTATGAAATGATTATTAAGTGCTTTGGAAATTGCTAAATGCTAAACAAAGGCAATGTGTTGTTTTTCTTAACAAAAATACACAATCAAAATAGTTTAATAGTCTATTGCAGGGGGCAGAGTCAAGATGGCAGCATAGAAACAGGAAAACTTCATGGCTCCCCCCATAACCACCTCAAATACCTACAAAATATGACTCTAAACAAATTCTAGAGCTACAGAACCCACAAAGTGACAGAGAGAAACAAATCTCTTATTGAAGGCAGCCCAGCAGTCAGAAGGGAAGGGTTCATCACAATACTTTGGGAGCCAAGCCCAGCCCCGTGTGAGCCTGTGGTTTTAGCCCCGGGGTGGCCTGGACCAGCCTCAGCTGGAGCATTTGGGAGAGTGGATCACCAGCAGCTACAGAAGTTTCCAGAATTATCAACCCATAAATGACAAAGACAAAGTAAAAGGTAAATGAAACTCTCCTGGATATGGAGGGAACAGAGTGCGGTCCAGGCTCTACCCCCAGAGCAACAAGTGGTGGAAGCCGCAGCCCTATAACAATACTGGGATTTGAAAATCTTCTATGCCCCTTGAGCTTGCTGACATAGCAGGAAGGGGTGGAGCAAGAGAACGCTGGAACCAAGCTAGTCTCTGTGCCATGATGACTGGAAGCAGTGGCAGAGGCAGTGGCTGCGGTTGCAAACTCCTTTTGCTTTGAGTGGGCCAGAATCTCTGCTAAGGACTCCTGCTGAGGACTGCCTGGGACGGGAACTGCCAGAGGCCGGAGCTGCTGGGAGCAAGCTGCCTGGACGCTGAGCAGTTGTGTGGGTGAGGAGAGGAGGATCTTTGCCTGAGGTGACCTGTCCTGTCTGAAGGCTTGAGAATGTGGGTGTTTACTACTTTAACCACATGTGCCAACTTCATAACTACTGCGTTGGCTTTGACTTTCTGGTTTTGGGACTCAGTTTTCTGGTATTTAAATGAGTGCTCTAGCTATATTTCTTATGTAGAAGGCCTGTTACATTTCATGATTAATAACCATATCAGCATATTTATAGTTACTGTAGGCATTGTGAATACTGCATTGCTGATACAAGCCCTGCTGCCACCTCCATGTGAATGCTTCAGAGCTCCTGGCCTGCAGATTGTAGGAGGGCCAAGCAACCATTCAGAGGCTAGGTGCTCTTGCCTTAACCTGCCTGAATCTGGATTGTGGTCTTGAGTGGTAGTGCTGAGGTGTGTGACCAGTGAACCAAAACTGGGGGAGAAGGGGAGACAGCACCCTCCTATTAGCTCTGGCAGCTGTGAAACCCCAATGATTTGGTACCAAGATCTCCCCTCTAGAAGCAGAGTTCTACTGTTGGTAAAGAGCTCAAAAGTCAAGCAATTGACTGGCAACATGATCAAACAAAGGAAGCAAAGCAAGCACAGCCATCCAACTTTAGATTCCTTTTTGGGGGACAAAAAGGATCAAAGCATGGAATGGGAGGAAGGCAACACAATCAGAACTCTTGCACCAAAAGCTTCCAAGAAAAATATAAACTGGTTACAGGCCATGGAGGAGCTCAAGAAGGATTTTGAAAATCAAGTAAGAGAAGTGGAGGAAAAATTGGGAAGAGAAATGAGAATGATGCAAAAAAAAATCATGAAAAGAGAGTCAACAATCTTACTGAAGAAAATAACACCTTAAAAATAGACTAACTCAAATGGCAAAAGAGGCCCAAAGAGCCAATGAGGAGAAGAATACCTTAAAAAGCTGAATTGCTCAGATGGAAAAAGAATTTCAAAAGCTCACTGAAGAGCATAATTCCTTCAAAATTAGATTGGAGCAAATGGAAGCTAATGACATTATGAGAAATCAAGACACGATTAAAGAGATCCAAACAAATGAAAAAGTAGAAGGCAAAGTCAATATCTCTTTGGAAAAACCACTGATCTGGAAAATAGATCCAGGAGAGACAATTTAAAAATTATTGGACTACCTGAAAGCCACAACCAAAAAAAGAACATAGAAAGCATCTTTCAAGAAATTCTCAAGGAAAATTGCCCTGATACTTTGGAAGCAGAGAGCAAAATAGAAATTGAAAGAATTCACTGATCACCTCTTGAAAACAATCCCAAAAAGAAAACTCCTAGGAATATTATAGTCAAATTCCAGAGTTCCCAGACCAAGAAGAAAATATTTCAAGCAGCCAAGAAGAAACAATTTGAATATTGTGGAAACATAATCAGGATAACACAAGATCTAGCAGCTTCTACATTAAGGGATCAAAGGGCTTGGGATATGATATTCCAGAGATCAAAGGAGCTAGGATTAAAACCAAGAATCACCTACCCAGCAAAATCAAGTATAATGTTTCAGGGGAAAATATGGTCATTCATTTAGGTGGAGGACTTTGAAGCATTCTTGATGAAAAGAAACAAGAACTGAATAGAATATTTGACATTCAAATATGAGAAGCATTAGAAGGTAAACAGGGAAAAGAAATCATAAGGAATTATCAAAGTTGAACTATTTACAGGCCTACATGGAAATAGTTGTAATTTATGTTGTAAGTTATACAATTTATGCTGTAATTTATACAACTAATGTTGTAATTATACAATTAATGTGTAATTGTAACTTATGAAACTTTTCTCAGTATGAGGATAGTTGAAGGGATTGTAAATGTATATATGTATACATACATATATATCTATATAGGAAAATTTATATGCCTATGAATACATATGTGAGTATGTATATATATATATATATATATATAAACAGGTGTACATAGACTGAGGGCACAGGATCAATTGAACAGGGAGAGATGATATTTAAAAGGTGAAATTGATTGGTGAGAGAGGAATATAATGAGAGGAGATGGGGAGAGACAGAATGGTATAAATTATCTCATGTAGAAGAGGTGAAGGATAACTGTTACAATGGAGGGAAAGAACAGGAAGGCAAAAGGGAATGGGTCAACCTTGATCTCATTTAATTTGTCTTAGGAAGTGAATGGCATGCACTCTGAATTTGGTATCTTGCCCTATAGGAGAGTAGGGGGGAAGGGAATGAGAGGGAGGATTTTGGAGGCAAGGGTAAGTGGGGTAGAAGGGTAGTTAGAAGCACACATTGTTCTAAAGGGACAGGGACAAAAAGAATAGAACAAGTTTGGGGGGGGGATGGGATGGATGGAAATATAGTCAGTCTTTTACAATATATCCACTATGGAAATGTTTTGTGTAACTCCACATGTACAACCTATGATGAATTGTTTACCTTCCCAGTAAGGGTGGGAGATGAGGGAGGAAGGGAAAGAATTGGGAATTTAAAGTTTTAAAATCAAATGTTTTTTTTTAAATGATGATGATGATGATGATGATGATGATGATGCAGCAACTGGGAGATAAGATATACAGGCACTGGCTTATGGAGATCCATTTTGCTCTACCAGAAAGTCAGAAGGCAGATAGGGGAGAATATAGGAGAGAACAGATTGGGGGAGGAGGTATTCAGTGGGATTGCTGTTTTGGGGTGGTGGGTAATGGAAAGATGGGGAGAAAATTTGTGACTCAAAATCTTGTGGAAATGAATGATGTAAACTAAAAATAAACACAAAAGTTAAATTAAAAAATTTTTTAAAAAGTAAAGAAAAACTTAAATAAAAAAAAAGTCTATTTTGGAAATTTTTGTACCATTGTGGAATGTGGAAGTAAAAGGCAATGGGGGAGCGGTGCTGTAGATTGATTAGTGGGTTAAGAGTCAGGATACCTACAATGAAATCTTGGCTCTGATCTTTACCAGCTTTCTGATCAGGGGCAAATCACTTGATCTCTTCAGTTTCTTTTTGCATAAAATAGGATTCTTAATGCTTTTGTTGACTAACTTTGTAAGTATTAAAGTCCTACAAAAATGGGTTGTTACGATTAAAAGGAAACTATTGGATAGAACAAAACAAGGACTGAGCTCCTCAAGCAACTGCCTTATTTGAAATATGCATATCAAATTGGATAATGTAAGATGCTGACTAGATCAGCTGGGGTCCAGATAGATTACAAAGGAAGAAAACAAATAAGTGTTTTTCTAATGTCTATTATGTGTCATGCTTTGTGCTAAGCACTTTATGAGTGTTATTTCATCTGATCCACACAACAACCTTATGAAGCAAATGGTCTTACTATTCCCATTGTATAGTTGAAAAAACTGAGGTAAATTGCTTAAGTGATTTGCAAGGGTTACACAGTTAGCTAGCAGAGACCTAGTCAGGTCTCTCTGACTCCAGACCTAGTGCTCTATCCACCATGCCAAAAACAAACAAAACAAGCAACCCCCAAAACAAACAAATAACTTAGAATTAAATAGGCCAGAAAAGTTAAAAGCAAAGGAGTAGTAAACAACCCCTGCCCTTCTCATACACCTATTCTTTGACTTTCTGAATCATAAGCTAAAAACAAAACAAAACAAAACAAAACACGAAGGATATAATTGCCTTGCATTGTTTATTAGGAGAAAATAATGACTCTTTGTATGAGCCAGGGTTAGTCCCACAACTTCCCTGGATCACATTTTCTACTTCCTTTGGAATTTGGACTGGATGATGTCTAAGATCCCTTCTGGGTCTAATATTCTATGAAAAATAAATAATTGGTGTCTTCCTTATACTCTTGGGAAGAACAAGGCAACACAGCTGGACATAAAATGTATTGAGTTTAAGAGGGATCAAAGACTTAGACTGAATAAATGAAGGTCCTGAGGTGAAACTTTTATTTGGATGACACAATGTCTGTGCTTAAAGAGTAAGAAATTATAGGCAAGGAATACTTGTAGGCATTTCTTAGGAGAGTTACTTCATTCCACAGACATTTCATTCAACAGCCATTGAAGTATCTACTATATGCAAGGCTAGGGACAGAATAATATGCATTACAAAAACTCTACTCTCAAAGAATTAATAATCAAGTTAGTAAGGGAAAAAGCTGTATATGTAAATCATGATGGCATGAGGGAGATGGTCTAAGTGCAAATGAAACATCCAAGCCCATGAAGTGTGCCTTATGAAAGAGGAATATGTATTCTGCTTAAGCCATTTCAGTATTGCCACTTAAAAACAAACAAACAAACAAACATACAAGATAATTATAAGAAATCACAACAATTAGTGCTTAAAGAAGCCTTTCCCATTGGGCTTTATAAGGTTCAGAAGGTTCTTTATAGTCTTCAAAGATTCCCTTTGATATAGAAAAGGTGATAAAGGTCCTTTCTATTGCATAAGTGAAGAATTAGAAGCTAACAGAAATGATGACTAACATTAAGACACAGATCACTCAGTAAATGGGAGAACTTGAACTGAGATCTGGAGCAATGGTCAACAAACTGGAATCTTGAAGGTAATTATCAGGAGAAATAATTCCAATGGGAATCCTAGAAAGACCTAATACAAAAAGCAGGGAGAAAATAGCCAGAAGTAGAAACAAATAGTGAAGGAATATGAGGAGAAAAAGGGAATGAGGAAGAGGAAAATGAGACACATACAGAGAGAAAGAGACAGAGAGAGAGACAGAGAGACTGAGAGACAGAGAGAAAGAGACAGAGACAGAGAGAGAAACAGGGAGAAACAGAGTGAGACAGAGAGAGAGAAAGGCAGGGAGGAGAGGAATAAAGAATATCTTGCATTTGTATAGTTTAATTAATGTTGTAAAAATTTCATTATCAATTGTCCTATGAGTGTTGTATATGGAATTAAAGGACATTTTGAATGCCACTTCTCTACTTACCATTTATGTGACCTAGGGTAAGTCAATTCATCTCTCTTAGCAATGGTTTCCTCATCTATAAAATGAGGGGTTGAGAAGATTCTTGGAAGATGACTGAGGAGGTCAGAAAATTTCAAACTCTCAAGATTTTCCTCCACAAAAGGGATAAAGTAGCACCTCTGGACAAACATAGAGCCATGAAAACAGATAAGAATAGAGGCAGAAAAAGGGACCTTCTGGGATAATCTGAGAAGACCTGAAGAAAAATCCCAAGAGGAGGAAAAATCTCTGGGGGGAAATCAACTCCCTCTGAAGAGTAAACACATCCAGGCTATGGCCCACCTTAACAACAAGCTGCTTAAACTACAAGCTGCAAGCCCTGGGTCCAGCTGTGTTGGGAGGCTGCCTTGGCCTCAGCCACGTGAACTTTAACCCCTGGGACAGTAAGGGGAATTGAGCGTTTGAGCCTGGAAGGATTTGAGTGAACCTCTGCTGACAAGGAACACCAGACCCAGCTGTGCTACAAAGAGCAGTGGGGATAAGAAGGAACCAGCACTCTCCTGGTGAGTGCAGAAGCAGTGAGGCAGAAAATTCTTGGATGTGGGGACTTACAGGAGGCTGGAGGTCTGTTATTCTCTGTCTCTGTTTCTCTGTCTCCTTCTGTCTCTCTATTTCTGTCTCTCCAAACTTGGTAAAATAATTCTAAATTATTATACTCTAAAGCAGTGGTTCTCAACCTTCCTAATGTCACGACCCTTTAATACTCATATGTAGGCATATCTGCATGTGGGCGGACCTGGCTAGAGATGGATAGAGGAGCAGTGTCGCGGTTCCTAAGACTATAAGAAATATATGTTTTCCAATGGTCTTAGGCGACCCATGTGAAAGAGTCGTTCGACCCCCAAAGGGGTCATGACCCACAGGTTGAGAACCGCTGCTCTAAAGTATAATTAGCTTAAACTGTTCATCATGCAACACTTTTGGTCATCTCACCATACTGCCTTTCCTCCAGTCATCAGCCTTGTCTCTCTCCAACACCTATAGCTTACACTCCACACTTAGATCTCCCAGTTCTGATAATTAAGATTTTACCTAGAACCAGATATGTGCCACTCCCCAGAAATCTCTACACTATGACGCTACTTGCTTCTCTCCCCACACATCCTCACCCTCATTCCATCTACTCTTTCTGTGTTGCTTTCCTCCATTAGTGTATTAGAGGCATGATCTTGTAAGTAGACAAGTATTTGCATCCCCAGAGCTTAGCACACTTTCTGGCACCTAGGAAACACTCAAGTAAGATTATCCATCTATTAGTCTATTTATCATCTGTCATGTCTATCAGTCTGTCATTTATTATCTGTCCTCTAGAAATCTATCTAATCCATGTGTCTATATATGTATAGTTTTTCAGTTTTTCAGTTACAACTGTTATCTCTTGATCCACATATCAGTTCTACAGGAGACAAATAAGATGATCTGATATTCCCATCTCTCTGAGGACTTGCCACATTTTGTGGTGATGCACATAGTCAAAGGCTTTAGGGTATGTAGATTTTTTTTTTCTGGAACTCACTTGCTCTCTATCATCCAGTGAATGTTGGCAATTTGGTCTCTTATTCCTCTGCCTTTCTGAAAAACAGCCTGCTCTGGTAATTCTCTATTCATGTATTACTAAAGGCTACCTTGTAGAATCTTAAACATAACCTTGCTGGCATATGAAATGAGTACAATTGATTAGTAATTTGGTCGTTCTTTGGCATTTACCTTCTTTAAAATAGGGACATAAACTGATCTTTTCTAATCTAGTCACCACTGTTGAGTTTTCCAAATTACTGTTGAGTGCAACACTTTAAAAGCATTCTCTTTTAGGATTTTAAAGAGCTTGGTTATAATTGCATTACCTTCCAACTAACCTTATTGGCAGCAATGCTTCCTGAGGCTCAATTAACTTGACTCTCCATACTATCATGGTAATCAGTGATATTAAGATCTTTCTTATATAGTTTTTTTTCTGTATTTTCTTGCCACTGCTTCTTAATTTCTTCTGCTTCTGTTAAGTCTCTACTATTTTTGTCTTTTATCATGTCCATTTTTGCATGGAACATTCTCTTGATACCTCTAATTTTCTTAAAGAGATCTCATCTTTTCCATTCAATTAAAAAAATATTTCTTTGCCTTGCTCATTCAAGAAAACCTTATCTCTCCTTGCTATTCTTTGAAATTCTACATTCAGTTGGGTATATCTTTCCCTTTCTCTGTTTCTTTTCCTTCTTTCCCTTTCTGTTTCTAAAGGTTCATCAGTTAACCATTTTGCTTTTATGTTCTTCTTTTTCTTTGGATTTTTTGTTGTTGTTGTTGATGCCTCCTGTACAATATTGCAAACCTCTGTTGCTAGTTCTTCAGGCACTGTATCTACCAGATCTAATCCCTTAAATGTATTCATTGCTTACATTTTAAATTCTTAAGAGATTTTATTTAATAAAGGATAAACGACAATATCTAAGATCCAGGTGTCCTGGTGCAAGCCTATATAGTTCTTGCTATGTGGGAAAGCTGAGGCTGGTGGATCACATGAGCTCAGGAACTCTGAGTTGAAGTAAGGGTTAAAAAAAGAGAGATTTTATTTAAGTAATATTTATATAGTCTGATGTTTTTCTATACTTTCTTTGGCTTAAGTCTGAATTTTGCAATAAGAAACTCATGATTTGAGCCACCATGAGCTCCATGTCTTGTTTTAACTGACTGTATAGAGCTTCTCCATCTTTGGTTGCAAAGTATATAATCAATCTGATTTAGATATTTACTATGTGGTGACGTCCATGTGTAAAGTTACCTTTTGGGATTGTTGAAAAAGAGTCTTTGTTGTGACCTGTGACATCTTGACAAAACTCTATTAGTCTCCGTCCTACTTCATTTTGCACTCTAAGGCCAAACTTGCCTGTAATTCTAATTATCTTTGGATTTACTATTTTAACATTTCCTACTTTAGCATTTCAACCATCTTTGATGAATGTGGCATTTTGGGATGTTATTTCTAGATGATGTTGTAGGTCTTCATAGAACTGATCAACTTTGGCGTCTTCATCATCAGTTGTAGAAGCATAGATTTGTATTGTTGTGATGCTGACTGGTTTTCCTTGAATTCAAACAGAAATCATTCTATTATTTTGAGATTATACCCCAGTACTGCTTTCCTCATTCTTTTATTGAGTGTCAGAGCTACTTTACTTCTTCTAAGGGATTTTTGTCCAAAAAGTATATGTAGTGATTACCTGAATGAAATTCAACCATTCCCATCCATTTAGATTCACTGACATCCAAGATGTTCATCTTTAATCTTTCCACCTCATGATTGATCAGATCCAGCTTACTTTGCTTCATAGGTCTTATACTCCAGGTTCCTTTGCAATATTATCTTTACAGATTAGACTTTTCTTTTGTCACTACATATATCCATAGTTGTTTCCTTTCAGCTTTAGGCAAGCCACTTCATTCTATCTGGAGCTAATTGTACTTGTCCTCTGCTCTTCCCCAGTAGCAAATTATACACCTTTCTACCTGAGGGACTCATCTTCCAATGTCATACATTTTATCATTTTGATACTATCCATGGGGTTTTCTTGGCAAAGATAGTGGAGCTATTTGTCATTTCCTTCTCCAGTGGATCATCTTTTGTCAGACTTTCAACTATGACATGTCAGTCTTGGGTAACCCTTCATGGTACACCTCATAGTTCCACTGAGCTACACAATCCCTTTGCCATGACAAGCACTGATCCAGCAGGAGATTCTGATTATCTCTATTTACATTATCTCCATGAGGAAGTTGGAGGAAATAGAGGTTAATTGACTTGCTCTGTGTCACACAGACAGTAAGAACCAGAAGCTATTTTTGAACTCAGGTCTTCTGGACTTCTTGATCTGTGTCATAAAGATTTTCAGTGTAGATTAACAAATGTCACAACATCACAAGATGAGAGACTAATTCTAGAGTATGGAATAGGAATGGTTATCCAAGGATTTCAGTTTGTTCAGAGCTCTATGCACAGTACCACCCAGCTACTTCTGAGGAAGTGAATATCAAAGGAGGAAATCTTGGGCATCAAATGTAAAGTATATTGCTATTATTGTGAGGTGGAAGTTATTTGTTTACTAGAATAACAGTTGAGAAATGAAATATTCAGCTTAAACCACAGGATTGGCTTCACCTGGCCACATGATTTTATAATAGTATGAAATACTATCATAGTATGAAAAGATCACAAATATTCCATATCTGATGGTGTCACTGTGCTTTGTATGATCACTTGAGTAAAACTGGAGAGTATTTGACTCTTCTTTTCTCAGCCGCCATGAGAAGACAGTTATGGTAAAGTTTCTCAAAGTAGTGTTAAACTATTGTAGTATAAAATATGTAAAATACCTTTAGCCAAAGGAGTGTAGTCTGGAAAGCTATAGCATTGAAGTCATATGAATGAACTTCTGGGGTCTCTCGTGAATGTTCCAAATCAAACAAGGATTATCTTGTCAATATTAAAGACTGCCATTATCACTATATGAAAATATGCTATGCTCCTAGTTCACATATGAAATGCATCATAAAGATTTTCAGTGAGATTAACAAATGCCAGAATGTCTCAAAAGAAAGATAGGAGATTAATTCTAGAGTCTGGAATAGGAATAGCTGTCCAAGGAGTTCAGTTTGGATATATAACAGATTTATTTGTGTATGTTAGAGTAAAGGTAACTGAAGTGCTCAACAGTACAGTCAGGCAGTGAAAATCCATCAATATATTTTTTTAAATGTCATTTCTATATGTTTCAAAGTTGAGGAAAAGGGCACAGTCATAAGAAAATAAGCTAATTGTGGAATTTTCTTCATAACTCTTCCTTTACTTACCCAGACACTTGCTCTGTTGATATTATTGGATGAGACTACATCACAGAGCCATTCTGCTCTGAATCAACAAGGTGCTGGACCAGGAGTCAGGAAGACAAGAATTCAAATCCATCTTCACACACTTCCCAACTGGGTCTCTCTGGGTGAGTTAAGTGACTCACTTAACTTCAATCTGTCCCAGTTTCCTCACCTATAAAGTAAGGATAAAAACGACAGCTATTTCCCAGGGTTGGCATAAGCCTCAAGTGAGATAATATTTGTCAAGTTCTTTGGAAACCTTAAAGTACTATAGCTATTATTATTAGCTATTCACTTAACATCTTGGGATTTGATTAAAAAAATACATGGCATTTAAGCAGAAATAAATGATGAATATGAAGAATTCAGAGAGACTTGGGAAAATCTGCATGACTGGAATCCAAATGAAATAAGAACCAGAAGAAAAAAAATATATATATATAGTTATAGTTATAGTTATCATATATGTGATAACAATTACATAAATAAAAGGAAATCTTAAGTGTCACGGTTGATAAAATGCTGAGTCTGGAGTCAGGAAGACCTGAGTGCAAATCTGCCTCAAATACTTACTAGCTGTGTGACCTTAGGCAAGTCCTTTAACATCTGTTTGCCTCAGTTTCCTTTTCTGTAACATGGGGATAATAAAAGCATTTACCTTTCATAGATTTGTGAGCATCAAAGGAGATATCTGTAAAGTGATTAGCATAATGCCTGGCACTGTGTAGTGTTATATAAATTTTAGCTAGTAGTAGTATTAGTAGTTTGTAAAGTAGTAGTTGTGATAGTGGTGGTGATGGTGGTAGTGTTGGTGGTGGTGGTGGTAGTAGTAGTAGTAGTAGTAATAGTAGTAGTAGTAGTAGTAGTAGTAGTAAGGGATATGGGACTGGAGGGGTAAATTGTTACTTTTGCCACACCCAAAAGGAAGAAGCTAACAGCCTAACTGAAGCTACTCTCTGAAGAACTCTTCTCCTCTTATCAAGAATGTGCATCTCAAAACAAAATATACATAGAAGTGCTTAAAGTACATTGCAGATATCTCCACATAGCCATTGCTATAAACTGTATTTTATATGAAAGGGAAGAAATAAACATTGATTAAGTGTTTATGTGCCGGGTATATAGCTAAATGTTTTATCAATATTATGTAATTCAGTGATTCTCAACCTGTGGTTTGCGACCCCTTTGGGGGTCAAACAACCCTTTCACAGGGGTCACAGGGGTCACCTAAGACCATTGGAAAACACATATTTCCGATGGTCTTAGGAACCGAGACACCTCTCCTCTCTCTGTCTCCAGGCAGGTCGGGCCACATGCAGATACGCCCACATACAAGTATTAAAGGGTTGCGGCATTAGAAAGGTTGAGAACCACTTATCTAATTTATTCTTCATAACAACTCTAGAATACAAGTGCTATTATTATCCACATTTTATATGTGAATAAATAGGGGCTGATAGAGTTTAAACAATTTGTTTAAAATCAGATAGCTATTAAGTGTCCAAAGCCAGGTTTGAACTCAGGTTTTTTTCTTTTTTCTTTTTGGAAAGCAATTGGGGTTAAGTGACTTGCCCAAGGAAACACGACTAGTTTTTGGGTTAAGTGTCCAAGGCTAGATTTGAACTCAGGTCCTCCTGACTCCAGGGCTGGTAGTCTATTCACTGTGCCACCTAGCCACCCCTTGAACTCAGGTCTTTCTGACTCTGGGCCCAGAATATAAAATTATAGAACAATGATAGCTCAAGAAAAGTAGAAGACTCCTATAACTCATCCAATCCAATCTGCATTATCTAATTGCCAGATTTAAAAAGATTTTGGAAATAAGCTGTTGAAGAAAAAATGTAAATTAAGAAGTACAGAGAAATATGACATAGATGTTTTATGTTGCTCAACCCCCTCCAAACTTCCTTGGGAAAGATCCCCAAACTCTCAGTATCTTTGTCAGTTACTAGTCAGGAACCGAGGCCATTGAGCTGTGGAAGGGAAAGAGAGCACTTTGTTACAATAATCTTGATGAGGACACTAGCTTCCTCCCTCCTTGGGGACTGTGCACAACCCACCTAGATAATCTCTTGTTGTTATTATTCAGTTGTATCCAAGTCTGTAACTCCATGAACCATAGTATGTCAGTCACTTCTGTCCTCCACTATCTCTGGAAGTCTGTCCAAGTATATTGTTCCTTATTTCCATGATACTATCTATCCTTCTCATCCTCTGCAATGTTTCCCAACATTAGGGTAATTCCTAGTGAGTCCCAGCTTCTTATTATGTGGCCAAAGCAGTTAGCCTTCAGCTTTAGTATTTGACCTTCCAGTGAATAACCTAGGTAGTTAGCTAGCCCCAAATTCTTGGCCAGTTTCCACATGAGCCTTTGTGTTGCAGAGCTAAATGTTTATCAGAAGGGAAAATAGAAAAAGACCTAGGTGAAACCTCTGTGTGGCATAGTAGCATATTCTGAGCAATCTTATTCCATGTAGCCATCCCTTTATGTCTTTTTTTTTCTCTCTGCTATTATTTGTATAGTATCCTGTTTTGTGTGTGTTCCTAGGAGAGTATCATAGAGTGAGTCGATCTGTAAGATCTTACGATTTCAGCATACAGCAAAGAACTGCATGGTAAAGACTCTCTTAAAGAAAATTAGCAACAGCTACTTCACTGACAATGCATTTCACACCCTCCCCTGTTGCCTTGAGTGGGCATGGGCTACATGGGCTGCATGGGCTACATGGGCTCCACAGGTTCCTCTGCTTCATATCGGCAGTGGTAACTCCATTCCACATTAGTGCTAATGAACCTAACAATCAATCTTGTTATTATAAAGGCATATTTTGTTTGGAAAGAAGAAAATGCATTAGCTCATTAAAAAGTACCTTAATGATTAAAAAAGAATAAATGTCTGTTCCCAGAGCACACAATGTACTAGTAGGGAAGCATTACTCAGAATCTGATTCCTTCATTCCCTCAAATATTTATACTTGTCTTTGACATGTGATTCAATAAACAATCCCAAACTAAGTGCAAAACATTGTGGGAGGCATTGAGGATGTGAAGACAAAAAATGGTACATCTCTAACTATTTCACATTCTACCAAGAGAATACAACATAGGATGATAGGCCCGGCATTGAAAGGGATCATAAAGAACATCTAATCCAACCCTTATGTTTTAGAGATGAGTAAGTCTGACACAGTCCAGAAAAGTGAAATGGTTCACCTATCATGCAGGTAGTAAGGAAGGAAGGTAAGACTTGAACCCCTCCAAGTCTTCTGACTATAAATCCATTATTCTTTCCGCTACATTATCCTGCTATATAAAAGAAAGGGGGGGGTGGGGGGTGGGGAGGTGTTTTGTTCTTGGAATTTCATTTTATTTTATTTTCGCTCTATATTTAATACAACATAAATACAACATAAGAAGAACATTTTCTATAACATATTTGAACAGGAAAAAAAAAGATGTACCTAATAGTGTGAATTTTTATTATTTCTACATCTTTTAGGACCAAAGTGCCCTTTGCCTTTCAACCACTTCTTCTATGTGTTGTCTTCTTGCTTAGAATTTAAGTTCCTTGAGGTGAGGAAACTTTTTTGGTTCTGCATTTTTATCTTTAGGAAAAACTTAGTAATTTATTAATATTCGATCATCCATGTCTCATGAATTCTGGAAATATTAAATATCTGAACTATAAAAGTTTAAAATCTAAATTGGGTTTAATATTGTTTTAGTGCAGCAGTTCTCAAACTTTTTGATCTTAAGACTACTTTACATTCTTAAAAACTGTTGAGGACCCCCAAGAACTTTGGTTTATATGTGTTATATCCACTGATATTTACCATTTTAGGAATTTAAAACAGCTCAGTATTATTAGGAAAATGGTTTTGAACTTGCAAAACCTCTGAAAGTCTCAGGGACCTCCCGCGATCCCCGGACCACATTGTCAGAACTCCTGTTTTAGTGGATTAACCACTCTGTTGCCATCCTATGATGAAAATATATGGAAATGACTATTCATTGCATAGGACTGTTTGGACTCTGAAATTTAGCATCAGACAATGTAGGGTTTAAAACTTGATTACTAACATTTCAGTGTAGAGGAAGACTGTAGTGATGAATTTTAGTAACAGAGTGGCATTGCATCTGAGGCTTCCTATAAATCACTGAAGAATTTTCATGTAAATTATTGGTGCTGCATGAGATAAATTGTTCACCATACCAAAAACACAGCAGTCTCTTCTTATAACAGAAGAGGACTTTAACCTGAGGGAAAGGGGAAATAAAAGATTGAAAAAGAAAAAAAAAGCAAACCCTAACAGATGAAACACATAAAAAACAGTATAAGGTTGAAACTTAAGAAAAGCAGTAGATACATTATAAAATAATATGAGCAGTTTGCAAAAGAATAATTTTAAACAACCATTTAAAAATTGCTTCAAATCACTAAGAAGAAAAAGTAAATTAAAAGTACTCTGAGATTTAACCTCACAGTCAGCAAAATGGCCAACATGACAAAACAGGCAATGTTAGGGGCAGCTAGGTGGCTCAGTGAATAGAGCACTGGCCCTGGAGTCAAGGACCTGAGTTCAAATCCGACCTCAGACACTTGACACTTAACTAGCTGTGTGACCTTGGGCAAGTCACTTGACCCCAATTGCCCTGTCTTCCCCTCTCTGAAAAGGCAAAAAAAAGAGGTAGTGTTGGAGGAGCTGTGGGAAGATGGGTACACCAAGGAACTGATAGTGTAGTTATGAATTTATGCAACCATTTAAAAAAAATGTTATGATGTAAATTGGTCACACTTGCGACCCAGCGTTATCACTACTTTTATGAAGCCTTCTGTGAACTCATGCAGAGTAAAGGTAGCAGAATCTGGAAAACAAAGGTCAAAATGATAATTATTTAAATGAAAAGAGCACTTAGAGGAAACCAAATGCTGTGTGATTATAATGGCCAATCTTGACCTTAGTGAAGAGTTGAAGGAATGCCCTTCTCTCTGATACCTACCACTGGAAACATTTCCTCAAGGAAATAAACCTGGGAGGGGAAATTGACCTTCAGAGCTCCTCTGCTGTGCTCCCTGAATAACTGAATTTCAATTAATGATTTAATCTATGAAATTGTAGAAAAAGAGTTTACTAACCACCTTGATTTGCTTGAGCTTCCTTATCATTGAAAGGAGGCTGGACTAAGAATCAAAATCAGTCAATCAGGAGGCAGACCTAACATTGAGTTTGACAAAGCAGAGAACATTTCCAGTGTTCACTTGCTGAACCCAGATATCTCTGTGGTGCTGATGACCACAGAACTGGCTGGGTCATACCAGTGGTAACAGACAGAACTAAAACAAGCATTCTAGTTCTGGGATCTTGGGGACTTTTCAGCCTGACCTTCTCCCTTATTCCATGTAGGTATTTCATGATCTCTGTGAAATGGCCCTAGGAAATGAAAAATTAACCCAAGGGATTATGGCAGTACCTGATTGGGCCACAACATGGTGGGAAAAATCAAACCTACAGTGGCCATACCTGATTGGTCACAACATAGCCATTCCCACTTAGCTTTGCAACTTCTCTTTGTCTTTGTGATCTGAGTAGTCTAAGCCCCAATGCAAGCTTAGTTCTGACTGCAGCTACATATGCATGCTGGCCCAGTTTGAGAGAAAATAATCCTTTATACAACCTAATTCTGTTTATCTTTCTTAGACCAAACTCAGGAGTTTGATAAAATCAATAATTAAATATTTAGTGCCTGTTAAGTGCCAGGCTCGGTGATGAGCACTAAGGATTCAAAGATAAAAATGAAAAAAAATCTCTGCTCTCAAGAAGCTTACTTTCTTTCTCAGAGCTGGAAGGGGGCTTAATCTATAACTGAACAGACATCTTCTTTACTTGTAGACACTTACAAACATTTAATAGTCACAATCTTCCATATAGTTGTTGTTCAATGGTTCAGTTGTGTCCAACTCTTCTTGTCCCTATATGGGGTTTTCTTGGCAAACACACTCAAATGGTTTGATATTTTCTTTTCTGGTGGACTAAGGCAAGCAGAAGTTAAGTGACTTGTCCAGGGTTGCACAGCTAGTAAGTATCTGAGGCCAGATTTGACCTCAGGTCTTCCTGACTCCAGGCCCAGCAATCTATTCACTGAGCCATCAAGCTGTCTCCTGGTATTTCCATCTAGTTTCAAACATAGTTTCTTTCACATAGTATATCCTAATTTCAGAGCACTCAATTGTTAGGAAGTTTTCCCTTATGTTAAGCTAAAATCTGTCTTTGTGTAATTGCCACCCATTGGTCCCAGTTAATTCCACCAAAACCAAGAAAAACCGTAGCACATGTCTTGTGCTATTTGGAAACTACTATTATATCTCCATCTAATTAAAGGGCCAGAGGCCTGACTGAGTAATCAGTCATGATAATAAGGGGATAAAGGAAGATCTTGCCTTTGTAGAATAGTCCTTAGGTTCTGGAAGAAGCCATTGATGTGGGTGCATAAAGTACTTGTCCCACATTAGTTTCCAGGAATTGTGCTGTTGTTCAGTCATTTCTAACTTTTCATGAACCCATCTGGGGTATTCTTGTCAGAGATACCAATTTGCCATTTCCTTTTTCCAGCTCAATTTACAGATAAGGAAACTGAGTCAAACAGGGTTAAGTTATTTACCCCAGGTCACACAACTAGTGAGTGTCTGAGGTCAGATTTGGACTCAGGAAGATGAGTCTTCTTGACTTGAGGCATGACATTTTATCCACTGAACCATGTAGCTACCCGGTTACAGGAATGGACCATCGTTTAAGGAATTAAACAGTGTCCTCCATTTGTCCATCCCATTTTGTACTGCCTCAGAGAGTAGAAACCCATTTGAAGAAAGAAACTCTCCTGACTATTACCCATAGAATAACAGAATTTCATAGATGGAAGGTATCTTAAAGGTGTTCTGGTCCAGCCCATAATACCTGAACCATAATCTCCTTTCTGTTGTCCCCCTGAGTGGAGTTTTAACTTAAGAGACTTAAAGACTTCCAGGGATATGAGTTGTTTTCACTATATGTGTCTTTTTTGTTAACTATGCCCTGCCTAAAATGCTATAGATTCTGAGACAAAGTCTCCTCAACATAAAAGAGGTACTCAAATGTTCAGCCTTGTGTGACAGGAAAATAGACCTGTGGAAAATTAAGCCAGAATAAAAATTAAGAGTGCAGAAAGTTAACTGTTTTGGGCCTCAGCAGTATCTTACTGAAACATGAGGGCTTGCTAGGCTCTTGACTCTAACATCACCACAGAAGGTACCCTAATTTCCCAATAGTACAATCCAAAGATATTAAGTAGCCCAAATAGAGAGTAACACTAAGGGCACCAAGATTGCCATTGCTCAAAGACACCATTGCATTCCATTAACTGAATCCAGAATCCACTATGCTCTGAGTCATTGGCTCATGAGTATAGATTATCTGTGAGACCAGATACTGTCACTGGGGCATTTTCCAGTGAGTTTAGCATTAAGGTCAGGGGGAAAGAGAAGAGAACACTCCAGGCCATTTTATGTTACTGGGTCAACTGATATGAATTCAGTGTATTTGTAAAAATATTAAAATGGACAAGAGTTCACAAGAAATCCAATTAAAGTAGCTCAGCAGGGATCTTCCGAAGGTTCAGAGGGTAGGGAGAGCAAATGCATTCTTATCAATCCAAACAGACTGGAGAATTTGAAACCAGATGAGGAACAGAGAAATCGGCATTTTTCAACCTATTGAGGAAGATCTATGGCTTAGCCCAGGGGGAAGGGAAAATGATTTCATTCTAAGACTAGCTACTCTTATTGTATTCCTTGTTTTGCCTCTCTAGTAATAAGTCTTTTCTCTTCTTTCACTGTAGTTTTTCATGATTGGTATGAAAACAATTATGTCTTGTGAGTCACTTGAGATGTTTAGGTAAAGTACCTAAGGCAGATATGTATTTCTAGATTCTCCAAGATAGTGTTAGTGAAGAAAAAGGTAATAGTTGATTGTAGTTTTCTCTGTTCTAGATGCAACATAATATAGTGGAAAACACTAGGAAGGTTATGCTCTTGTCCCATTTCTACAAATGACCTTGAACAAGTCTCTTTTACTCACCAAGCTCAGTTTCTTCAACTGTTAAATGAAATTACACAAAACAATCTCAGAGATCCCTTGTCCAGTTCTTAAGCAACAGCGATAACAATAAAACTGCCTGTATTTCTCAAATTCAACACTTTAATGGTTATTGGTTACTTGGTTATTGTATGGCTAACTGTATTGGTTAATATGTTTTGAATGTACATTTTGACTAGCTAAATAGGAAAGAGGTAAAGTTAGCCATATTTTAGGACATGTGATTTTTTTTCTCAAAAATCATGTGTTGGCAAAAATCAAGAACAAACTGGCAAGTGTTCTCTCCTTGTTTTGAAAACCGAGGTGTACAGCATTTCAAGGAAAATTTAATCCACATGCTTCTGATTCATAGATACTTAGATAATTTTTAAAAAGTTGCTCAAGAAAAAGCTATTTGATACCTAGAAAGACTGTTGAACCTGACACATAAAATACATTAGGCTTAATTTAATTTCTTAGAATGAGGATGTTACACTTTGCAAAGAGATTACTAAATGTGAACTCTGATTGTTCTTAAATTCAGAGAAACACATTCTCCCAAGACAACCCAGAATCCCCTGGGGGTATTTCAACTTTTAGATAGAAAATTGGTATTTTATTTTATCTTTTAGGTTGTTCATTTCTTTTAAAATACAAGATTCCTCCCCACCCCTTTTGAGACAAGAGTACCTATGATAGGATAAAGATTGGTTACTGCTCTGAAATGTTGCCAAGTCTGGGAGTGGGGATTGGGGAAGTTTATTCATGATACCTCCTCACTTTTGTTCCAGTCAGTACCTTTTGATAGAGTTTTGCTGCCCCCTGTATTCTATAACTTTCAAGCATCATTTGCTTCCTAGTTAACCTGGTCAGCAATCCCTGACAATACTGCAGTTAAAAACGCACAGGTCCATTCTAGCTAAAAATATTTTTAAAATATTTTTAAAGCTGGTGCTTAAGGAAAATCAGATTTAATTATAGACATAAGGAAGTCAATGATAACTTGTGGAGAATTGGAAGGCCATATCTATGTATTTTGAAGAGTTTTAAAAGTTAGAAGCAAGGATTTTTTTTTCCTTAGAACTGGAAGCAGCATTAGACATTATAGAAAGATAGTACAGTCACCTGCATTTTAGACTGATTAATAATAATAATAACTAGATTTCCGTGGCCATCAGTTCTCTGTCAGGAGCTGAATAGTACGTTTCATTATTAGCCCTCCGGAATCATGGTTAGTCATTGTATTGATCAGAATTCTCAAGTCTTTCCAAGTTTATATTTAAAATGTCGTTATTGTATCAATTGACCTGTTTCTGCTCACTTTACTCTGCATCAGCTAGTACAAGTCAAAATTTAGCATATTGCAAATTAAGATGTCTTATGTTATTGTGAAAATAATTTTGACCTCTCAGAACCTTGGAATGGTCTTAGGGATTCCCTTGGGTCTCCAAACCACATTTTGAGAACTACTGATTGTGAAAGAGCAACCCTTTTACTTCCTCCTCTGGATAGAGAACAGTTTGCAATTTCTTTACATTTAAGTGGCAGCTAGGTGACAGTGGATAGAGTGCAGTATGGGGAGTTAGGAAGATTAATTTTCCAGAGTTTAAATCTTGGTCTCATATACTTACTATCTATGTGACCCTGGGCAAGTCACTTAACATGATTGGCCTTAGTTCCTCATCTGTAAAATGAGCTAGAGAAGGAAATGATAAATAACCCAGTATCTTTGCCAAGAAAACTCTAAATGGGGTTTTAAAGTGTTGGACATGATGGAAATTACTGAACAACAACAAAAAAGTGCCATATACAACTGGAGGAAGCACACATTTCTCACCATACAGCAAATTTTTGAAAGATTCTTCTCAGTTTCCATATGGACTAGAGTGGGGGGGGGGGGGTAGGCACATGTGTCCTTGAGGCTCCAGATTCCCCACCCTTGGCCTAGGGGCACTATTCAGCATCCTATCTCTTCTTCATTATAGCTCTGTTTGCTAACCTTTAACACCGACTGGGTAATTGGTGATAATGGGCTATAGAAACTTAGCACTGAACAACAACAAAGTCAATCCCCAGTATCAATTAATTTATTTAGCTATTTCTAAATAAGTCGCTTAGGAAAATCATGAGAGAATATACTAGGGGTTAGGTAAATTTTTATAGGGAAAGGAATAGACTGAAACATGAAAGAGACAACCTCTAGGGAAGCAGCTTTTAGAGATAAGGAAAACCCATGGCCATCACTTTTCCATCAGTTATTCACTGATATCAACCATTCCGTAAGGTCTCTAACATTGAAGGGGATGATTTTAAAGAAACCTTCTAAGACTTATACGAGCTGATGTAGAGGGAAGGGAGCAGAAACAGGTCCGTTTAAATAATAACAACATTTTAAATGTGAACAACTTTGAAAGACTTAGGAATTCTGATCAATGAAATGGGCAACCATGATTCCAGAGGACTAACGATGAAGTAAACTGTTTGCTTCCTAACAGAGAAATGATGGACTCAGAGTGAAGAACGAACATGTTATTTTGGAGATGCCCAGTGCAGGAATTTCTTTTGCTTGACTATGCATATATTTACATTTTTATAAGGGTTTTGTTTTCTTTCATTTTCCAGTGGATGTGGAGGGATGGAGAGAAATAAATGAACGTTCATTCATTAAAAAATAGTAAAAAATAATAAATAATAATAATAATTTAACTTTTAAAAATCACCATCTATTAATAAGCATCTGGGAGAAATGAGCTTAGAAGGGAGTTTGGTTTAATAGTACTTTTCTGAGGCAGGTCATGAATTGAGAGTGCTGCGACAGTAGAATTAAAATGCTAAAGACCAAGCAAAGCACCTCTGGTTGTACAGCTAGGGAGCAATCCATGTAAGATTTGAACACAAATCTTCATTCTCCCCTGGTCCAGTGTTCTTACCTGTGTACTTCCCATATACCACAATGCCTCACTGGACTTACTAGTAGTCTTGTCAGGTATGCTATCAGATCATCCATTTTACGGAGAAAACAATAAATTTAAATATTTTTCACTGTACTCTTATTTCCTTTTTGATTTTGTTTGTTTTTGTCTTGGAGCTGGTGTCCAGACCTGTGATTTCTGTGGCATACGTAGCCCTTCTTAAACTGTGGGTCATGACCCCATATAAGTGAGTCCTATAGTTTTAGGAAGTGCTGAAGGGGTTTTGACTGGAAAATATTTAAGAAGCCCTGGATAAGAAACTGACACTATTGAAATTCCCTTCATAGATGCCGATCAGCTTACTCATCAGTAACTTAAAGTCTTCAAATTCTGCTTGGGCCCTCTGACTTTAAGTCAGGCTGGTATTACAAATCTCTTTGGTAGCTAATCAGCAACTTTGTGACTACTCATATTTTTCCCCATCTCAATCACCAACAGATTGTCTGGGTCTATAATACTAATAGATCTTAATTCTAGGGCTAGAAGGGCCCTCCAAGATGGTGTAGTCCAATCCCAGCCTACAGAAGACTTGTCTAAGGTTCTATAGTCACTAAATAGCAGGACTAGGAGTTTAGTATAGGTGCTCTGACTTCAAATCCAGCTCCCTTTCCACTATGGCAGCGGTTCTCAACCTGTGGGTCATGACCCCTTTGGGGGTTGAACGACCCTTTCACAGGGGTCACAGGAGTTCCCTAAGATCGTCAGAAAACACATATTTCTGATGGTCTTAGGAACCGAGACACTGCTCCTGTAACTATCTCCAGGCAGGTCTGCCCACATGCAGATACACCCACATAAGAGTGTTAAAGGGTCACAGCATTAGGAAGGTTGAGAACCACTGCACTATGGTACATTGCCTTTATAGTTTCCTGGCTGTTCTGTCCTTATATTTTCTACCTGGAGTAGAAATAGAAATAATAATGCCATTGTCATGATTCAGACACAGGACAAGCACCTTGGTGGCGTCAGGAATGTACATGACTTTCTTTTCCCTGCTATTGATTCATCAAGGGTATACTCATTCTTTCCATCTAATTCTCTCCCTTCTCCTGTCCTCCTTTTTTTCTTTTCTCCCCTCCAATTTTCTTTTATTCACTTTCACTTTGATTATTTCATTTTAGTTCCTTTTTGGCATAATTCAACAAGTAGTCATAGCTATATTCTCTCTATCAATTTATTTTCTTATGGCCCCATTCACTGTTACTGGAACTTTAGGTCACAAAATGTCCTTACCTGGAAACCACTCCCCTGTGTATGTAGTATTACCCAATTAGAATGTAAGCTTCTTGATGTCAGAGATAGTCTTTGCTTGCGAATTTGCATCCTCAGGACTTAGCTCAGTCCTTGGTACACTGTAATCATGATAACTATTGTTTCATTCATTAATCCAGCCATCCTACCAATCTACTTTAAGTAATCCTTTAAATTTAGATAAAAATTGGGTTCAGATTTTAAAAGGGTCTATTTTCTCAAAACAAATACTACATTGAACTTGTTGAAATGTAGAACTTATTTTTTTGTTTGACATTTTAATCTGGATATCCTAAAAATGGCACAAAACGTTTGTTTTACAGGCATACCTTGTGTATTCTGAAAGGAAATAGATCTTAGGAGACAGATATTTCTTTTCCTATTGTAAAAATGTACAGAATCATTGGACAAAGAACCAGGCTATCTATAAACTATTATGGGTAGCTGGATAACTATTTCCATTTCTTAGGAATATTAAGAAAGAACTTTCCATAGCTCTGGATAAAAATACTTTCCCTGGTCTATTCAATGCAACAAATACCAAGATTCTACTGTTTTGAAACAAATGTACCATGGCTTTCTTAGATCTGTTTGCAAAGAGAATGTTGATCTTTGAAGATAATCTAAGGGTATTGTTGCACATAATCTTGGTCATGCAATCTGGCTCATCTCAGTGTTCCTTGTGCCTGCTTAGTATACAAAATGCATATTTCATCTGTGCTATCACTGAGGTATACATACAGAAATAGAATGTAATCCACTTCCACCTTCCATCAACTGACACTCCCCTTCCCACGTGCACATTTATATACACGGACAGGACATCAAGGTATAACATAAAGAACACTAAATCTGGAGTCAGATGACCTCATCTAAAATTCTGACTTCACTACTTAATACTTGTATGGGCTTAGGAAAGCCATTCTAGAAAGAGAGAGAGAGAAAGAGAGAGAGAGAGAGAGAGAGAGAAGAAAAGAAGGGAGAAAGGAGGGAGGGAGGGAGAAAGGAAGGAAAGAAGGAAGGAAGGAACAGTCAGAAGACCTTCATTCTAATTCTACCTGCCATCATTTAATTACGTGACTTTCTGGCTCTCAGTTTCCACATCTATAAAATGAGACTTCTAGATGCTCATTAAGGTCCCAATAGAGTTTCATCTCCTTGAGGGCAAAGGCTCATTAATTGCTATCTTCTTATCCCCAGAGTTTAATAAATATTTGGCAAATTCCATCTTTAAATATTTTGGAAATTCTTTGTTAAAGGGATCATTTGCCTCCCTCACAGATAAACTGGACATTTAAAAAATATACTCAGTACACCAGAATTCAATTAGAAAGCTGAGTCAGACTTTAGACTTGGAGGTTGAAGTTGGATTTGGATTGAATTTACCCAGAGTAACAATTTGTGGACCGAATCCCCCAAACTTCTTTTTCTTGGGCTGGGCTGGAGTCCATCTCTGCTGACAAGCTTTTCCCAAAGAGGACTTTTACTGTGGGTTCTGACCTGATCTTACTCTGATCTGCCTAGGGGGCTGTGGCTTCTTGGCTGGAAGTCAAAGGGCTGGACTGGCTATGGACTTTATATCAGCTGGAAACAGGAAAATTGAAAAAAGGCCAGATGTGGGAGATTTTCCATTTCTTTGGAGATCACAAAGGTCACAAATGATGCCTGAAATCCAGGAAGCTCATGCTTAATTTCTGTTCTCTTATTCCACAGAACAAGGTAACAGAGGTATTGTGATCCTTTGTACCCCTCCACCCACACTTTCCTGCTCCACACATGTTGGGGAGCAGACTAAAAAAAGGAGATGGCATATTGGTAGATGGTGCCATAGTTATAAAAGGGAAGGTGAAGGTCAGGCATGTCAGAGAAGAAAGGAGGGGATTCTGAGGAGAGGAGAGAAAACTTGCCTTGGGGGAATGAGGAGAGGAATCTTGAGACAATTTAAATTAAACATGCCATTTCATGAAGGAAAAGGAAAGACCCAGTAAAGGTTGCTAGAGATCAATCCATCAATCAGATAATATTTCTTAGGTTCTTACTAAGTAACTGTCATTCAGTAAACATTTATTAAGCACCTAGTATGTTCTAGGAGCTGCGCTAGATGCTGGGAACATAAATACAAAGAATAATATGATCCCTACTCACAGTGACCTTACTTTCTACTGGAGGAGACAAGTACATGTAAGAGTTAAAATAAAGAGAGATAAGAAAAATCTGGACCCTCACTGGTGCTAAGGGAACGCCATTTGGTAATAAACATGTCTGTTGTGCTGCCCACAATGAGTGTCTGATAACAGGGTGAGAGGAGTTGGGTTTCCCTAAGATTTAAGTGGAGGCAGAAGGCTCACAAACACCAGGTCCAAAGGGCCAATCACAGAGGGAACTCCAGGAGTCCCATAACAATGTGCAGGTGCTCACCCAGGCCTAGCCAGTAACTCAAAGGATAAGCCAGGGGGCTGGAAGCATCAATGTGCACTGCCTTGGAGTGACTCCAATATACTTGGGGAATCCCTAGAGTTTCTCTTATCAAACTACAGTTATTTGGAGAAGACAAGTCTTTCTTCCCAACAGATTTTACCAAAAAAAAAAAAAAAAAAGAAAGAAGGAAAAGAAAATAATAAAATATCCCAGTATGGCTTTTTCTTTTAGGTGTTAAAGGAGGGAGGATGACTAAGTAGCCTATAAAAATTCATTTGTAATGCAAATGAAACCTACTCTGGTTGTTAGGACAATATTACTTACAAGAAAGACTTTTGATCTAGTTTTCTCTTCACTTCTAGCAAGGCTTAGAAACATTGACTGGGACCTAGGGTTTTGAGGACATGCTTTTTAGAATTCTTGGTAAGAATATGTAGCATTACTGAGGGACTGACCAATGTTCCCATATTGTTTTAATATGAAAGAGATCCAAACTTTTTGTTTGTTTGTTTGTTTGTTGGGGAGGGGGGGAGAAGGGACAGGGAGTGAGTCATTATAAACTTCAGACTGATGTGTAGGAGTCAGGTTTGAATTTAAAGATGATGAAATGAAAATAGATCTGATTTTCCTTTTTGCATGTTCTGGTTTCATGGTTGTATCTGGAAGGGGAATTCACAGGTTATATTAAATTATCCAACAAGTATTTCCTTCTTTGTCCCTTTATGGGAGGGGGGAAGGGTGTGAAATAGGTGAATTTAGGATATCTAATTAGCTAAAATATTAGTTCACCACCTGGGCAGAGTACCACGATCCAGCCATAATTTCAGAGGGTGATTCTCATTGGCTGAAAAAAGAACCCAGAATGTGAAAAATAGACCAATTTAGTTGGCCCATAATGACCTGTTGGGCAAACTTAAATTTAATTTATCTGTATCCTGAGGGGGAAGTCAATTTTCAACTGCAACTCTGATGGGAGAATGAATACAGTATAAGTCAATTGAGGGGGCATCTATAAGGGTAGGCTAGTTCTAAAAGTACTTTGGGCTCACAAAAGCTGAGTGGGGAGATTTTTTTTAATATACTTTAACATTTAGCTTTCTTAGCACTTTTAATAACCTTACCTAGTTGTATTATTTCTGTATTTGTATATTCTATTTTCCTTTTTAAACAAACTGTAGAAAACATACACTCAGAAGTGTTTAGAAATAGGAAAAGATAGAAGTTAAGTGTTAGGAAGGGCTAACAAAATGCAGAAAAGGAGGGAGACATGAGTGTTTGAGTGTACTAGATCTTTGAAGTCAAGAATTTAACTTTGCCAGAACCTAGGTAGAAGAGTTTAAAAAATAAACAAACAAACAAACAAAACCCACCAATCCTGGGTTGGTATTCAGAGATAAGAGAAGTTCAGAATAATGCAAGGTACATTCTATATGTAGCTGATTTACCATAGGACAAAGACACTAATAGCCTTATATGCAATGCATGTAATCAAGCTGTATTAATCAAAGTGGGTAAAAATACCCTTTCTTTAAGAACAAGTCAAAACCTGAGTTTTAAAGGTTCTGATAAATTTTTTTTCATGAAGAACCCTTGGAAAAGGTTGTCTTTCTGACTCGTTGAATGTGTCTCTATTACCTTCAGGATCAAATATAAAATTCCCTTTAATAACCTGACCCTCTCCATTCTTTCTTTTCTTCTTATGCCTTATTGTCTTTCACATACTCTACAATTCAGTGACATAAGCCTTTTGTGAACAAGATACTTCATCTCCACCACATTTCCATGAGCTGTCCTTCATGTCTCGGAATGGTCTCTCTCCTTATAACTTCTCTTGGTTTCACTAGGGTTCATATCCCAGCTAAAATCTTATGTTCTATCAGAATGGTTTTTTTTTTTCCTTATGGCCTCATTAATGCTAGTGCCTTCCCTCTGAAATTATCTCCAAATTTTTTCTGTATGTATGCGGTTTTTACATAGTCATTTGTATGGTGTCTTATTCATTAGAATGTGAGCTCCTGGAGGACAGGAACTCTTTTTGTCTTTCATCTCCATTGTTTAGTACAGGCATATAGGGAGTTTAAGACATATATGTCAAATATATGTCAGCATATATAGAGTGCTAGGTGGTACAGATGATAGAACTCTGGGCTTGGAGTCAGAAAGACCTGAGTACAAATACAGTCTCAGAAACTTCTTAGCTATGTGAGGTTAGGCACATCATTTAACTTTTGTTTGTCAGTGACAAACCATTCCAATATCTTTGTCATGAAAACATCATGAAAAGCCAGACATGACAGAAACTATTGAACAACAACATATATAGATTGATCAACAATGTATATAGATATGAACAAGATTTCTATCTCATCCTATCCTTTGTGGTTTTGATTAAAGTTTTTCATTCCACATAATTTGAAGATGATGAATATTTGGGATAATGGTGATGATGATGATGATGTAATCATTTTTCCTCATGGCAATCATTGATCCTACACTGAATTTTCTGCTGAGTTGTCTTGAGGGATTCATGTTCAAATTAAGTCTTTTTTCTTGTAAATCTTTTATAAAAATTAGGAAAAAACCTCACTTGAACATGAAGTCCTACATTGCACAATTAAAGGGGAGGATTAGTCAACAATAAAAACCATAAAATAATATTCATGGACATGCAATACCAGCCTATTTAAAATCCCAAAACTTGATAGCTATATACCATTAAAGACTTGGGGATACTATTTTTTCTTCTGATAATATATTAGTCATTCAAGACAAATTAATCCACATTAAAAAAGAGGAAGATGATGAAGAAGAAGAAGAAGAAGAAGAAGAAGAAGAAGAAGAAGAAGAAGAAGAAGAAGAAGAAGAGGCAATATTACTGAGGAGTCCAAGTTAGAGAAATGTGAGCCATGAAAATTTTCCATATACCTCCAAAAGCTTTTGATGGTCATTGTGTCCTTTAAACAATTTCTTGTTCAATATCTATTGTTTTTCATCTGTTGTGATGGGTGATGGGACACTTTCCATGCAACCTGGCAAGTCTTTTCCAAACCTAAATCTACATTTCAAGGAAAGCTTCTTTCAGAGGCTTCTGAATTACTTCAACTGAACTCCAAATATTGTTATTTTTGGACAAGTGCTTTGATGACTAGAAAGTTTGATGAAACTTTTTCTTTGAACCTTAAAATGACTCAACTTTATTATTATTATTTTGTTTTTCCTGAGACCAAATGGCACTTAATGGCTTAAATTTCATTCCAAACTCAGAGTGCATCAAGGTCCAGTGGGATCCATACTTGGCAAAGTTCACTCTCCTTTCCCAAAATTAAGCTACTGTTCTAAACATCTGTTCTGAGACACTGGTACTATTGAAAGGGCATCTTCATAACACAAAGTGGAGACTTCCTGTAGTGCATTGGATTGAGGAAGGACAAAAATGGGAAGGCAAATATTTCAACTCCTCATCTTCTAGTTCCTTTCCAGAATTCTGTCTAATGATGCAGAGCCATCATGATGGCCCCAGGGCTGATTCATGGACACATTTAAAACACAACAAACTTAAGTATGTTGTACCAATTACCTAACAATGCTTTGCAAATAACAGACATTTTAAAAAATTCTTACTGGATTTCCCTAAACAATGAAATTGGATTTTGAGTAACACTTTCCTATATTATTTACACAGTCTTGCAAAATATCACAGACTGTATCTCTTCATATTCCAAATTAATATTTTTGAATGAAATGGGAAATAAGGTTGCCACATCTAGGGTTTTCATCCTGTCACATGTATTTACTATGGGATAAGTCACTTTGATAATCCTCAATTTCTTTATTTGTAAGATAATGGATAATGCCAGTGATATCTAAATGACGGAACTGTTATATGACTCAAATGGAATAACTGTTTGTAAAAAAAAAAGTGATTTACAAGCCCTGAAGCTCTATATATTGTTGATTGTTCTTATTTTATTGTTTTTAATATATTTCTATTGTATAATCTAAGTACTTTGAAAGGAAGTCCTATTGTTTTTTAAATTACTGAATCAGCATATTACTATAAAGATGAATTAGCTGCATTTTTAATAGAATTTGGAGAACTAATTTAGAGACTCTGAGCTCCTGTTCCTGATATGTAAGCACTGAAATCATCATAACCAGGTAATACTTTATTAACTAATCACTAAGCAAGTATCTATTAAACACTTATTATACGTTATCCACTATTAATAGCAAAACCAGGTAAGACCCAAGGAACATATTCAAAGGAACATGTGCTTTGAATTATTCAGTTTAAATTTCTATATAGCATATTTACTCATTGTTTTAAATTATCAATAAACATTTATTGAGTATCTACTCCAAACAGAAAACTGGTAGGTGCTTAGGAAGATAGCAAAGACATTTATGACAATAATACATGGTGTCCAATTAATTAATGGCTAAGAAAAAAGGCCATTCTGTCCAGAAATACCACTTCTAGGGTAGTAGCCCAAAGAGATCATAAAAATGGGAAAGGACCCACATGTACAAAAATATTTATAGCAACTTTTTTTGTGGTGGCCAAGAAATGGAAATTGAGGAGATGCCCATCAATTGGGGAATGGCTGAACAAGTTGTTTTATATGAATGTAATGGGATACTATTGGACTATGAGAAATGATCAGACAGACTTCAGAAAAGCCCAGAAAGACTTATATGAACTGATGCTGAGTGAGGTGAGCAGAGCCAGGAGAACATTGTACACAATGATAGCAACATTGTTTGTTGACTGACTTTGATGGACTTAGCTCTTCGCAATAATGTAAGGAGCTAAGACAATTCCAAAAGACTCATGATGGAAAATTTCATCCACATCCAGAGAAAGAAATATGGAGTCTAAATGCAAATTGAAACATATTATTTGTTCTTTTCTTTGTTTTTTTTTCCTTTCTCATAGTTCCTCCTATTTGTTCTAAGTCTTCTGTACAATATGACCACTGTGAAAATATTTTTAATAAGAATGTATAGGTAGAGGCTATATTGGATTGCATGCTGTCTTGAAGAGGGGGGAGGGGTGGGAGTATAAAGCTAATCATGAGCAGTTCTACTGAGGATTGATGCTGTGAATAACTTTAAGGATCTAATCACATAGTATAATGAACTCTCTGTTCAGCAATAAACTAAAGCAAAACATTCAAGAAACTAAAGCACAACATTCACAAGACTATAACATAATAAGTTATTACTGATGTGACTACATAGTCTTAAAACAAAACATCATACAGTAAATCACAATCTGCTCCATCAATATAAAATACCCATCTAAAGTCTTCTTTCTTCTTAATTGGAGTCTGGCTTCCAGTCATCCTTAAGGCCATAATCCTTAAGGGGTGGGTAGTGGAAAGTACAAAGATTATCTACCCCTAGGTCACAATAAGTCACAATATCATCAGTCAGCCCTGAGTACCCAAGTACAGTCTCCTTTCATGTTAACTCAAGGCTGATTTCCAAACCCCATGGCTCTTCTTCCACTCTCCCAGCTCTTGCCTGGAATCACCTGACAGTTGCTTACATTCACAGGTAGGAAGCTCTCTGCTCCTGTTGGATAACCCAGCTCATGGGGACTGCTCCACCCCAAGATCTTCACAATTTCTCTTTCTAGGAAAACAAAGCTTAACAGGGCTACAGCAGCATTTACACACATTGCTGGCACTATCATCTCAATTCCTTTTCTGTCTGAGAAATCAACACAAATCAACAGAGCACTTCTGTCTGACAAAATAATACCAACACTGAAGAACAGACAATGTGCCAGCATCACAAACATTCTCTCTCTCAGTTCTGTTTGGTCTTAGCTCATGCTTGAGCTTTTATGTACTCTGCTCCTTCCTGTTCCACCCTTCCTGTTCCCCTCTTTCAGCAAACTCCTTGAACTGTAAGCTCCACATGTTAGGACTATTAAGGACAGGGAAGGTCTCTAAACTCCCTTGGCCTAGTAAGGACAACACATACTGTTTTGAAGAAAGACTTGACACAATCAAAGGTGAGGCTGGAAGGCACTGAAACAGCTGAAACAAGGAGCAAGGTACTACTTTGTCTGACATTACACAGGTCTAGACATGAAATCCTGCTGTGAATGTATGTTTTGTGATTAGATGGCCTTACCTCAGTGTTGCTGTTATGCCTCACCACCATTGCTGCACCACACTGTTTGATTCTTTGTCTAGCCACAACTGTACATATGTATATGTATACACATATATCTATATCTATCTATATATTTAACCTCATTGTCTAGGGTCTCCTCCTTGAGGAACTGCTTGATGATGAAATACTTGTTGTATTAAATTGAGTAGATTAGAGAATAGGGTAAGATTTAGGTCCTCCTAGAAAAGGAAACATGAGAGCCTGGGCTTTACTTTGAAGCAATTGGTCTCCAATCTATCCCTTCCCCTCCCCCCCCAAAAAAAGAAAAAACAAAACAAAAACAAAACAGCCCTTGATTATTCAAATCAGTTGGTAGCAGTGAGTCATTAAGTTCCTGCCTTCCTATATGTAACAGCCAGATTCACTGGAAAATTATAAAACCAACTCTATCCTGAGCATCACTTAGATGCAGGAGCTAAGCATGTAATCTAAACTAGTGTTTCTCCCCAATGCTGGAATGACATGAAGGCATCTCTGTGGAGCTTGTGGGTTACACAGTTGATGGAAACAGTACAGAGAACACACAACAAGGCATTGTTTGATTAAAGAGGTTTGGCAGGATTTGGGAACAGGTTGGGAAAGAGCCTTTCATCCTGCAATAGGCTTGACAATCTTGATGCTGAGGAAGCCAGTGAGGCAGCTGCCTTGGTGTGACCATGGAGGTCTCTGTTCTGTAGGCTATGGTAACTGCAGAGGCAGCTGCAGTTTTCAATTCTGTTATTGTTCCCTCTCTGGTTTACAGCTGTGTTATTTGATCTATCATGGGTGTGGAAAGCAAGAAAAGATTCTGTCAGAAAGGATTTGGCAACAACCATAAAATAAGAGTTATTTCAAGCCATTCCTTTTCATGGTTAAAATAAAGTTTTATATATGTACATATATATGTATGTATATGCACATGTATGTATATGTATGCATATATAATGTGTATATATTATATATATGTAATATGTTGGCAAGAGGTGATGAAGATCTAAACCAAGATGGTAACTGTGTGAATGGAAGGAAGGTATTACAACTAGGGTTGTAAGAACACATACATATTATATATACGGTTCTAGATATCCTCCTCTCTGTATGGGCTACACTCTCGTACCAAAGTGAAATTTGTAAGGAAACCTGACTACAAAGGTCTCAGACAGAGTCCTACACTGACCCCTTCAGTATTTGAGTAATAACATCTTATACACATCTTATAATATATATTACATAATAAGATATATATATATATATATACACACTATGTGTGTATGCATATATGTGTATATTCACAGATATAAGTGTATATCTATCTATCTATATCTATATTATGATATACAGTTAACAGTTTTAGATATCCTCCTCTCTGTGTGGGCTACACTCTTGTACCTAAGTGAAATATGTAAGGAAACCTGACTAACACTGATCATGAATAATGGTGTATACAGTATCTCATACCTGACATACTCCACTTTTCTACCAGGAAGAGGGAGAGGTTTCATCATTTGTCCTCTGGGACTTAGGTTGGTGATTGCATTTAATTGGATATCAGCCTGTGCCATTTTCTTTCAAAATGACAGAGAAGAGGGTGTGAGTGTGTGTGTGTGTGTGTGTGTGTGTGTGTGTGTGAGTGTGTGTGTGAGTGTGTGTGTGAGTGTGTGTGTGAGTGTGTGTGTGTGTGTGTGTAGCTCACCCACATGGAAGTATCAGAGAATGTACATTTCAACCACAAAGAGACCTAAGAAGGTTAGAAAAAAGAATGGAAAACTACTGGCTTCTTTTTAGTACCACAATTTCTCTCATCAGAAATCTCTTAATTTTTTTTCCTTTTTTGTTCCATACTATTGTATGTATAGTTTTTTATTACTAAGATTTTCATTTATATCCGGTTATCAAAGCAACAACATTTTTATTTTATTTCTGTTTATAATTATATTAATTTTATTTATAAGGTTTTTTTTTAATATTTTTCACACATGAAACTTCTGCAATTGCCTCCAATATTCAGTTAATTTACTCAGGTACCTCAGGGTACCTTATTGTTTTAGCTAAACTGGCTTAGATGCAAGTTGTTTAACAGTTGGTGGGGATGGATGATGAGCCCCTTCTTCATGGGAGTTATTTTCACAGATGATGTCTGGGAGAGCTAGGCTAGAAGTAGGACTGATGGTGGAGGTGGAAAGAGGAGGAGCTACAGGCCCTAGGGCTCCTGTGCTTTTCTGACTCTTGGTGGTTGTTGCTAGAAGTGATGAGGAAGGAGGGTCCCATCTCCATAAGGATTCATCTCTTCAATGATATCAGCGAAGGCTAGATTGGAAGATCTTGCGGTTTGGGAGGCACTGCTATTCACAAAGGTCTCAGACACAGAATCCTACACTGACCCCTTCAGGACTGGAGGAAGAATGATTGTCAAGGTCATGGTGGTATTTTGACTTGTCTGGCACATACTGCCTGCCTTTACTCCCTAATTCCTAATACAAATTAGTGTATGTTTTAATGGAAGTGATTATGGGTATCTATAAAATACACAAAACAAATATAAAGGTAATAAACAGAAATACACCCCAACTAGTTCAATATAAGTTTATTGAAGAGGAAGGCCCTAGTTAGTTGGAGGCTTCAGGAAATGTTTCACGCAGAAGAGGATATCTAAGGTACATCTTAAAGGAAGAGAAACACTGAGTTAGAAATGGGGGGAAATGCATTCTAAGCATGAAAAACGGTCATTACAAAGATATGTAGGCAGAAGATGACAAGTATGAGGAACAAAGAATAGACAAATTTGGCTCCTTTATGTCATGTGTGAGGGAGGGATATACAATCAGAACGGAAAGATTGATTGAGGCTAAGTTGTGTGGGGCCTTAAATGATAAACAGAGGAGTTTTTATTTCATCTTACAGACAATGGGAAACTATTAAAGTAGCTTGAATAGGGGAGTCACATGATTAAATGCCTACTTAAGGAAAATTACCATGACAAGAGTGTATAAGATGCACTGGAGTGGGGAGATAATTGAGGAAGAGATAAGAGATCCTGTTAGAAAGCTGGTACAACAATGTTGGCAAGAGGTGATGAAGATCTAAACTAAGATGGTAACTGTCACTGGAAGGAAGGCATTACAACTAAAGTTGTAAGACATTGTTATGAAGCTAGAAACAGAAAGTATTGACTACTGATTGGATATGGGAGGTAATAGAAAGTGAAGAGTCCAGAATTATGCCAGTGTTATAAACCTGGGAGACTAGTTAGTGATTTCTTAGACAGAAATGGGGAAAAATGGAAGAAGGGAGAATTTAGAGGCAAAAATTAGTACATTTTTAGACATGTTGAGGTTAAGATGTCTCTGATACATTAATATCAAAGGTCTAGCAGGCAAATGAACAGAAGTTCACAATATTGTATAGAAGGCAACAACAACAACAAAATTAGAAAGAAAAAGAAGAGTAAGAGAATAAAAGGGGTATTTGATTAGGGCTCTACAAATAGCTGTGGAAAGAAGGAGAGTGAAAGGTAAAGGCGAATGAGAAGGATATGCCCAGTTGAATCCAGAATTCCAGAGAATAGCAAGGAGAGATAAGAAGCTTTTTTTTTAACGAACAATGTGAAGAAATAGAAGAAAATAATAGAATGAGAAAGATAAGAGCTGTCTTCAAAAAATCAGAGGTATCAAGAGAATATTTAATGCAAAAATGGGCAAGATAAAAGTCAAAAATAGTAAGGACTTAACAGACATAGAAGAGATTTTTAAAAGGTGACAAGAATATACAGAAGAATTATACAGGAAAGATTTTAATATACCAATACCCATGATGGTATTTGAGTAGGATATTCTGGAGAATAAAGGCAAATGAACTTTAGCCTTTGCTACCAATAGGGCTGGTGAAGGTGATGAAATTCCAGTGAAACCATTTAAAATCTTAAAAGTTGATGCTTTTAAAGTGCTGCACTCAATATGCCAGCAAATTTGGAAAATTCAACAGTGACCTCTGAATTAGAAAAGATGAGTTTATGTTACATTCCTAAAGAAGGGCAATAACGACAATATTTAAATTAACAATTATACTTATTTCACATGCCAGCAATGCTATGCCTAAGATTCTTCAAGCTAGGCTTCACTAATAGGTGAACTGAGAATTACCAGAACAGGCTAGTTTTTGAAGAGACAGATGAACTAGAGACCAAATTGCCAAAATTCACTGGATTATGGAGAAAGCAAGAGAGTTCCAGAAAAACAAACCAACAAACATGTACTTCTGCTTCATAGACTACATAAAAGCCTTTGAATGTGTGGATCACAACAAAATATGGCAAGTCTTCAAAGAGATGGGAGTACCAGATCATATTACTTTTCTCCTGATGAACCAGTATGGGCCAAGAAATGACAGTGAGAACCAAATATGGAAAAGTAATTGATTTAAGATTGGAAAAGGAGTGCAACAAGGATGTGTATGTTACCTTGTGTATTTAACTTATGTGCAGAGAAATGCCAGGCTGGAAGAATCAAAGGCCATAATTAAAATTACTTGGAGAAATATCAACAATCTCCGATATGCAGATGACACCACTCTGATAGCAGAAAGTGCAGAAGAATTAAGAAGCCTCTTGATGAAGGTGAAAGAGAAGAGTATAAAATCTGACTTGAAGTTTAACAAAAATAAAACAAACAACAACAACCAAAACAAAGATCCTAGGAACTGCTCTCATCACTTCCTGACAAATAGAAGGAGAAGAAATGGAGGCAGTGTTAGATTTTGTATTCTTGGACTGAAAGATTTCTACAGACAATGTCTGCAACCACAAAATTAAATTTTCTTTTGAAGGAAAGCTAAGGCAAATCAGGAGAGCATACTAAAAAGTAGAGACATTACCTCACCAACAAAGGTTTGTATAGTCAATTCTATGGGTTGTCCATTAACGATGTATAGACTATAAAGAAAATTTATCCCTATAGAATCAATATTTTCAAATTGTGGTGCTGGAGAAGGCTTTTGAGAGTCCCTCGGACAGCATCTGTCAGTACTTAAAAGAGCTAATTCAGACCATTCACTGGAAGGTCAAATACCAAAACTGAAATTTAATACGTTGGCCACATAATTAGAAGACAGGACTCATTGGAAAAGATCCTGATGTTGGGAAAGATTGAAGGCAAAATAAAAAGGGGAAGGCAGAGGCTGAGGTGAACAGATAGTGCCATGGAAGCAATGAACTGTACTTTGGATAAACTTTGGGAGATAGTGGATGATATAGGGGCCTGGCATGTTATGGTCCATGAGGATACAAAGAGTTGGACATGACTGACCAATAACAAAAGGGAACAGGAAAAAGATGGTCAACCAGGTATTGAACACTGAAAAAGGAGAGAGAGTGACCAGGTTGTGAACATATAATACCTATCATAATTTGAATTGGGTGGAAAATTTTGATTGAGTATATACTTCAAAGAAAGAAAGAAAGAAAGGTTTCTGAGTGAAGGAGACAAAAGGAGAATCTGGAAGTTCAGTGGAGATCAAGGAGAATTCCAACTAATGGGATGAGAGAAAGTCCACCCAACACTTGAGAAGATAGCCAGGGATGTTGTATTGACAGAGAAGATTTCAATGAGGGCTGTCTGAAGGAGTCTGAGATAAAGAGATTATTTGCCTCCATGGGCCTCAGTTTCCTCTTTTGTAAAATAATGGAATAAACATTATGTGGTGTATGCTATGATTCCATCATGAGTTATTTCACTAGCTTTCAGAGATATCTAGATTATATCAAGAGAGTCACTTAATTTTATTTATCTTTATTATTTTTTTTAGTTAACAAAAATCTAGTTTTCCCCTCTCACACTTATATATCTTTTCATGGAGTCAGTTACTTCTGGCACCTTGACAACTTCCAAATAGGAAGTAACTATAGAACTGGGAATGTGCATTAAACTGTGTTACAGGGAGTGCCTTTCGTAAACTAGTGCCAGAGATCTTCAGGAAGGCTACCTTGAATTAGGCACTAGGTTAAGACTGATGATTGTCAGTGTGATGCTCAGACTCTGGCTGTGAAGGGCTTCCCCAGAACCACAAGATATGACCTTTGTACTCTTAATATCTACAACATGATGAAACCCATACTATTTTGGATGTCATTCAGTTAGTATAATGACTTAAAAAAAAAAACAGTCCTTCTGTACATCTCATGAAAGCAACATCATGCTTCCTTCATTCTTCTTGGTGGAACAGAATAAAGTTGGTGGTGGTGGGGAGGGAACTTGGTTAAATGAAACCTAGAGCTTCTTTCTGTTTCATTAATTCAATAAACATTTATTGAACAATGATTATGTGCTTAACAAATTGATTGATCGTGTTAAGTGATATAAAATTTAAATAAGACCTTGTCCCTCACCTAACAGAGCCTAGATTTGGAAGTGGGGGAACTAAGACATGAACAGTGATAAGTATAATATACAATATTACACAGTGGGTATATTTGAGAAATATCAAAGTACCATGTACAGTTTTTGGGAAAGGCAATTACTGAGAATTCATATTTAACATTATCTTTTACAGAAAGTTAGGAATTCAACAGTTAAAAAGGGAAAGGTGGGGCATTTTATGCATAGGGTGATGCTGTAAACAAAAGCACAGATGTTGGAGGTATGATGGTATATTTTGGTAACAGCGTGATCTGATTTGACTGGAGCATGGAATACATGGAGGATGACAACATAAGGACATAAAGGTAGGATGTTACCAGATTGTGGAGGGCCTTGAAAGCAAGGCAAAGTAGTGTAATCCATGTCATAAGCAATAGGTAAATACTAAAGATTTATAAATGAATAAATAACATTCATACCTGTGTGATCGGACACAAGTCACTTCACCTCTTTAATCATGACTGTGATCTGTAACTGAGGGATCAGAGCCCTTGCAGCTCTAAAATCTATTGAAGCTATGGAATTCTTCTGGGAATCTTTGGCCATGTCTACATTTGTTCTCCAAATGACCATGACTAAAAAATTAGGTCATTCTTGCATATGAAGTACTGATTTTTCAAGCAGTGTAGAGATCAGTAGGGTGGTATATTTAGATGTCTATCATGTACATACAGAGCTTTGTATATAGGCTGCGCTCAATTAAAGTTCAGTCTCTCAGCCAAATACTATCTGCTATTATTCCATGATGTCATATAATGGAATAACCACGGCTAAGTAAATGGACAGTCATGCGTGCTTATGGATGTTAATTTTATCTGACCCATATTAAAATAATTTCATTCTAGTATGGCAAATGTTCAGACTTTTACCTTATTTGGAGAATGATTTGAAAGTTCTGTATAATTTGGCTGAAAACTACATCTTCTGCATTTTGGGTTTTTTTGAAATTTTCAAAGAAAATTTATTGATGTTCAGTCATTTCAGTTCACTCCCCACAACTCTATTTGGGGTTATCTTGGCAAAGAAATTAGAGCACTTTGTCATTTCCTTCTCCAGCTCATTTTACAGATGAGGAAACTGAGACAAACAGGGTTAAGTGACTTGCCCAGGGTCACACAGCTAGTAAGTGACTCAGGCTGGATTTGAACTCAGGTCTTCCCTACACCAGGCCAAACACTCTAGCCTTATATATTGTATCTATCCCTATCTCTATCTCTATCTCTTTCTCTATCTCTTTCTCTATCTCTATATCTCTATCTCTATCTGTCTATATATCTATCTATTTTATCTATATCTATATCTATCTATCTCTATCTCTATATCTATCTCTCTGTCTATCTATCTATCTATCTTTCTGGTGAATAAGTTGAAGTGGCATGGACAGTTGCCTCCATTTTGGAGAAGTCTTTCAGGAGCTTTAGATAAAATATAGGCAATGGATACCTAGCAATAGGGCAAAGATAATATTTGCGATAAAGAAAAAAGAAAAGAAAAAAATAGTAATAATTTATCCCTGGATTGAATGCCAACAGCTGCCTGTAGTACTCTTCTCCTTTCTCATTTTATAGGTACACTTTTTTTTTCTGATGCAGGAAAATTTCTTTCCCAAGCAGGAAATGTCATAAAGTGCTTTTTGGTTAGAATATAATAGAATTAAAGGGTATTGCTTAATTCATATTGCTTAGTTGCTATAGTTCATCTCTATCCTTCCTCCTATACCTTTGCCTTCTAGCTTCTGTGGCATGCCTTGCTCCAGCCTGCCTGATTATTGATCATTCATTTGACTTGTCTTTTCATTCTTGGGACTATACAATGTCCTCGTTTATGACCCACAGCTTTCTTTGACCTTTATATCTGTTTCCCTGCTTGATTTCTGAGATAGTGCTTCAACTTGACCTTTGGCTTCATGTCTTTTTAGACTTCTAACCACTTGCCTTGTTGCTTTCTCACTAGTTAGACTAAACCAAATAAGAGTGGTCTCTTGGAAATTCCTAAACAACAGCCTCCACCTCTTGGCTCCCTGAATTTTCTCTGTCCTCCCTGCCTGGAATTATGGCCCTCTTCATCAATATCTCATTTCTTCTCTGATTTCATTAAGTCCCAGCTCAAATCCCATCTTTTACAGGGAGCCTTTCTCACTACCACTTAATTCTAGTGTCTTCTCTCTTTGGATTATTTCCAATTTATCCTGTATATAGCTTGTTTGTACTTACTTGTCTATATTATGAAGGAAGAGATGATCTATGAAATGGCATTGTACTTTTTTAACTCTTGATATAACTAGAGACTCATGTGTAAGTCGAAGTCAAGGCAATTACTGAGTTAAAAAAAAAAAACTCATGTCCACAGGTGAGTGGATTGTGAGCTTTGTAATAACTCAGATTTGTATATTTACTGTAGTCCAAGTGCTTTCCCATACACTACCTCAATTGATCTTCAGTGAAGAAGACATCCAATATGTAGGTAGGATAGGTATCATGCATATTCTAAAAATGAGGAGATTTAAAGATAGGGAGGCTTAAGGGACTTACGTGGAGTCACAAAGCTGACAGTAGGAGTGTCATTAAGTCACAGTGATTTGGAAGAACTAAAGAAATATAGAGGATTTACCCTAAACGTCACAACAATTCAATTGAATAAATATTTGTTTTCTTCAGTTAATAGAGGCAGTTATAAGGTGACTTAGACAGAGCACTAGACTTGGAATATCTGAATTTGAATCCCACCCCAGACAGTTAACTAGCTGTGTGACCTTGGGCAAGTCACTTACCTACATTGCCTCAGTTTTTGCATTTGTTAAATGGGAGTAATAGTAACATCTTTCTCCCAGAGTTGTCCTGAACATCAAATGAGATATGTGTAAAGCTCTTTATTGTACTTTTGAAGTGCAACATGAATACCAGCTAGTATTGTTAAGTACATGCTACATACAGAACTTGTTGCTAACTGTTGGGAGAGATAGAGTGTTTAGACAGAGGCATGCAGTTCTTGTCTTTAATTTTCTCAGGGAAATAGAGTACATACCAAAATCACCATAGCAAAATAAAAAATAGCTAAGCTTATTAAAAGAAGCATTCCTTCACCCTTCTGGAGGAGTGAAGAGTTTTTGGATTGAACAGAAATCTCATGACCCTGGAACTGAGAAGGCAGGAGTAGCAAGGAACTGAGCTGTAATTCAGAGAAGCAAAGATCTCAAGTCTGCTCTCTGTGACTTCTGTGAAATATTCCAATGTTAAAGGTGGGATGACAAAGGTGGCTGTCTCACTAGCCCTAGCAGCAGAAATTTAATTCATGGGGGAGGTCAAACTTTTCAGGTGATACAAGCCTAGAAGTTTGCATAGGATCTGGATTCAAGGTAGGAGGCATTGGAATATAAAGGTTTGTCTTTTTAGCCAACTCATTTTCATTTTCCTTGCAAGGGAAATGCAAATCACAACGGCAGAGTTACTATGAGTCTAGAGGACTGTTATAGGTCCTTGGAGGGAAACGTGGGGCATAATGTAAAGGTGGGAGAATTGTAGCTGTTGTTAATGGACTACTGTGAATTCTTTGGGTTTTCTGCATTCTATCTACCACAGGAAACGAAGACTATACCATACATGATATGCATTGTTACTAGCCTCAGATCACACCTCTAAAAAAATGGCATAGCCTGGAATTGAATCCAGGTGTTCTGGCTTTAAACCCAAAGCAAATTATCAGAGGCCTTTTTAGCTACATCTGTAGAGACATAGATATGAACTATAATTTGAGATTCATAAAGAAAAACTGTTTGGGGGAAAATTAGTCAAAGGTTGAATCTTCTCTTTGTAAACTGGGGGCCTGAGGTGTTGGCCTATGCATTACATTCATGTTCAGGAAAAAAAAAAATATTATATCATGTACACACACACATACATATCTTTCTCTCTCTCCATATATAAATATAGATATATGATGCAAGCGAGGAAAGGTCATTATTGACTATGGAAGGAATTATAGAAAACTTCACATAGGAGACAACATTTAAGCTAGACTTTAAAAGAACAGGGAGTATTTCAACAGTGTAAGAAAAATAAAGTCTAGAGAAAAAAAATCAATCTTAGTTCTACTCAGCATTTTACATTATTTTGATTTTTAACAATTCTCAGTAAATGACTCAGATCACTCATTTTTTGAGGTAGTATCACAAGGAGGAAGTATACTTTATTCAAGTGACCCAGGAAGTCAAAACACAACACAAGACAAAAGAAAGAATTCTAAGATGCAGTGACTTTGAGTCACACCTAGAAGCACTTTTCAAAGAAGTGAAAAAAGACCTTATGGATAAATGTAATCAGGATGTAACAGAAGAGGAAACATATCCATAGACTGAAGTCTTGGTTTAATTGCAACATGACTTTTTCTGACTGTGTTCAGTCTTCAGATGTGCTTTTCTGTGGTTGATGTTTGTCATATTTCTCTGCTCTGTCAACATAGAAAATGCTATTTTGGCTATTGCTACCATATGAAATAATAGCCTAGTGGTGATTTGTCTCAGGAACTGTCAGAGACAAGACATACCACTCAAAGCATGGAATGATATAAAATCTTGAAGGGCACACTCCAAAATAAGAGAGAATTTTACGGAGTAAAAATCCACTCTTCCCTGACTGTCTGGTTCGGATTTTTGGCTCCTCTTAAAATAGAACAATAAATGTGCAGGTCTAGACAGAGCAGTAATTTTGGTTTCAGAGAAAGTTGATACAAATGCAGAATGAGGATAATGTTGAGAATGTTTGTTTTCAGCAATTCAGCCTCAATTAGCTTGGGGAAAGTGCCTTCTAAGGAACAAAGACAGGACTGAAAACAAGAATGTGCCTTCTGGGCATTTGGCTGGGGTATTGCAGTATGCTTTAGACATGTCATAAACACTTGCAATATGGCCTCTATATTTGGAGAAATGAAGTGTCAGCCTTTAACACCTCATTTTTTTTTTTTTGGTATATCATCTGCATACCATTCATCTTTCCATGGCCCTTGCCCCAGTGAAAATGCATCTCAACTATTTATATAGCCCCTCATTGAAGTCCTTACTGTGATTATTTTATGCAGATTATTTTAGTAAAAAATAATGGAAAGCAGGAGAAAGCAATGTTGTTCCCAACTGTGTTATCATTTATCCCTGTGACTTAAGCTAAATTTATTCCAGAATTAAGTACATGTTTCCAAACAACTGTGAATCCATTGTTCTTAAAAGATTAGCCCTAGAAATTAAAATTCTTCTACCAAAGGGTATCACATAGGTTCCCTTTTTTGTCTTCACAACAGAACACTTTGAGCTATTGATCTCTACAACTTAAAAAAATCTGGGCATCACCTTGCTAGCCACTCCTTTACCCCTACCCAAATGAATGAAAATAGAGTCAGGCTTTTATAAATATTGAAAAGTATTGCAACTTTAACATGAAAACTGAGACTGGAATTTCAGGGTAAGAACCAGGGATATAGAAATCAAGATCCCCACCCAGACTGAGGTCACTTCTTTTTGTATCCCTAGTACTTAGCACAGCACCTGGCACATAGTAGGTGCTTGCTAAATGTTTATTCAATTGAATTATTGTTATAAAAACAAGAGCTAGCAAATAAATAAACTGCCAAATTAAGTAACTAGTAGGTGCAGATTTACTGAAGTATGGAAGATCATTGACAATTTCAAAACAATTCATTTATGACAAGTCATTCTATATAATTAATGTAACAGCTCATAGAACACTGATGATATGGGATATTCTTGGTTATATTCTTGTTAAAAGGATTCAGAATAGTTGTTTTCTATTTTGTTATTTCATAACCTATTAAAACTGAGCATTAGATCACAGATCATAGCTAGAATGAACCTTAGAAGGAATCTGGTATCATGGCCTCTTTTTATATCTGAGCAAATGGAAACCCATGGAAGTTAGATGTCTGGCCTGATGTTACACAGTCAGTAAGTGATACAAGCAGAATTTTTACCCAGATCCTTTCTTTCCACTAAGTCACTGATGTCCCAGGATTCTTTCACCTTCTGCTATGATTAAAGTTCCTATCAATGTCTTCCAGTGTCAGGAGAAGGAGTATGAGCCAGTGGAAAGAATTAGAAGACTAGAGACGAAATCCTGATTCTAACATTAGTTAGGTCACATAAGAAAGTTATTTCAGTACTAGGAGCTTCAGTGTCCTAATAGGAATAAGTAAAATCTCATCTTTCTCACATGACTACAAGATCTTATAATATGTTATAGATGTGAGCTATTACTCTTAAGACTTTAATAAGTAGGAAAAAAAGAGAGAATTCCTGTGATTGTCTATAAAACTGTAGGCTGGACAAGATGATTCCTAACCCCATATTCTAGGATTCTAGGATTCTTTGTAACTAGGCCTGACTAGGTAACCAGCATCATGAAAGGTCCAAAAGACTTTGAGGATCTTATTTTTCTTAAGCGTAAGTGACAAAAAAATAATCTACCTAACACTGTTATAGTTTGAAGTCACTGATGGCCAATGTTGTGATGATAGAAAGGCTTCCAAGATAAATAGTCCCAAAAAACATGCCCACAGTAGAATATATTTCCTAAAATGATACATGTTCTACTTCTCATAGAAGAGAAGAAGACTTCAGTCTCTGATTTTCTCTTTTCTTGGGCAGCAGAGCAGAAAACGAGTAGGATGACAAAGATCTCCTTAGCATCAAAGTCATGCATGTTCTTTGTCTCTTGTACTGAAACCTGAGAAGCCTGCCTCATATTGATGTAGATAAGCCCAGTTTTCTGATAAGGTCCATTATGTGTTATAACGTCTAAAGTCTGACCTGTCTTGACATAAAACCACAAACTAATAAACCAAAACCAAACCAAACCAAACCAAAACAAAACAAAACAAAAATGCCACCTTTTCTCTATTGCCTTGAAGGGGAAAAAAAAATCCTGTTTAATAGGGAATGGGGGAGGTGCATTTGATTCAAGAAACCTGATGGCTTGTTGCTTCTTTGCTGGAAGTTGAAAATACTGACAGTCGATGGCAAGAAAATATCTCCCAGACACACAGTAATTATACCTTGTAGTCATCTTGCCCATCTCTTGAAGGGACTCAGCACTACTTTGCACGTTAATCTCATCGGCTATCATAAGAATGATAAAGTGTTCTGGTGTTTTTTTTCTTTTCCTACATGTTATATTGATAAATACCTTTCCAAAACAAACAGACAGAGTTGTATTTCTGTATATACATTTTAATATGCTCACAAATGCAACACACATGTACAGGCTGATATAATAGTCAAATAGTTACAGTGCAGGATTAAACTTGGTTTATTTACCGGCATGAACAGACAAATCCCAAACCTAACAATGAATGTTGTATAATGCCCTAAGAGCTGAATTAATACAGAAAATGACTTTCAGAGCCATGGACCAACTATGGAGGAAAAAAAAAAGTTCTAGGAAGCTAGAAATAAAAATCTAAATCATCAAAGTCCTCATATGAACAGCACATACCTATTATCCAACTTCTGTTTCATTCTACCACCTGGATCCTTTCTCTATCCTCCTAAAAAAAGAGTACTTTAAGACAGAAAACTACCAGGCCCAGATGTTAGCATTGCAAAGTGGTTTAATGAGAAAATATTTTAATCCTTTCCATGACATGTTACCATTTTTTTATTGGTCAAGCAGGACCTATTTGATCTTAAGCACAAAATAATCACTGTGTACTATGGATTACCTGAAGACCACACTGAGGCCTTTTCAGGTAAAAGGTCAAGGCTAATTTCACAATAATACTAATATTTCATTTGGCTGTTAAAATGTTCCTCCCTTTTTTAACGATATATTTCCACAAGGCTTGGTTTTCTTCATATATGTCAACCAAAAGAACACATTGCAACAGATTGAATGCAGAGACAGATATGACTATCCAGCTGTCTTCTATTAATCCAGACATTAAAGAGATTTGGAAAAAAATCTGTAAACCAATGCCATACTGCTTACTTTTGGTTTTGGAAAATATAGGTATTTTAATAAAATATTTTATTATATTAACATGTAACATGAGCTTATTTTCTTTGTTTAAATGAATTAATAAATATGATAAAATTTTATCCATTTTAATTTCTAAAATGGGAAATATGGATGCTTATTGTGTAATCTTCAACAATTTTTAAGTGTGTAAAGGGATCACAAGATGAAAAAATGGTTGAGAAATACTCATCTAATAGGCAGTTCGTGTTCAAGACAGTGAGTGTTACTAGAGTCATCATAAAATGACATATTTGCCACATTAGAGGTAAAGTCACCTCTCTCCCTCTTAGCTTCCATTTGAGAAGTTACACACACCCACACACACACACAAACACGCACACACACGTACACACATACTTGCAGTAAATCTCAGAAGGAGGACACTAATATTAAGGGGAGACTAGGAAAGGCTTCTTATAGAAAGTAATATTTTATTTGTGACTTGAAAGAAGCCAGGGAGACCAGGAGGGAGACAATTCAAGGCATGGGGGAAAGCCAGTGAAAATGTACCATGGGATGGAATGGCTCAGCAAAGCACCACAAGGAAACCAGTATCAGATTTTTGGAGTATGTGAAGGGGAATAAAGCATAAAAAACCTGGAAATGTAGGGAGGGGCCAGAAAATGAAGCATTTTAATATCTAGTAGAGGGTTTTGCATTTTCTTCTTTGAAGATGATAGGGAGCCGTTGGAATTTATTAGAATCTGTTGAATGATCAGACCTCTGTTTTTGACTTAGATTAACTGATGAAGAATGAAAAAGCAGAACTTGAAGAAATGTTTCTACCATAACATTAATATTATAAAAACGAACATCTTTGAACACTTTTACAAAACATTAAATATCATTAATATGAAGATTTATGTGATATTGACGCCATAAAGAAAACTTTGAAAGTTTTAATAATTATGATCAATACAATGAGCATCCATGATTCTAAAGAATGGACAATTAGCCATATAATTTACCTCTGACAGAGAGGTCATATAGACAAATGTTTGTCTATATATGTATGTATGTATGTATATATATATATATATATATATATATATTTATATATTTATATATGCATGTGTATATGTATCTAAACATACATATTTACACACCACAACACACACATATAAATATTATATATACATATGCATATGCCTACACATATGCATATACTTATATACATACATACATACGTGTATATATGTATACACACACAAGCACACACACGAAAATTTTTTGGAGAAGGAAATCACAAACCACTCCAGTATCTTTGCTAAAAAAAAACCCAATGGGGTACAATAACAACATATATTTGTTATTTAAAAAAATAGTTGGAGAGCAATACTGATGTAAAATATCACATGCACTTTTAGATGAGATCACATTATTATTAGTTCTGCTTAATTGTTTTACTTTATTAAAAGAGAGCTCTGGCAGAGTAGGGGACTCTGTAAATGTAATGTTATAAGAAAATGCATTAAGACTTTTTTTAAAGTAAGATAATTTGATGGTTGAGTAGAAAATGAATTGGAGTGTGTAGAGATTTGAGGAATGGTGATTAGTCAAAAGATTATTGCAATAACTGAAATCTGAGTTGATAAAGGCCTGCACTGGCATGGTGGCAGTGTCAGGAGAGGGAAGGAAACATTCAAGAAAGATGTTGAGAAGGTAGAATCTATAGGTCTTGACAATAGATAAAATGTGAGGTATAAAAGAGATTAAAGAGCGAGTGGAGCAAATATGGTGGAGTAAAAGCAGGGACTTGTTTAAGCTCTTCCCCAAACCTCCCCAAATATCTGCAAAAATGATTGTAAACAAATTCTAGAGTGGCAGAACCCACAAAATGATGGAGTGAAAAAAGTCTCTAGCCCAAGACAGCCTCAAATGCTGACAGGAAGGATATATTACACTGGGCTGGGAGTGGAGCACAGTCTAGTGTGGGCCCTGCCATCACTGATGGGGCCAGAGCAAGTCTCAGAGGACTGAATCACTGGCACCTGTGGTAGTTTCTGGACTTTTTGGCCCACAAATGCCAAAGACAATATAGAAGGTCAGTGGGAAAAGACTGTCTGACCTGGGTGAGAGAGGAGAAAGGTCGGACCCCAGCCCAGCGGTGGTAGAGGTGGTGTGGTAGTGGCAGCAGCAGCAGCATCTGCTCTTGGGAGCTCCCAACCCACAGACAATGTAAATATTGAGCAACTGATCAGAGGGGGATTGCAGAGATCTCTTTGTTGGTGCAGAAGCAGGATTCTCTTGCTTTGCATGTGTTTTGATCTGGGTTGCAGTCCTGGGAGGTGGTCCTGGGGTGAGCAAAAACACTGGTGTGGCAGAGTTTGTAGCTGCAGTGGAGAGGGAGCCCTCCTCATAGTTCCAAGGCAGAAAAGAGTGTGTGTCATCATTCACTGACTACAATGGTAATTAATTTGAATTTGAAGACCTCTTTTTGTATTGGCAAGTAAGTGGGTACTTAGCACCTTGTTTCAAGTTAAGCAAAGGTGAAGGTACTTAGCAGTTAGTAACTGATCAAGCCTCTGTTGGGGAAACAGAAGATGTGAACTCCTGTCTCCTGTATTGATGTAACAGGAAGGGGTTGGCTAAAACAGGAAGCTAATGCTGTGTGTATATAAGGAAAATCCCCAGGAAGGCACATTCAGAATTTCTTGGGACCAGCATCTAGTGGCAGAGCAGCTACAGAAGAGAATTGAGAGTGGAGAACTGAGTCAGATCTTGGAGCAATCCCAGGAGCTCCTCCTCCTCCCAAGCTGGACAAGGTGATTCTGATTTTTTGGACAAGCTTCAGAAGATTTAGGAAGCGTGCTAAGACTTTGTCTGTTTGTGGTTTGTTTGAGCCTTGAATTCCTGGGAACAGAAATGGTGAAGGATTTGAGATGGACTGGACTCTGTGAACTTCAATATGGAAAAAGAACTGGATGAAGAACTGGACTATGAGCTGGACAAGGAACTAGGAGCTTCCTGCCTTTGAACCCAGGTGACAGCTGGAGCTGAGACCAAGGAAGAAGAACCATGGAAGCTGAGGGCCAGCCTCAAGTCAAGCTGAAAGAAGACTTTACTTGGATACTGTATACTGATTAAGAAGATTATGATTTACTGTGACCTAGGGATGGAGAACTTTGACATTTGTATTTTTTGATTGAATTAAGGATTTTGTGGTTGATTAAATGAATGTACTTTATTGAAAACTATTTTGACCACTTCAATGAAAACTATGTGGCCATTTTAGTGATAAGTCATTGTGAATGCTGTATTTTGATTCTCTGTGATAAGTTGTAACTTTGTGAATGCTCTACCTTGATTTTCTGTGAATGTTTTGCTTTGATTTGTTATGGAACAAATAGTGTGTTCACTATACTGTGTAATAAGAACCTTAAAAGCTGTTCACAGTACCATTCTTCTGGAAAGCTGCTCATGCATGGCATTACACAGACCAGAGCACAGGCCAGGAAAGGAGTAAACACCTCTCCTTTGATCCAACCACCTTGGAAGAACTGAAAATTGATAGGCCTCTAGAAGCATCTCTGAAAACAGCTATACAAAACCCCTGAAGTTTGAGACAAGATATTCTACAAACTGAAAGTAGAATCCTACTTTAATAAAGCAAAGTCAAGTACTTGGATGGGAAAGTGAGCAAACAGTGTAAAAAAACCACACTATAGAATCTTAGTTCAGTGAAAAAGATCATAATATACAACCAGAAGAAGACAATGAAGTCAAAGCTCCTACATCAAAAACCTTTAAGAAAAAATATAAATTGGTTGAAGGCTATGGAAGAGTTAAAAAATGATTTGGAAAATCAAGTAAGAGAAGGAGAGGAAGAATTTGACATAGAAATGAGAGTGATGCAGGAAAATCATGAAAAACAAGTCAACAGGCTGCTAAATGAGACCCAAAAATATTGAAGAAAATAACACCTTAAAAACAGACTAACCCAAATGCCAAAAGAGGTCCAAAAAGCCAATGAGAAGAAAGATGCCTTAAAAAGAAGAATTTGCCAAATGGAAAAGGAAACCCAAAAGTTCACTGATGAAAATAATTCCTTAAAAATTAGACTGGAGCAAATGGGAGGTAAAGACTTTATGAGAAATCAAGAAATTATAAAACAGAACCAAAAGAATGAAGAAAATGCAAGACAATGTGAAATATCTCATTGGAAAAACCACTGACTTGGTAAATAGTTCCAGGAGGGATAATTTAAAAATTGTTGGACTACCTGAAAGCCATGATCAAAAAAAAGAGCCTAGAAACCATCTTTAAAGAAAGTGTCAAGGAAAAAATGCCCTGATATTCTAGAACCAGGGAGTAAAATAGAAATTGCAAGAATCCACCAATTGCCTCTTAAAAGAGATCCCAAAAGGAAAATTCTTAGGAATATTGTAGCCAAGTTCCAGAGTTCCCAGGTTAAAGAGAAAATATTACAAGCAACCAGAAAGAAACAATTAGAGTATTGTGGAAACACAATCAGGATAACACAAGATGTAGCTGCTTCTACATTAAGAGTTCAAAGAGCTTAGAATATGATATTCTGGAGGTCAAAGCAGCTTGGATTAAAATAATGAATCACCTACCCAGCAAAACTGAATATAATACTTCAAGGGAAAAAATGGAAATAAATGAAATAGAGAACTTTCGAGCTTTCTTGATGCAAACACCAGAGCTGAATAGAAAATTTGACTTTCAAATATAACTCAAGAAAGGCATGAAAAGGTAAACAAGAAAGAGAAATAATAAAGGACTTAATAAAGTTGAACTGCTTACATTCCTACATGGAAAGATGATATTTGTATCTGCTGAGATTTTTCTCATCATTAGGGTAGTTGAAGGGAATTTGTGTGTATGTATGTATTATATGTGCATGTACATATGTGTATTGTTTCTTTATATGTGTGTATGCATGTTTATACACATACATAATTGTATGTATATATGCATACGCATAACATACATATATACACACACATTGGGCACAGAGTGATTTGAATATAAAGGGATGATATCTAAAAATAAATTTAAGGGGTGAGAGTGGAATATATTGGGAAGAAAAAGGGAGAGATAGGATGGGGTTAAATTATCTCACATAAAGGAGGCAAGAAAAAGTTTTTGCAATGGAGAGGAAGAGGGGACAAGTGAGAGGGAATGAGTGAACCTTACTCTTATCGGACTTGGCTTAAGAAGGGAATAACATACCCACTCAATGGGGTTTCTTACCCTACAGGAAAGTAGGGGGAAGGGGATGGGGAGGTGATAGAAGGGAGGGCAGATTGTGAAGGGGGTAGTCAAAAGCAAACATTTTTGAAAAGGGTCAGGGTCAAAGGAAAGAATAGAATAAATTTGGGGCGGGATAGGATGGAGGGAAATATAGTTAGTCTTTCACAACATCACTATTATGGAAGTGTTTTGTATAACTACATATGTATAACCAATATTGAATTGCTTGCCTTATCAATAAGGGTGGTTGTGGAGAGAAGGGAGAGAATTTGGAACTCAAAGTCTTAAAAACAAATATTAAAAATTGTTTTTACTTGCAACTGTGAAATAAGTTGTAAAGGCAAGGGGGTATGGGAATCTATCCTGCCCTATAAGAAAGTGTGGGTGGGTGGAAGAGATAGGAAGAAAAGGTGGGGTAATAGAGGGGAGAGCAGATGGGGCAAGGGGTAATGAGAATGCATGCTATCTTGGGGTGGGGTAGGGGAGAAATGGAGAGAAAAATATGTAACTCAAAATCTTGTGGAAATGAATGCTGAAAACTAAAATAAATTAATAAAAGAGAGAGAGATCGAAGAGTCAAGGATGACAATCTCTTGGTTAACTTTGGTGACCAGAAGGCAGGAACATCTTAGTTCAAAGTCCACCTCCAATATTCAATGTTACCTTCAGCAAGCAATTTTGTCTTTCTTAGCATTAGTTTTCATATCTGTCAAGTAAAGAGGTTGAATTAGTTAGCTTCTAGGTTCCCTGTAAGCGCTAAATTTGTGATGCTATTATCCTGTGATAAGAATGCGAAATGCCTCATATGCATTGGTCCTCACTCTCAGTGCCTAATTTTTTCCTACCTAAGCAGCAATTATGAATGAGTATTACTCCTCTTGTGTTTTTTCTTAATCTTTTCTCTCTTTTTTTTGTTAGTTTGTTTTGTTTTTGGTTCAGTTCATGGTTTTCTTTGGCTGAACAAAGGTCATCCCATGTACCTTCTCCTGCCATGGGAGAACCAAAATGCTAAAAATACATTGTAAAAATTATGGTGCTTTTGAAAAGAGTCCAAATAAGATGACACATGTTCCATATAAAGTTTCATCAATTATGCATTTATGCCAGAAGGAAATGCATAGGTGTGGCCATAATAAACAAGGATACTATAAGATCTCTACCCTGAGGATTTTTACCTGGATCAGTTTTGTTGAACATTTCTATCAAGAATTTAAATAAAGGTATAAATGGCATGCTTATCCATTTTCAGATGACATGAACCTTGAAGGAATACCTAAAGTATTAGATGATAGAACTGGGATTTAAAAGAACATGACAAGCTAGAATGATGGGCAAAATTTAATTAATATAACATGGACAAATGCAGAGTCCTACAATTGAATTAAAAAAGAAATTCAGCTGCAGAAATATAGAATGGGAGGAGCATAAATAGCCTAACAGCAGTTTATTTGAAAAATGTCTGAGAGTTTCAGAGGTTTGCAAATTTGGTGTGACTGGGCTGCTCACAGTAACCTTTGATTGCATTTATAGAGCCTTATAATATATAACAAGGAAGTGGATTATTTCCATTGAACTTTGCTATGACCAGATCATGAAGCATTCAGCAGCTGTGGAGTCAGACAAAGGCTTAGGTACTAATTCCATCTCTGTCATTTACTACCTTTGTGACCTGGGGTAAGTCATGTGGCCTCACTGAGTCTCAGTTCTTCATTTCTAAAATGAAGGAAATGAACTGGTAGCCAAAAAGGTGCCACCAATCTCAGCAGAGCCAAGAGCGGCATAGGAGCAGCAAAGTACGGCAGCTCTCACACAGCCACATCAAATACCCAAAAAATATGACTCTAAACGAATTCTAGGGCTCTAAAATGCACACAGATATATTTCTTGCTGAAGGCAGCTTGGCTCAAGGGGACCATCTCAGCTCTGGGAGCCGAAACCCCAGACCAAGGAGAAGGTGTTACAAACTTCCAGGAAGAAACAATTTGAATACTGTGGAAACACAATTAGGATAACCCAGGATCTAGAAGCTTCTACATTAAGGGAACAAAGGGCCTGGAATATGATATTCCAGAGATCAAGAGAGCTAGGATTAAAACTAAGAATCACTTACCCAGCAAAATTGAGTATAGTGTTCCAGGGGAAAATATAGTCATTCAGTGAGGTAGAGGACTTTCAAACATTCTTGCTGAAAGAAACAGAACTGAAAAGAGAGTTTGACACTCCTCCAACACAAGAAGCATGAGAAGATAAACATGTAAAAGAAATCGTAAGGAACTTATCAAAGTTGAACTATTTACATGCCAACATGGAAAAGTGACAATTGTATCTGATGAAACTTGTCTCAGTATGAGGATAGGTGAAGGGAATACAAATGTATATGTACATATACATACACATATATAGGAGGGTTTACATACGCATACAAACACATATCTGAGTATGTGTATATATGAATACATAGAGGGCACAAGATCAATTGAATAGGAAGGAACAATACTCTAAATGGTGAAATCCTGAGGTGGGAGAGGATTAGAATGAGAGGAGACAGGGACAGACAGAATGGAGTTAATCATCTCATAGAAGAGGCAAAGGATAATTGTTTCAATGGAGGGGGAGAATAGGAAGGCAAAGAGAAAGAGTCAACCTTACTCTCATCGAACTTGGCTTAGGGAAGGAATGACATAAACTCTAAAATGGGTATTTTGCCACACAGGAGAGTAGGGGGAATGGGTATGAGAGGTGGGATGATGTAGGGCAGGGCAGGATTGGGGGGAGGGTTGATGGAAGTACACACTGCTGTAAAGGGACAGGGACAGGGACAGGGTAGAGAATAGAACAAGGGGGGGGCAGGATAAGAAGGAGGGACATATAAACTGTCTCTCACAATATGCCCACTGTGGAGAGGTTCTGCATAATTACCCATGTACAACCTGTATTTAATTGCTTGTCCTTCCAGTGAGGGTGGGTGACGAGGGAGGAAGAGAAAGAATCTATAATTTAAAGTTCTATAATCAAATGTTAAAAATATATATGTATACAATTATTATTATCATTATTATTAACTACATCCAACTGGGACTTAAGATACACAGGCATTGTGGTAGGGAGATCCATCCTGCCCTACCGGAAAGTCAGAGGGGTGATGGGGGTGGACATAGGAGAGAATAGATTGGGGGAGGGGTTATACAATGGGATGGCTGTTTTGGGGTGGTGGATAGGGGAAAGACGGGGAGAAAATTTGTAACTCAAAATCTTGTGCAAATGGATGATGTAAACTAAGATTAATAAAAAATAAAATTAAATTTAAAAAAAACAGTGCCACCAATCTGGTTGGGAGGCTCAAAATCAGTAGAATATGATCTCCTTGAGAGACCAGAAGGGATTTTTTTTTAGTCTTCGCCAGTGCCTGGAACAAGACAATGAAAATAGTAGATGATCACATGCCATACAGTGATCAGTTGAAAGACTGAGAAAGGTGAGTCTGAAAAAGAGATTAATAAGTAATTTAATTCCTCTCTTCAAGCATTTTAAAGGCTATGTTATGGGAAAAGGATTGGACTTCTTTTCCTTGGCCCTAGAGAGAAGAACTAAAAGCAAAAGATAGAAATCATAAGAGAAATAGATTTCAGCTTAATGTAAGGAAAAGGATCTGACTAATTGTTGTTATTGTTTGGTCTTGTCCAGCTGTTCGTGACACTGCATTGGGTGTTTTTGCCAAAGATACTGGAGTGATTTGCCAGTTTCTTCTCTAGTGGATTGGGCAAACAGAGGTTGAATGATTTTCCCAGGGACACAGAGGTATTGAGTGTCTGAGACTGGATTTGAACTGAGGTCTTATTGACTCCAAGCCCAGCACATTATCCATTGCACCACCTACCTGCCTAGAAATAGACCTGTCTAAAAGTGTAATGAGCTGGAGGTGTGGAGTTAGTGGAGTTGTCTCCCACGCCCAGAATACTCTGCCTCCTCCACTCTATTAGCCTCCTGGTTTCCTTTAAGGGACAACTAAAATCCCACCTTCTGCAGGAAGTTTTCCCTAATCCTTAATTCCAATGCTTTCCATCTTTCAATGATTTCCTATTTATCCTGTATTAAGCTTATTTTTATTTTATTTTATTTTGCAAGTTATTTCCTCCATTAGATTGTAAGATCCTTAAGGTTAGGGACTACCTTTTGCCTCTTTTTGTATTCTGAGCACTTAGCACAGTGATTGGCATATAATAGGTTACATAATAAATATTGATAGATTGGAGTTCTTTAAGTGAATTCACTTATCCTAATTGTTGTACTGTGGATTCCTGTTAAGATATACATTAAATAAAATGTCTACTAAGGTTCCTTACAATAGAGAAGACAGGTAGCCCAAGCTTGAGATTCTTTATTTCTATGAGTGACTAAATACAAAGCATTTTGAAGATACTTCATAGAGACAAATGATAATTCATATTCAATTCATAAATACTTCTTGATTATTTGCTATCCCCATATGACTGTACTATGTCATGATTTTTTTAAATGAATATGGCACATAATATTTAACACATGGAGTGATTTGCATATAGAAGAAATAAAACTGAAGTTAGAGCTGATTGTGCCCCTTTCAGTTGAAAAGTGAGAATTGGGCTGCACTTTGCAAGTTACTTATACTCAATACTTAAATAGTTCAAAAGATCCCTGATTTCATCCTTGTCGTTTCTTCCTCACAAATTCTGACTAAAGCCTCTCCATGCTTTAGAGGATAGTTTTCATAAGTTTTTGTGATCAAAAGCAAATTACCTGGTCATCAACTCTCTGATGACAGAGCATAGGATCGTAGCACAGCATTTATTTAAGGACATAAAAAGATTTTAGAGATCTAGATCCACAAAACCTTAAATCAGTGGTGGGGAATGGGTGGCCTTGAGGCCACGTGTGTCCCTCTAGGTCCTCAAGTGGTCAAAGTACCCAAGGTGTTGCCTTCTGGTATGCTATTGCCTTTGAGGAGGGCAGTGATTGGGGAAATGTTTCTGGCAGGTCAAGGGGATTATACATTCAACTTCAGAAGCTGCTCTCTTCCAGTGAGGGATGGGGGAAGGGCAGTGCCTCCTACATTTGATGAGGTTAGGGTAAGGGGAATGCTTGTATTGGTGCCTGAGACAATCATTAATGGTTTTTGAACGTACATGGGACACCCTCTCCCACCCCAAGATGCCCACACATACAAGCATCCATATACACATGTACCTGCACATACATTTCTTGACCTTTATGAGTTCTCTTGAGAAGGAAATGAGGGTACCAGCTAGGGTGAGAGTGGGAGGTAGTGACGAGGTACCTCTGAATATTTTGGGGTGATTTTTATAATTTTGAAATATTGTTGTAATTTCAGTCTTACGTTAAGTTGTAAAAGCCACATTTCTTCCCCCCCTCCACCCCCCGCAGCTGTAAAGCATTAACTCTTTCCCTTTCCTGCCCCCAGCCTAGAGGTATTTCCTCTGAAACCATCAACTGTATAGCTATGATAACAAGAATCTTTTAAAGGCACTACCTCCTTTTGTTCCAGTAGCTGGCTGAAACAAGACTCACCCATTTGAAAACTGGATGGGTACTTCTCATTTTAATTTGACCCCTGGTTGACTTTATGATGTTCCAAGACAAAAGTATTAGTCACTCCTTGGCTCCTCCCAGGCCCCTCCCTAACTCCACCTCTAAACACCTAGTTAGCCTAATGAAACTATGACTGATAGTTTTGTGTCTTTAACAACTGCATCTCTAGCCATTGAACTTTGCAGGTCATCTTTTTATCTCCCCATGCCCGCTGAAGAGCATCACACTTTGCAGGCTTTCTCTGACCGCTCCTCCCCTCCCCCACCCCGCTTGCACTTTGCAGGCTTTCTAACTCTGTCTTAAATCCTGGTCAACTTGCAGGTCCCCTTACCCCACCCCTTGCGTCAGTGTAACAATAAACTTTTGTAACTCTGCCAAGGACAGCTGAGTCCAGTAATTCTTTTTGGACGACAAAACTAGAAAGGGTTTCAATAGAAATCCCCGCAACTTATACCTCTTCAGTAGGAATAGGAAAATCAGGTGTCAAGTCCATTTTATGAACCCTGAAGGGGACTGTCCTCTGCCACTAAAGACCACCACCCAAGAGTCAGAATCAATCAGTTTAGCCTGGGGTCATCCAATAACAATAGAAAATATTTTTTTTCCGAAGTCTCCAGGAGATTATCCATACATTCCATAGGAAATGATAGAAAGTCTTACACAAAGGCTCATTTCCATGTAAGGCTATGAAATGAATCAGGGAACTCCCCTTACATATAAATAGAGAAACTCAGGTACAGAAAGAGGTTAGGTAGCATGCCTACAGTAACTTTCAAAGTTGAGTTATGAACCATTGTTTCCTAGCTTCCTATCTGGTTCTCTCTCTGCTGCAGAGTCTTCTGATGTAGTCTGTAAGTTCCATGAAAACAGTTTCACTTTGTGTCTCCCCATCTTGACTCTGGGCTCTGCATACAATAGGTGCTTTGTACATGTCTGCTGAAAGGAATTATTATTATATACTAGTCTCCACTTTCTATAATGGGTCTGCAAATAGTAATTATAACCTATTTTTTTTCCTTTTAATAGATTCACACCACTCTACTCTTAAGAAAATATGACACTTCCCTCCACACCTCCCCCAGTCTAGGTCAAGAAGAGAGCTTAAAATGTGCAATGAATCTATGCTCTCTGAAGTATCTGACTACCTATAATGTTCTGTCTGATTAACAGCAATATTAGCATTAACTGGACTTTAGGAGCATTTCGAAAAATCCCTTTGTGTCTCGATTTTACTGAAAAAATCTTGTAAACAACCTGCATCTGCTTCCTTGATATACTTCCAAAAAGACTAAATTTAGAAGTGTGGTTTATACTTCCTGTGGAAAACAGCTAGGGAATGATTTGTAAATCACTCCAGGTTGGCCAGATCCCTCTGAAACCTTCCTAGGGATCAAAGCAAGCTATTGGTTTAAAAAAATACAGGAAATGGTTGCATTCTGCTCTCTTTGATTCCTAAATCTCCTTATGAAAGGTTTTATTGTATCATGTATATCAATGGCTACAGCAATATTTAAAGGAGAACAGAGAAGTAATTCATAGACGGTCGCTAAGATTACAACAGAGTTGTTTACATTAAAAGCTTACAGATGATTCAGAGGACTAAACAAGCATCATAGGTCTGTTTCTATAGGACATTGCCACAGGAGGGACTATGTCATTTTCTATAGACTAATACAGTTTTAGAGATGGAAGGGACTTTGCTTCTTAACACTTACCCCATTAATGTTTGTGGGTAAATGCAAGTATAATTCACTTTACATAGTGAGTATTTCTTTGGATTACTATGTAAAATTCAAACTTTTGGCAGCTGAATCTTTTTTGTAAATGCACAGGATTTGCCAAAATGGCTAATAAATATAAGTGTAAGGCTGTAATGTAAATATAAGGCTAAGGGAATCAGTGCTAAGTACAAGGCCTGAATTCAATCTTTGAGATCAAACTCTTCAAAACTCAGTGGACACTGAGGACATAATATGTGTAATGTACTTTTCAAATTTAAGGCTTTATATGAACGTCAGCTTTTCTCCTACTTTTCTCTCTCCTCCTCATTCTTTTCTTTCTCTTCATTCTTTCCTGTTTTTTTCTTCTTCCTGTTCTCTTCCTCCTTAGTCTTCTCATTACTCTTCTTTCCAGTTCTTCTCATCTTATAATTACTAGGGTTCAAATAGAAATTATCCTGAATCAGCTCATTATTTTACCCTTATTTATGTTTAAAGTTCACTGAACTGTTGTGTAGATGGATTAGATAAATATATTTCATAACTGGATAAAAGTGTTGAGATGTAAGTTCATCTTCTGTAGATTGAAAGCATCTACGGTATGATTCTAACTATAGTTAGGGCAGTAGGAATGATGTAAACTTCATCATGTCGCCATATAATTTTGATGTCTTATGCTGGGTCTCTGCATTCTGAGACCTTGAGAGTTTGTAATTATTATTTTTATTCATGATTCAGATGTTCTGTTGAAATAATTTTTTTTATTATTCCTTCCCTTCCTCCCTCCTTGCTTCTTTCCTTCCTTCCTTCTTTCCTTCCTTTCTTCTTTCCTTCTTTCCTTAGTTTCTCAGTCCAAAAATACAACAGCCACTCATGGGCCCACTTGCAATATTGATCAGCATGGGAACTTAAACCTACTCCATTTCCATTCTGGGTCAGTTTGCTATCCTTTAGGCAACCTATTAGCACCCTGTTCCTAAGGCACCAGATTGGTGCTAAACTTAGTAAAGATATTTGATTGGCTTGACCCACTACAGCTCAGAACTTCCTGGCTCAAATTATCCACCAGCCTCCTCTGATAGCAGGGATTATAACGGTGTGCCACCACACCCAGCTGAAATAGAATTTTCTTTCAAAACCAGTAGGGCCTTTAGAGACAATATAGCTAGTCTTTCATTTTATAGGTTGTTACAGAAGCAAAGAGACTTAACTGTCTTATTCGGGATTAAATTTAGGTCTTCTGACTCCTAGTCCAGTGCCCTTTTTATTGCAATAAAAGACTGGACTTGTGATTACATCTGTATAGGGAACTGTGAGGTGAGGCTACTTCCTCCATCAATGCCATTCACTACCTTCTTTGAGACTTACAGTCTATGAGTTGCCTAGAGCACTGAGTAATTAAGTGATTTGCCTAGGGTCTGATAGCTAATAAGTGTCCAAGTCAAAGCTTAAACATAACTCTTTTTGGCTTAGAGGTCCCACCTCAATCTACTATGCCATAATGACTCTTTGCTACTACTACTACTACTACTAACTAACATTTATGTAATACTTTGAGATATACAAAGTAGTTTATATATGCTATTTCATTATATCTTACCCCAGAAATTAGCTGTGTGACCCTAGTCAAATCTTTTAACCCCTATGTATCTTGGTTTCCTCATTTATAAAATGCAAGAGCTGGTTTTGACCTTTACATTCCTCAATTCCCTTACATTTCAAACTCTGATCCTCCCAACACTGTGAGATAAGTGCTATTATTATCATCTTTGATGAAATCTTTCATTGATGAAACTGAGACAGAGAGAAAGGATGACTTATTTGTCCAGGGTCACACAGCTAATACATGAACTCAGGTTTCCTGGCTCTAGTCTAACACTCTATCCACTCTTACCTAACTGCCTCACTATTTTCAGAATCAATTCAGTCATACCATACTTCATACTTTACTCTCCGCATAGTCTGAATGAATGTCTAGGAACCAGCTTCTTAATATATCCATTCTCCTTACCATGCATCTTGCCCAATCGTTTATAGACTGTGGATGAGAGTTGGAAGTCAAATAACAACTATGAATGGCCAGGAGCCCTCAGTGTTTGGTTACTACCTCCTCATATTCTATGGGCCTCCTCTATAATTCTCCAGAATTATTTTCCTTGTGCTAGCATTAACTGTGTCTAATTACCCCAGTTCTTCCTCTCTGTTGTGGCATTGCACATTCTGTTGCATACCATGCAACTTCTATGGTGCTCCACCCCCAAAGAACTGTATGAATAGGTCAAGAAATCCCCAACTTTTTAAGAACTATACTGAGAGGGCATTGACTGTGAGATTCCCTATGGTACTTCACATCATTGACACTATGGGTTGGGTTGTTGGGTAGTAAGGCATAATATAGGAACACAGAGGGAGTACAGCATCCTCCAACCGTTTTTCACACTGATGAAGAAATTTCCTCTGTGACTTTGTACAAATTTAGCATCTCAGATACAGGGCCTAGAATCTGTGTTTCGGTTTGCTTTTGTCTTAAAACCTGAATGAATATAATTAAAATTTTTTTGATTAAAGTTGTTATGATTTCTAAAAAAAATCATGACTTTCATATATCCCAAGCCTATAGTGTTACTAATATGACTGAATCAAGATGGCATGCAATTGAAACAACCCCATGAACAATGAAATATGGGGCCCTAAATGCCTGAAAAAGGACTTTACTCTTGGAGTAACAGTAACCAACTCCTCTCAGAACTTACTGTATTTTAACTTCTTTTCTAGTGCTTGCCTCCCAACCTGACTCCTTCTTCCTCTTACCCTTTAGACAGCAGTTCTTACAGAATGCCTGATACTCATCTTGTCTGCCCTTGGATTCCTGTTATAGCTTCTTTTTCCTCCCCAAAACATTTCCTTTCTACAACCTCTTATACTGTTCTAATCACAAATGCACTGACATTGCTTCTGGGGGAAAAATTCAATTCAAATCAATTCTACAAAATCCAGTTTATCAAGTATTTGTTAAATCACTAATGTGTTCAAGGTGCTGTGTTAGACATTGTAATACAAAGGTAGACATGAAAAATGTGATCTGTTTTCAAGAAATTTACGGTCTACACTCACTAACTATATTACTCTAGTCAAGTCACTTAACATTTGTTTGCCTCAGTTTCCTAAACTGTAAAAGGGGTATAATAAAGGACTATTCCCAGAGTTGTTACAAACATCAAATGAAATAATATTTGCAAAATTTTAGTATAATGCCTACCTGCCACATAGTAAGTTAGTTATTAATAATAATAAATCATAGCAGAAGAAAAAGGCCTTGGAATACTGGCCTAATTCAGAGATTTGCATTCTTTTTTTTTTAATTTTATTTTAGTTTGCATCATGCGTTTCCACAAGATTTTGAGTTACATATTTTCTCCTCCTCTTTCCCCCACCCACCGCCCCAAAACAGCCATCCCAGTGTGCCCCCCTCCCCCAGTCTATTCTCTCCTATGTCACTTTTCAGTAGGG
>CM053583.1:342205549-342248926 GCA_028627135.1 Pseudochirops cupreus
AGTGGGAAGTATCTTTGTGTGCGTTTTGGAGTTCTAGGATTGGTTTAGAATCCTATTTCATGGGTATTTTGGGGTGGCTATGTGAGAGCTGCGATATGTTACTGCTGCTACGCCGCCATCTTGGCTCTGCCCCCAGAGATTTGCATTCTGAAGTTTAGCAATCCCATGAAGAATTAGTTTGTACCTTGTTTTTAAAAAAAGGCAGCTATGTGGCACAGTGCATAGCATCCTGGGACTGGAGTCAGGAAGACTAGTTCAAATTTGGCCTCAGATACTCTCACTAGCTATGTGACCTTGGACAAGTCACTTTACCTCCATTTGCCTTAATCCACCAGAGAAGGAAATGGCAAAGCCCTCCAGTATCTTTGCCAAAACAATCCCAAATGTGGTTATAAAGAGTCAGACACAACTGAACAACAACAACAAAAACCCAATGCCTCAATCAGCCAAAACTGGTTAAGACAGAGTGAATTGGTCAGAAAGAAAACTACATGATATATTCTGCATTTCCTTGGAACTAACCTCAAGCACTTCCTGGTGCATGGAGAAAACTCCTTTACTGCTCCAAGTATGTCAGCATTGGATCTCAAAACCAGTCTAAAATAGTCCCTAGGGAGTCTCTTTTTCAATCAACAAGATGTTAGGAGTTCCTCTGAGGACTGACTCTTAACTGGAAACTAAATGAAAGTTTTGGATTCTCTGCTCCATCTTCCAACTCCCACACTCACTCTGACATAATACTGTATTATGAAAAGAAGAAAAATCTGCTTGGCAGGACCAGCTGTCTTCATCTCCAAACTTTTCCACAGAATCTATGTCTGATCTCAGGCCATCTCTTTCTGATCTCAGTCTTTCAGGGGATTGGGACTGACGCATGTCATTAATTATAGACAATTAACAGGAATTAAGGGAAAGAGTACTCTTGGGGAAAGAAAGTTTGGTCTGTCTTGAGCACAGAGAGTAAACAGAATGCCCTTCTGCATTAAGTCAAAATTCACAGCGCAACTAAATCCAAGAGTTAGGCAGGAGTTAGAAGGAGTTTGTAGCAACGATCCGAAGCCAAAAAGGTCAAGAGAGAGTATCAGGGAAATATGGTACAAAAGGCATTGATAAAATGACATTTTTCTTTCATGCAGCTTTTCTGTCAAACATTCTTTTGTTTTAATGGTATTATATGGTTAGCCAGGTTATTAGCTCCTCGGAAGATTAACTACTTAAAAAAAATCTCTCACAATACTTAGCATCAACCCCTGTACATAGTAGGCAATTAATAAATATTTTTAAATAACTTTCTTTGAAAATGAACAAAAGTAGCTAATTCCTTGTTGTTGTACTCATATTGTTCTTCCATTAAAGAATATGGTTTCCTTTTAAATATTTACCCACAGTCATGAAGGCTACCCACATTGCTTTAAAAATACAATGTTGAGAATTTAAGACTATTATTGCATATGTAGGACATTCTCTATGTTCAAATATTTATGAATCACTATTTCCTAATGTTCATGCTTAACCTTGGTTTTGGCAATTAACATAGGGTAGTGGGCAGAATGTTGGGTTTGCAGTCAGATGACCTGGAATTGAATCCAAGCTCTGTCAACTGCTACATGTGTGACCTTGAGTAAGTCACAGCCTCCCTGGGCCTCAGAGTCCTTATGTGAAGAATTAGTGTCAGATTAGATTATTTCTAAAATTCCTTCCAGCTCTAAATCTGTGATCCTATGATCTTTTTTGAGGTCAAGGGCCAAGTTCTACTCTTTCTGCTCCCTGATCCTTTTCCTGAAGTCTATGGAATACAGAATTACTTTCAAAAGTGAAGACAGAGAAAGTCAGAGTGGGAGATGATTACAGCTACAGTGTGGATTCATTGGGTTTTTTTGGTTTATTTTAAAAGTCAAAATATTGTATTACCCTTTTAAGCTACTTAAAGGCAGAGCAGTTAGCTCTAAATTAACACTCCATCAATTATTGACTCATTTAAGTTATTTTTAGATGTCAAAGTCTTCAAAAAAAAAGCAATTATCCTATAGGAAGGTAATCCTACTCATTTTTGATACCTTAGTGTGAAATAATTTAATCAGATATCAGATAAGTACCGTCTGTTTATAGTAAGAAGGAGGGATATAACTTTGGGTCCTAAATGGCCATTCAGGTGTGGTATAGGAATTTGGAGAGCATAAAAACACTAACTAATAGAAGGGCAAGGGAGATTTCCTTTTCCTCATCCCTTTCTACCATCCCTTCCTCACTCCCATAGTCCCCCTCATATACATTATTTCAGTATTAGAAGAGACTTCAGTGCTCATCTAACCAAGAATCTCTTCCTACACCATACCTGACATGCAATTTTCTGGTCTATTCTTGAGGACTTTCAGTGAAAATGTAAGCAGTACCACTGGAGGCAGCCAATTACACTTTCAGAAACCTCTAATTGTACATTCCCAGGTTCTCATATGTCATAAATTCAAGACTCTTCAGTATACTGGGTGCCTTCCTATGAATATTATACTGCTATATGTGTTCAGCTTAATATGCAGCTCCTTAAACTGAATACATATGTCCTTGAACACTATGCTTCCCTAATGTAGCCTAATATAGGATGCATTTTTTGGCTGCCATATTACTCTCTTGTTTCATCTTGAGTTTGCAGTCTACCAAAACTCTTTGAACTTTTTTCAGATCAACTGCTATCTAGCCTTACCTCTTCTGTCTTGTACATGTGAAAATGATTTCCATGAGTAACTTTATATTTATTCTGAGGTCTCCCAAATCCAGGCTTTTTCACTTGCTCTTCCCCCTGCCTCTATCTTTCTCCCTTTTCCTCTGAGACTTCTACCTTCCTTGACTTCACTCAAGTCTCAAATCTTCCTTCAACTTTAAATCCCACTTTCTACAAGAAACCTTGTAGTATTCCCATTAATGGTAGTATGCTAATTGTTGCTTATCTCTAGCAATCTGTTGATTATCACCATTTTATTTCATATGTATCTCTATTGTAAGTAGTAACTTACATGTTCTCCCCCTCATTAGACTGTAAGGTTCTTGAGAGAAGATTTGTCTTCTGACCTTTATTTGTTTCTCCAGTACTTATCATGGTGTCCGGCACATAATAGTCACTTATAAATGTCTGTTGACTTCCTCATCCCTGTAAAATTGCATCTTTTTAGATTTATTCAAATATTATAAAACATCGAGATCTTTTCAAATATTATCAGATTTTTTTAGATATTCCTCCCAGTTTTATCTCCAAATTTGGAAAGCATTCCAGCTATACTTCTAACCAAGTCATGATGAAGTTTATAAATAGTGTTGAATCCAGCACAAATCCCAAGGATACACAGTTCTTTAAAAGACATGTGTTTACCTAAGGCATTTGCCATGGTTTTGTGAGTAGATATGATAATAAGATCATGTCAAAGAAGGGTTATTTATAGATCAGGAGTTTGTAGTTTGAGGTCCATGAACTTTTAAAAATATTTTGTATTTTAAGAGAATTGGTTTCCTTTGTGATCATATGTATTTTATTTTTTGCATATAAAAATAAGATTCTGAGAAAGGGGCCATGGGCTTCACCAGATTCTCTAAGGGACCCATAACACACAAACAGCCTAAAAACTTTTACATAGGTGGTTCAGCTCTTAGTATCATGCCTGGCCCAGAGTTAGGCCTTAATAAATATTTTCTGTCATTATTATTTTCAATAGTAATAATGGAGGTGTTGGTGGGGGTGATGATGATGATGATGATGATGATGATGATGATGATGATGATGGGGGGGGGAGGGAAGTTACCCAGATGGTGGATTTAGAATCAGAGGACCTGTTTTCAAATCCTGGCTATGCCATATAGTACTTGTATGACATTGGTCAAATCACTTAATCATTCCCAGTCTCGGTTTCTTCACCTGTGAAATAAGGGAGTTAGATTAGATGAATTCTAAGTTTCTTTTCAATTCTAAATCTATAATACAAAAGCGTTTGAATTTAGCACCTACACAGTAAAAACAAATGAATGAATAATGATTATTCCCCAAATTATTACATGTTATGAATAAAAAAAACGTTAGACATCTTGACTATCAATCATTCAATTAAGAAATGTTTAGATCCAGATTTGAATCACAGGATGGAGTCAGTGTGATTCACTCAATTCCCATAATTCTTTCACTTTCTTGATCATTTTCATGGAATACAGTACCACAATTAACTTTGTTCCTGTGTTTGAAGGCCACAGACTAACACTTGGAAGTTCACCCAATTTTACAGACATCCAAACTTCAACTAGAAATTTTCCATGTTCTAGAAATTATTATCAAGGTGTTAAATCAGAGATCTGTGGGTCAATCTCATTTTGCTGTAGCATTTCTAAGGAGAAAAATATATTTTCTGGTGTCCTTTCTGCATTGAATTAGATGCAGAAGAAGCAAGAGGAGAATATATTTCAAATAGTACTTATTAAGGATAAAGTATACTACCCAAGTAATTTCTATAAGAGAAATTTGCTTCAGAGGAATACAATACACCTAAGAATAAAATTATGATGGAACAAAGTATTATGTTGAGAAAGGAAAGGGTAGATTATCTAACAAGAGCAATGTAACCACAAAGGGAACTCATCAATAAACTTTTTTTTTTGTTTTAAATGGGAAGGCACACGTAAGAAGATGGAATGAAAATCAGGTTACTAAGAATAACTAAATAACTGTGACATAGGGCTGTAAGAATACTGAACTTATGTCGGAAACATTAACACAGAAAATTAACTGAGCCTTATAATAAATTCTAAACACAGCAAAAAAATGGCTCTATCTCCATCATGTAGCTCTCTGTCCATCCACCCATTCATTCATTTCCCAGTGTTACATTTCTTTAACTTTTCTTTATTTTCTTAAAATGTCTACAAGTAACACATTTTTAAAAATTTCTGTCCTTTACCCACCCCTACCACAATTGAGAAAAACGAAAACTATACATCATCCTGAGGATGTTTAAGGATGAAACTGTAAGGAAGTCAGAAAACAGATGGAGGTTATATACAAACACATACATGTATATATGCATGCATACATACACACATGCACGCATATATGTAAATACACATACTCATATATAGATACATACATGCATGCATACCTGTATAATGACAGACATTGCTAATGGATCATATTCTGTATTCAAAATTAACAGGAGGAAGAGATTTAACTAGATTGTCTATGGGAAATTTCAAAGCTATTTTAATGAATCCAAATTTCACTTTGAAAAAAAGAAGCACATTTTTAATACCAGTATACAATTTACTTTGTTGGTAGCTGCAAACAGGTATCAATTAAAAGGTAACGGACAGGTTAATGCTAAGTGTGACTAGGTCTGCACCCTAAAACAAATAAGGAATTGTAAAGGAAGACAAGAGTTAAAGATGTCATTAAAGAAAATCTGATAAAAATACACTGTACTTTTCATATGATGAGAATGAGGGATAAATAATAGATATCTCACATTGGTCACCATTGTCCTCACAATGTCAAAGGAAATTAAGGGAGGCTCTGAGTATGTTGGACAGATTCCTCTGTCATTAATGGGAAGACATGGTCAAGAGTGACTCAGTTTGAGTAGGCTTGGCTGGGTGGCAATTTGCATTGTTGGAGGGAATGTTCAAATCAATGAGGTCATGGATCCATTTGAATATAAGGCAAAACCTTTTAACAATTAGAACTCTCAGAAAATCTGGAAAACAAACTGAATTTCCATCAGTTGAGGAACAGCTTAACAATTTGTGGTATGTGAATATAATAGACTATTAATGCATTATGAGAATTGCAGTTGAAGAATTCATTGAAACATGGAAATACTTGTGTGATTCCATGATGAATGAAGAAAGTAAAAACAGGAAAGCAGTTGACATAATGATTAGAAAAATGTCCACTAAAACAACACTGAAAAGGCTGCCAAACCCAGATTAATTGAAGTGACCAATCTTGGTAACAAAGGAGATGTGATGAAATACATTTCCCTTCTTTTAGAGTATTCAGGGACTGGATGTGAAATATTGCATGTAGAGTCAGGAAGACTTCCAGTGGGTCCGGTTGGAAATGGTATATCAAGAAATGACTTCAGCGGAAAGAATGAAGGGGATCAATAACACTTTAAAAAAACAGAGCTGTCCAAAGGCAGAGTGGGGCCCTTTCCAGAAATAGTGAGTTGCCTGTTACTGTAGGTCTTTCATCAGAGACTGAGTGAGCTTTTAAATGTCCGAAATGTTTATGGGGTATTCCTGTTTAGTTGCGGCTTGAACTAGATCATGCCTCTCTTAAATCTGAGTTTCTGTCATTCCCTTCTTCAGCATGCTACAATGTCTGTACCCTCTCCATCACTGAATGGTCAATAAAGCCCATGCAGCCCACAGAGCACAATAATCAAGCATATCTGTTGCTAGCTGTCTGGATGATGAATGACAGCTTCATAATATTAGTTGAAAGAAGAAAAGTGAGCACTTGCTTTCACTCTACAGTTTAATGTGCTCCAGAACTATTTGTTTGGACTCCACTGGTACAAAAAGCTTTAATAAGACCCCACTCTGTGGTCTCCCAATTAGTTTTCAGTTTCACTGCTATGTGGCATTCCTCCTTATCTCTGCCCACCTTTTGTTATAACTTTAGCAGCACTGGGAAGATAAATATGAAGTCATCACCCGCAAACACACTTATTATCCTCTCATCTCTATTGTGTGTCAGAATAAAACATATTCATAGCAGACAAAACATGTGATCTGATTGTGAGAGCCCTGACCACTACTTTTCAGTCTTCTGCAAGAGATTCTTGTATTTTGTGGAATTATGTGTGTGACCTTAAGAGAATTCTTTTACTTTCTAAACCTGATTCTTGGGATGTGAAATTGATCTCACGGTATTGCTGTGAGCATCCCAGGAAATGATGTCTGTACAATGCTTTGAAAATCTTAAAGGACTATATAAATGTCATCAACTCCCTCTTTCTCCTCCTCCTCCTCTTCCCTCTTCATCCTCATCTCCCTCTGTATTATTGTTACTATTTTAGGTTTCACATTTTTCTACCTCATCAGTAATACGAATAAAGTCAACAAGGCAACAAGCACTTACTGAAAACCCTAACACTGTGCTAAATGCTTGGAATACAAATATGAGTAGAAAGAAAGACAGTCTCTGCACTCAAGGAGCTTATACTCTAACAGGGAAAAGTAATACATGAAAGGAAACTGAAAAGTGAGAAAAGATGTGAAAATCTGGAGTGTGAGACATGAAGTTTTGATTACCAACTGCGTGTGAAGCCCTTCAAAGAGAACATTTCTTTGTCTTTGTATAGATTTTATGACTTGCTTGATTGAAAAAAAATTACCTGGAAGTTGACCCTGTGATAATGAGCCCCTGTATTTCAGGAGACTGGCTGCATTTAATCCAATCCTCTGCCTGAGTTTTTTTGCCCTAGTGCTTCTCCACTGTGCACTGTACACTCTAGATGTATTTTCCTCAGTCCTTAGGGAAGTTAATCCACTCATATTTTGTTTTCTTGGCCTGGGGGTGAACTGTCTTGATTGGTGAATGATATAAATTTACCTTCTACTCTATTTCTAGCCTGTCCCAGACTAGATCATGCTTTCTATCCCACTTTGCTGTCCACCCTGGCTATTAACCCTGCTGTCCTCTGTGTCTTTTCACCTTCTACCTTTATGATTGGAAAGAGTAATTAAAACAAGACTACCATTTCTCTTGGAAAGGGAATGGGAATGGACTCCACTATGATAGTCCTTAAGCAATCTTAGTATTAAGTATTACTTAGTATTACTGTGCCCAATTAAAGACGCAGAAAGTGAAAGAGGGCAGAGGAGAGTAGGGCTAATGGGCTGGAGAATTAAATGGGATGGGGGAAATGGTCAAGTCTGAAACAAGCTAGAGATAACTAGGCGAAATTAAGTTTACTTACAATCCCTTTGACTCTCAAGATGAATATTACCTTACCTGGCCATGTAACCTTTAGTATATGTGTTGCCTCTCCTATTACAATGGGAACTCCTTGATGTCAGGGAATATCTTGATGTCAGGGAATTTGTATCTCTATTACTTAGCACTGCCACAGTAATTGCTTAACCAATGCTTTTAAAAAGCCAAATTAATAAATTAAACAACTCATAGACCAATATATTTGCAAAGACCCATACTTTAAACCTTCCCAGCATGATGTGAGCCACTGAATGAAGGTTGTGCTCTGCTAGCAAAATTTTTGAAAAGCCAAGATTACCTCAGAGCTATGTTGAGGAATCAGAGAAGTACTTTAGCAAGGATGTTCATAAACTCAAAGGATCATAGATTTAGAGCCTGAAGGAACCTTGTAATGGTAATTAATTTAAATTCAAAGACGCCTTTTGTCAAGCAAGCAGGTACTTAGCCTTTAGTAACTAAGGGCTAAGTACCTCTGTGAAAGAAACTGAAGGTGTGAACTCTGTCTCTTGTTCCTGACATAACAGGAAGGGTTGGCTGAGACAGGAAGCCAATGTGTGTGTGTGTGTGTGTGTGTGTGTGTGTGTGTGTGTGTGTGTGTGTGTGTGTGTGTATAAGAAGAGCCCCAGAGGGAGACAGTCAGAATAAGAATTTGTTTTCTCCTGGTGGGCCTCTGGTGGAGGAAGCAGAATTTTCCCAGTATCTGGAAGTTGGGCTACTAGTTGCTGGACTGAAAACTGAGTTGGAGTTTTCTTGAGACCAGAATCTGGTAAAGGCTGAAGTTGCTGCCAAGAAGGCCACCTGGAAGGCTGAGATTTCTTCTGGGTCCTAAGGCCAGCCAAACTGCTGAAAGATTGAAGAACCATGTCCAGAATAAGATTTTGTTTGCTTGTGGCTTGGTTGATCCTTGAGTTCCAGGCAACAGAAGTTGTGAAGGTTTTGTGATGTACTGGACCCTGTGAACTTCAGTGTGTAGCAAGAACTGCCTGGAGGACTGGACAAGAACCTGGGAGCTATTTGCCTCTGAAGCCAGGTGACTGGTGGATTCAGTTAGGAGCTGGGACCATGGAAGGGGATCCAGGGAATCTGAGAGACCACCCCAGTCAAGATGAAGAAAAGGCCTCTCCTTGTATAATGAATGCATGATGAAATGGAAGTTTACTAGAGACTCAGGGGTGGAGGGTTTGTGTAATTTTGTAATGATTGTATTTAGTGATTAATGATTCTTAGTGACTGATTGCTAGATAAATGACTGATTAAGTTAACCTATAATCACCCCATGAATGGAAGACTGGCTTGTATTGTGAAATGACTGAATGATTAAGTAAAGAGGGAAACCCCTTAGGGATACCAGATGATTATTCTTTTGTTCCTTGTTCTAAATTCTGTGACTACTTTGGTGAAAACTATGTGGCCATTTTAATGTTAAGCTGTTGTGAGCGCTATATTGTGATTTTCTGTGATGAGATGTAATGTTGTGAATATTATATTGTGATTTCTTGTGAATGTTTGCCTTGATTTGTTATGGAATAAATGGAGTGTTCACTATACTGTATAATCAGAACCTTAAAAGCTGTTCACAGTAGCATTCTTTTGGGAATCTGCTCATCCATGGCATTACAAATCTTAAATGTCATTTAATCCAACTCCTTCTTTATATAGATGAGGAAATTGGGATCCAGAAAGATTTATTGCCTTGCCAAGTGTGGCATAGTAATATTCTATTGTATCTCCATACCACAACTTAACCATTTCCCAATAAGCTAGTATCTAATCTGTTTTCAATTCTCTGCTACTACAAAAGTGCTGCTATGTCTATTTTGGTATCTTTGACCTTCTTAGGAATGGACATATGCTTAGGAAAAGACTCTCTGGGTCACAAGATTAAGAACTGCTCATCATGATACAGAATGGTCTCAATTTAAAACATGTGAAACAAACCAAAAGAATTAAGTAGAATCAACTTTGTCATTTAAGGGGTAGGATGGAGACTGATGGGATGGGAATGAGGGTAATCACATGGTTCTTATCATGGGGGAAAAAAAAAACCAAAATAATTCATGGAAGTCTGGGTGATGTCATGGAATATGTTCCCATGACAACCAAGGTAAATCACTATGAATAAGAAGATAACAAAACTCTTAAGTTAATTACACTTAATAACAATATGAAATATGAAGTGTCCCATTTCACAAAGAAGAGAATTAAGCAAAGAGGATATAAGCAATTTTCCCCAGGATTCTGTAGCACATGAATTATAGGGCTCGGGCTGGCCATGTTGTTTTGGTTGAAAGAACCCTGGACTTTGAGGAAGGAAAAAAAAATAACTTGGGTTCTTCTTGTCTATGCTATATACTACTGGTGTGACCTGGGGTAAATTACTTTCTCTTTGTGTGCCTCAGTTCTATGTCTATAAAATTAAGATTTTGGATTAGATAATTCTTAAGGGTTCTTGCAGCTCAAAGTTTAAGTTTTAAGACCCCAAGACTTTCTTTCCTCTATCCTATGTGCTGACTCTATTTTTCATACTCTCAAAAGAAGCAAAGACATGAATACAGAAAGAAAGAAGTCCAATGTTTACAATTACAAGTGCTAATACAATCATTTGCCCTTTCAACTGCAAAACAATTTGCAGAAAATACACACTTTCCAAAAGAACATTGATTTTCTGTCCACTGCAGTCAAATGATTTTTGGCAAATGGGAAATCCACTTATGTCATTAATATTATTTTTAAAGGAATATCAATCACATCGATTTAAAAAAGTTGGAGCTCTTTCTGTGCTCTATAGATTAAGTGTGCCAAGTAATGCAGAGTGGGAGTGCTTAGAACAAGACCTTTATATTCTGTTTTTATTTGTTTGGCAATAAGCCCAAAGATTTCATTTCCTTGATTTATAAGGCAAACTTGGCCAGAAAAGACATTAATGTTCTCCAGGGGATGGGGGGATAATAGAATAAGGCAAGATTGCTGAGCACGTAGCTAGTATCCCTTTCTCTTTGTTCCCCAAGGAAATCATATGCATGTTTTCATATGAAAAATGGATGGGATCCCACTCAAATTCACAGAAATACTAACTACCTCCTGTCACTCATAGGATAGGCTTGGAATTTAGCAATATAATCCTCTATCTTCCACAGTATTGAATATGCCATTCTGGAAATTCTTTGCTTGAAATGGTAAGTGGAGTGGTCTGGAAATCATGAAACAACTTAAAGCATGCAAACCAAAGGGGATACAGTGGTGGCAAAAGGGGATGCAATACTAGCATTGTCTAAATTCTGCCTTTCGTAGTTCATCAGACACAAACAGAAAACATCAATTGGCAATTTTCATACCAGAGCTGTTATGGAATTACTATTCAGAGTGGGATGGATGCACGTCAAAAATCATATTTGAACATCCTACTTCAATTTGGTATATTTATCTATGTCAATAAAATGAAAGCATAAAAGGCATTCTTCAGTTGGAATCATGAAGTAAGAATTAGGTGTGAGACTCTTAACATTATTCAGAGAGGCAGGTCAGTTGATCTGGAGGTAGGAAAGGAAGCAGCTGTTGCCAAAGGTGTTAATGAGGTCACCAGCCTCACTCTCATTCTGTGGTGGCTATAGGCAACAGATAAAAGTGAGGAGATAGTGGGTTGTTGTTAGGATAACCCATTATACTGGGATGGTCTTTTGAGAATAAGAAGAACCAGATAGCCATGTATTCACTTCTTCATTTTTTTCATACATTAATTCAATGCACATTGAATGATGCAACTGTTTTATAAATGAAACTAGGAATACAAAAAATTTAAAAAATGGCATTGCTCCTGCTCCAAGGGCCAGGCTAATATTCTACTGTGGGAGTTTTGACAAGCATAAAGCTAAGTATGATACAAGGTAGGAGGTGATTGGGACAAAAGAGAGATTCATTTACAACATGACTAACGTGAAAATGTTTAGTATAAATGTATATGTATAGCTTATATAAGAATGCACACTGTCTTGGGGAGGGAGAAAAGAAAGGAGGGGCAGAAAATTTAGAACTCAAAATCTTATGGAAGTGAATATTGAAAGCTAAAAATCAATCAATCAATCAAATTAAAAAAAGAGAGATTTAGACAAAATACTTTATAAAAATTTGGGTAAGAAGAAAACAGTTTTAGCTTAGAGATCAGGGAGGGGTGTGTATGTGTGTGTGTTTGTGTGTGTGTGTGTGTGTGTGTGTGTGTGTGCGCGCGCGCGCGCGCGCGCGCGCCCAGGCAGTGACTCCTCTGTCTTATTAGCTGGGTTGTTTTCCCAGACTGCTTGTGATTTTGTTCAATCCTTGGACAAGTCTTTCTTTATGAACTGTACCACAAGCTTCTTCAGGTCTTAGAATCAGAACACCCTAAGGGGCTGGTCAGTGATGACTGAGTCACAAGATAAGTTAATATCTACATGCTTGACTTCTTAGCCCATCTTTATCCTTTTGGGAAAACATCAGAGGTCACAGAGTCCTGGTAGCCACAGGTAAGGAATACTAATATATGATGAAGATTACTCCCCCTCCATCTGAGTTAATGCATAGACTGAGTGAATAGCTAAAAGAATTGAGGTATATTATTTTCTACTTGTGGCAGAGCAAGAATGACTCCTAGATCTAACTATGGCAAATGTAGAAGCATACATGACCTGAATCAAATCACTGGATATTTTGTCATTGTTTTTCTGTCAGTGTTATTAGGGCAATGTGAAAAGTCACTGGTGTTCCTAAAGCACTATATGATGGTGCCAGACAGAGACCTGTTTTAACAGAACATCCTGATGATTGGGGCATTTTTATGGGCAGTTTCAGGAGCTGTATCCCTAATTCCTCCCATAGATGAAGTTGGCAGAAAGGGAGAAGTATAGAGAATTATTTAAAAATTACTGCAGGGTTCTTGAACATTTGGTACATTCTCTATCACATATAGAAAGAAGTTATCTCCATATTATTACTCCTTACTCTTAAACACTTCAGACTATGTGCTCTTCGATAGTCTACATAAATGAAAACTACCAACTGAGAGCCATTCAATGTTCAGTTGAGGCAGTATGGATGGATATGTTTAGAAAGTGAATAAACTGAACATTTAAAGGACTACATAAAATCCCATCCTCTTTTGGGGGAATCTGTTGGCTTTAATATAACTTGACAATTCAATTGACTAGAAGACAGGAAGAGGACACAGGTTCAGGACCAGTATGGTTACGCTGAATCACTAAGTATAAGAAAAGCCTGAATACTGTCAAGTAGGAGTCAAAAAATGTGACCCTCAAAGGGGTGACACTAAAGTTTACTATGGTCTGTGGTTTTAGTAAGTCCTTGCAAGTCTTCATTGGTGTTCCAACCAGGCATACAAGGGTAAGACCATCTCTTTAGCTCTGAGGGCAGGGGCTGAACCCATGCTCTTACCTCACCTAGTTCTAACAGAGTTCCCTACTGATCTTTTACTCTCTCTTTGGTGTTTATGGGTTGAGAAGTCTAGAAATCACCACTGCTTCCAGTGATTCACTCTCCTGAAGTCTGTTCTGTCTGGGCTGGCTCAGATCACTTGGGACTATGCTCAATTGCAAGATTGTGCTCTTGTTGTGATTGGCCCCTCCTGTTGGCCTGCTGGGCTGCCTTCAGGGGGAGATTTGTTTCTCTCTATCACTTTGTGGGTTCTGTAGCTCCAAAAATTGTTTAGAGTCATTTTTTACAGGTATTGGAGGTAGTTGGAGTAGGGGCTCAAGCAAGTTCCTATTTTTACTCCCCCATCTTGGCCCCACACTTCCATGAGATTTTGAGTTTCAAATTTTCTTCCCCTCCACAAGATGACACACAATCCTATATAGGCTCTACTTATGCATTCATATTAAACATATTATCATATTAGTCATGATGTAAAGAAAAATTAAAACTAATGGAAGAGACCACTAGAAACAAGAAACAAAACAAAACAACAAAATAAAAGGAGAGAAAATAGGATGCTTCCATCTGCATTCAGACTCCAGAGTTTTTTCTCTGAATGTGGATAGCATTTTCCATGATAAGTCTCTTGGAGTTGTCTTAGATCCTTGCATTGCTGAGAAGAGCTAAGTCTATCGAAGTCAGTCATCACACAATGTGGTTGTTACTGTGTGCAATGTTTTCCTGGTTCTGCTCATTTCATTAAGCATCAGTTCATATTGTCTTTCCAGGTTTTTCTGAAGTCCACTTACTCATAATTTCTTGTAGCACAATAGTATTACATTACATTCATATGCCACAACTTGTTCAGACATTGCCCAAATGATTGACATGCCCTCAATTTCCAATTCTTTGACACCACAAAAGGAGCTGCTATAAATATTTTTGTATATGTGGGTCCTTTTCTCATTTTTACGATCTCTTTGGGATACAGACCTAGAAGTGGTATTGCTGGGTAACAGTTTTATAGCCCTTTAGGCATAATTCCAAATTGCTCTCCAGAATGGTTGGATCAATTCACAGCTTCACCAACAATGCATTAGTGTTCCATTTTTAAAGGGGTCTCCTCTTTTGCATCGTTGTTTGCTTTCCTTCCAGGGGATGTACAAGCCTTTAGAACAGTGTCATATATCTGGAAGCTTGTCTTGCTACCTTGAGGGTTGTGGAACTAATTAAGATGTCAGAGGACTGCCTTTTTAGAAATCTTGCATCTGTTTCAAAAGGAGTCTAAACCACATGGTGGCACTATCAGAAAGGGGTGTGAGTGTGTGTGGGGTGGGGGAGAGAGAGAGACAAAGAGAGAGAGAGAGAGAGAGGCAGAGAGAGGGTGAGTGAATGAGAGAGAGAGAGAGAAAGAGAGAGAGAAGCACTTCTGCTTTGCAAGATTGGTTTATGAATTTCACCTGTAAGATTTAAACAAGATCTTAGAACCTGAGGAATACCATCTCCCACAATCACTTTGAGACTTCATTCCTTCTTACTCAGTTATGTTTATCCTTACTCTTTCCTTAGATTTAATTAAAATAAATTTGTCCTGTCTGTGAGTTTCTTGGATAAGAGAAACTTCTATTGTATCAACTCCACTTCTCAGAGTTTGTCTCTATGGGCAGAGATGGAACCAGAAACTAGGCAGGCTGATAAGATGATGAAGGGAGGTTGGCTTAATAGGAAGTCTTTGAGGTAGCTATTGATTGACTTACTGATCTCCTGTTTGAAAATGTATATATAATGCACACATGGCTATATTCTCAAGAATGATCAACAGAGGAGTAATTCTCCTACAGAACAATTCCATTTTTAAAATTTATTTAATGCAACATAGTACAATGGATAAAGTGATGGAGTTGTAGTTAAATGACCTAGTATTAAATCAGTTCTGAAACTTAGCAGCTGTGTGAAAATGAGCTCAGTTTCCCCATTTTTAAAATGGAGATGATCATATTTACCTTAGCCATTTTGTGGGTTATTGTGTAGAAAGTATAAGAAAGTGTATCTGCTATATAATTGTGAGTTCTTATTGATGTTTATTATATGGGCTTTCTAGGACCTGATATGAGCCCCATTTTTCCATTTGGAGAAGAGAGATAACAGAAAAATAAATGACACAATTTTAGCATCTCTCTACAAGGCCAGTGAGTCCAGAATTTCAATCTCTGTCGTTAGGGGAGGAGGTGTAGTTATAAGGTAGCAAAATATAAAAAATAAATTCAAGAACAAATAAAAAAAATACATTAGTGCTTCCTTAAATATACTAAGTATTACTGATTCAGGTGTGCCAAATCTCCGAGCTCTGAAAAAAATGTGGTTGCAATTAAATATTTAATCCTCAAGTATAATATTTGGTCTCAGATATAACTGAAAACTAGCCACTAACCACTTCCTTAATTAACACAGAAGCCTAGGCAACAAAACAAAAGTAAAATCCAATCATTTGGGCTCATGCCCTTATAGGTTTTTGTTTGTTTGGAATTGGGGAGGAAGTTTGTTTCACTGCAAAAGCAAATATACTGGCATTGACTGATTCCGTGAAGATGAAAAGTAGTACTTTTTAAACTGGGGGATGCTGAGGCTACAACCTGAATTATTAGTGATAGTATTGCTAGGGCCTTCTAAAGTCCTGAACTTTGCTTGGTATACTCATTGATTCCCTAAAGCTGCTAATTTCTCATCTGCAGTAATGGGCTCAACTAACTAATTAATTAACGATTAACTTAATTAACAATTCACTAAGCAGTATGATAAAATGGATATATCATAGGCCCAGTAGACAGTGGAGACATCTGACCAGCATTAACCCTTTGCAGTGTAGAATTCTCAAGCTCCAGTGATCCACCAGTCTTGCCTTCCTCAGTAGCAGGTATTACAGGTATGTGCCACCATGCTGGCCAACATTAATTTTCAAAAAAGGTTAATAAATCATCCTCCTAGATTAACTCCTTGAAAACTAAAGAAATATAAAAAATAAAGTCTGGATTTCCCGGGTTTTAAGATTAAGTTCATGATAATTCTTTGTGTTGCCCTCATTAGGTGCCTTATTATCAATCTCATGAAATTTGGGTCTCATTTATCTTTGAACATTATCAGTGCCATGAAACTCCTTAACACCAAATCATTCATCTCATAAATGCTTTCTATTGTCTGCCTATGGATTCCGGTCACATGGTGTGGTGGAAAGGATGCTAGATTTGTATTGAGAACCTCACCTTACTCTGGCATTTAGTTGCTATGTGATTAAGAATGGGAAAGTAATAAGATCATAGATCATGTGATAAAATAGATAGAGGCAGAATAGAACTCAGAGGTTAGCTGATTCCATCTGATCATTTTATAGACAAAATGAGTAAACCTCAAGGAAATAAATAGCTTTTCCAATTTCACATAGATTGTAAGGATCAGGGGTGGAATTGAACCAAGGACCCTTAGCACTGGAACTAATGCTATTTTCACTGCACTGCCATCATAACCATTTTAATCTTTCTGCTTCAGTTTCCTCATCTTTATAACACAGATAATTATGGACATAGACCTTAAACTGTAGGGTTATTAAGGATCAAATGAGTTACTGTATGTAAAATTTGGTATAAATGTCACTTATAATTAAGGAAAAGTACGAAGAAAGTGTAATTATTAAAGGTAGAGGAGACTGTAGAAATTATGTGGTACAGCTCCTTCATCTTACACTAGGGAAAGAGGCTTAGAAACTAAGGTGATTGTCTAAAATCACGTGAGTAACAAATAGCAGAGTCGTGAGCTACATATTAGTCAGTGGCACAGCTGGGACTAGAATCCAAGAATCCAGACTCCCAGTCTTTCCTATGCTGCCTAGCTATCATGACCATTGGTGGCAAAACAACAACAAACACACAAACTCAAATTGTCCTACTACTAATTGCTTAAAATTGTCATCATCCTGTTACTCAAAGGAGAACAAAATTATTACACGAGCATATCCCAGGGCCAGGAACAATGCTCCCCTAGGCTTCAGTGAAGACCTCAGTCAGGGAGATAAAGTTCAAGTCCTTCTGACACATTCTGGCTGTGCCGCTTGGGACAAATCACTTAACTCTCCAGTGTTCAAGGAAACTCCATAAGAATGTAAGCAGAAAAGATGTTGGTAATATGCATTTGGGGAGGGTGTTTCCTCACCTGGGAGTACCCTACCAACACACATGTAGAGTTCCTAGTTTATAATAATAATAATAAACATATTGATATCAATCAATATATTTACATATTATGTAATTATCAAATTAAGAAATAATTAAATGTAATAATGAAATTATATTATTATTGCTTCTTATGAAGAATTAAAAATTCTTTCCATGGAACTGGAAGCCAAAAGACCTGAGTTCTAGTCATGGCTATATGACCTCAGACAAATCATTTAATGTATCTAAGCCACAGCTTCATCTGTAAAATAGGAAGAATAACATCTACTTTACAGAGTTGTTATGGGAATCAATGGGAAGAGGTATGAAAATGCTTTGTAAACCATAAAATAATCTATAAATTTGATCTGTCATTATTATCATCAAGAGATAGATGATACATTTGACATTTTTGTTCGATGAGTACATAACAACATGGTATGTTCACAACAACACTCCCTGTTGAACGGTAGCCATCATATATGGGCACTTCTTCATTTGGTTGCTCTTCTGGAAGTCACATTATCAGGAAATGACTGGTCTAATTCATCAGTTATTTAAGCAGGGGACTCCCAGTCTTCTGTTGCTTAGTCAGAAGTAAGAGAAAATTTCAGAAGGGGGTTCGTCCTAAAAGTCAGAGCTGATCAAAATCTTACAAAAATTAGCATAAAGACCCATGAGCAAGAAGGCTGGAGTACCATCCCCCATTAGATAGCCCTGATTCTGGCCTCAGATACACCAAGTTCAGTCCTGGCTAATCTTACCCCATACAGAATAGTAAAGCTCTAATTGCACTCTGGCTCATCATGCACCTACATGAGAGCTTCAAGGAATATTTCTTAAAGCTTAGTTTTGGTTCATGTCTAGGGTCTCCCCCAAAGGGGTGTCTTCTAGAAAGGTACTGAATGAATAAGGTAGATATAGAATAGATATTTTTCCTCCACCACAGAAAGAAATGTTGAAATGCAAAATACCCTAAGCATGTATTGAAAAATATTTAAAGCATGAAATAGTAACTCATACATCATATTAAACAGTGTAGTAAAAGAAAATAGCATCTAAATAATTGGTGGTGCTGTGAGTGGTCCTGTGATCTTGTAAATGTGGGTCTTCCATCCTTTTGTAAGGATTGCAATCCATCCATACCTTCTTATCCTGCTTATTCCCATCTCAAATTTTTCATAATCCATGATCTATTTAATGTACTGGAGTTAAAGACTTTCCTGGGAGTCAAGATAGCTAGGATTTAGGGCCATCACTGCTCCTTTTTTTCAGAAAAACAAAGACTATTTCCATAGGATAATACATCTAGAGCTAGAAGGTGACTTGGAGGCCATCTTGGATTTTAGTTACTATTGAATAATAGAACTTGAGATGAAAAGAACTTCAGTTCAACCCCCTCATTTTACAGATGAGGAAACTGAGGTAAAGGAAGTTAAGTAACTTGCCCAAAGTCACCCAGGTAATAAACATCCATATCAGTATTTCAAGGCAGTTCTTCTGAATCCAAAAATTGATGTTTTTTTTACTCTGCTTTTCTCTCTTCTCATTTTTCCTTACTCCGTATTGTTTCCTCAATTGCTGTTGGTGGGCATGGGGCGGTGAGGGGGGTACAGTGAAGTGCTCCCCTGGCCTGTTGTAACTCTTTGTTCTCACTCTATATGACCAGCCCACCTCCTTTTCTAACATCACCTTTCTGGGATACTGTATTTTATCCTTTGATGTTAATAATAAGCAAGTTGTGAAACCCAAAAGTATCTTGTTGCATCTTTTGAATACTGTTCTATGGTTTTTTGACATTTGCCTGAGAGATGCCTTGCCTCAGTATACCCAGTATGTTTTGGTTTTTTTTAACATATTTTTTGATAATCAACAAACAACAAAAACTGTAGAATACTTATGCTATGTGTGTGTCTAATTTTTTTTTTTAAGTTTTTCCAAGCTGCACTCCATACTTCTCTTCTATGCCCCAGAAACTTCTTCATCTTGCTAGTGTCAAATGGATGTAACCGGTCTCTAACCTGTGAATGGCTGGAGTCAAACAGAGCAGGCTAGAGACAGGAGAGTCTAGGATCAAATTGAAGATTTATTTCAAAGTGAGGAAAACAACTTGCAAGCAAGCAGGTCTTGACATGTGCTGGGAATCCTCCCCCAGAGAGGAGACCAGAGACAGTGTGAGGAGATCTCAGTACTTATACCAATGCAATGAGCTGTAGCCCTGACAATGAGGAGTAGCAGCAACAATGAGACAAGCTTGATTCATGGCAGGGCTTCATGACTAGAACCTGGCTACTTGTCCAAGCTTGTGTGGCATTTGTCCAAGCTCAGAGAACACTTGATGCTGGTCAAAGCAATACAATAATTATGGGATTTTGCCAGTGGGCAAGAGCATCCAGAGGGTAAGTACAAAGGATTGTTGTTTTGCCAATCTCTGGGCGCATCTTGCTTGCTGGATCTTAGTTCTGGAAAACAGGGTGTCTCCTAATATTTTGACAATAGATCTCCCCAGTACTAGAATTTGCACCTCAGAAGTACACTCTGCCCCTTCAGCCCCTCCCTTTGGTGGAATGACTCCCCTCAGAACCTCCCTTTAAGTAGAAGCTAGACCAAATCGGTCTAAATTTCTCAGCAGGCTATACTTTGGACTTCTCCTGTCATAGCCCCTTCCCCTCTCAGTCACCTCTCCATGATCCCCAGGGCAAGCTCTGTCTCTTTGGCTTATGTTTGTATTCCTAGTGCTTAGCACAGTGCCTGGCATGTAGACTGGCTGATTAAAAGTCCATTGTGTGAATGAAGGTAAGGAACCAATCACAGATTTAATGCTAGATGAAACCCCAGAGCCCATTTGCTCAAATTCCATCATTTTTTCAGATGAGGAAACTGAGACCCAGAGAGTTTGTGATGTCCTCAAAGTCATATAATTGATAAATGACAGAACAAGGATTTGACTCCAAGTCCTCTAACTCTAAATACAGTGTTCTTTCAACTGTATTTGATCTGTGATTAAAAAAAGGAATAATTCATGGAGCTTGCCTATTCCCTTCCCAAGTTTCCATTAAGGATAACCTCAACACACGTGTAGATCATTCTCAAAAAGTTTGTATGGTAATGCAAAAGTGGACATATGAGTAAGTAGTTATAATTGTACGCTTGATTGTCTGTTGTTGATTATTTTTTCTGTGATGGCCTAGACGGCGTTCAGTATCTTGCTTACTTTCAGATGTTCTTAAAACTTTCAAAATGGAGAAAAATTATTATAATCAGTTATTCCATCTCCCCAGGCTCTGAGTAATTAATTGGCAAACAAACATAGGAGGCTAGCCTGGGGAGGGAGTGTGGGGGTGGTAGGGTGGGTTTTTAGCTATCTTAACTAGAGAAAATTTGACAATGTAATAGGAAAAGTTTTGAACTGAAAGTCAGGAAATAAGTGTTCCATCTCTCTATCTACCATAATCTAGATGTGAGGGTTATGCTCAATTTTCCTAACATGTTAGATTATGGAATTGGACTAGATCAGGGGTGGGGACCCTGTGTCCTTGAGGCCACGTGTGATCTTCTAGGTCCTCAAGTACAGCTCTTTGACTGAATCCAAATTTCACAGAAAAAATCCCTTTAATAAAATCTCATCAAAGTCCCTTCTATCTCTGATTTTTTGCTGTTTTAATGCCTGCCTGATCATCTTAAACAATAATGATGTTGTATGATTGTGTAATTGAATTGAGCCAATGTAGTTAGGCCTGTTCTTGCATGACAGAGTCTATGGATAGACCTGGATCTACAGTTCTTGCTCAGGACTATACTGGAGTCAGTTCTGCCCCTTGAGGAGACATAAGTGTTGAAATTTAGTGTAGGTCATCATACTCCAAGCTGATAATAAAAGATGGAGCATTTGTATCTAGGTCATTCTCTTCCCCTCCTCATCCAAGTCACTCATCAACTAGCTTAACTCGTACATCAAGGACTCAGCTATTTTGTGAGGATGGATATCCCTCTCTCCATCTGACAGGGCAGAAAGAGGAAATGTGGGAAATTCCTGGAAATCAGACATGTCAGACTAGCTCAGCTCAGGTCACACTGTAAATCATCGGGATCAAACCCCAGGGTCTCCCAAAGCCTCTGTCCTAACCACTAGACAAGAACTTTTGTCTCCGTTAATTCTAGTTAGGCTCTGCTTAATGACTGACTTCGTTGTTCCTGGTCTTTGTTCAGTGGTTTGTCAAGTATGTCATAGTTTTGATGATTTAAGGGTTGGGATTCAGTCTATTTTGGTTGTTCAATATCTTTACTAACCCAGAATTTTGCTTTTCTTCAAGAAAATGAAATATCAAAGACTTCAAAGTCTGTCAGACTATAATTTTTTCCTAGTCTTTTCTGATACAGTAAAAATACACTTTTGCACATTGGTCATTTAGTATCATTTGTAAACCTCTAGTATGACTAGAAATAGAAGGCTTGTTCCTTTCATGTACCTAGTATTTTATCTCGGAAAGATCCAGTTTTTTGCCTATAATTCCAGGAAGATTGGATTTCTTTAAACTCAGTGGGCAATCAAGAGCTGACAATGTAGCCATGTTTTGGTGAGGATAAGCATGGAGATAAAGAAGAGCATTCAGCCTGAGGGAACAGGTCAGAAGTGGCAGTGGTAGGGAAACATGGCCATGGGATTCTGAAATGATTTTATATGGGCAGGACATAAGGAGGAGAACAATCCTAACATTAGGATAACTGGAAACAAAATACCTTGCCCGTATGCTGTTCCTACGAAACTCCTAGATGCCACTGCCACCTGAAGGCTTCCCAGTCCAGCAGCCCCTGGACATCAGCGCTCTAAAGTACAGGTCACTTTCTGCCATCAAATAAGAAAGAGGGAGGAAAAAGTGAAAATGTAAATTCTTGAGGGCTGCCAGATTATGGAGGGCTGTTTGTTGTATTGAAAGGAGTTTCTCTAATATCCTTTGGGGCTCTCTTTTCATCCTAGAAGACAAAGTAGAGATAAATATCACGGATACTGGCAAGTTTCTGGTCTTTCTGAGGTGAGTTGAATTGGGTTGGCTCCATCCACTTCAAGAAGTAAAGAACTGAATTACTGACATCTACTTAGTAAAAATATGATTAAGTAGGACACACCTGAGAGGAGACACAATTTTCTTCAAACTACAACACAGTGTAGCATTTTGGAGGCTGTATTATCCAGGACTAGGCTGGTAATAGACAAAGACAGGACCATTGACACATGCTTGTTAAAAAAAAAAAACAAAAAACGTTGTCATTTAGGATTTTAGAGCCCAAAGATATCTTAAGGTTCACCTAGTCCAAAACCCTCAGGAAATATAGGTTAGGGGAAATTCAGAGAAGTTTAAAGTTTGAATGGTCTTTGAAGGCCGCATAGTCCAACCCATTTCTGAATAGAAGGGGAAAGGAATAGAGACTAGAACTGTGCTTCCATGGTAGAGGGAACTCCCAAATAAGTAAACTCCCTCTACCAGAGTAGCTTGGAATATTCTTTGCAATGAAGAGTAGTAGAGAGCTACCTAGATCACTGAGAATTTAAGCGATATCCCCAGGTTGATATGAGTCAACATGTACCAGAAGCAAGGTTAGAACCCACATCTTGCTGGCATCAAGGCTAGCTCTCTAGGCAATCCACCATATGCCTCTTTTCTGAATAGAAATCCTCTAAAAACATTTTCTAAACATGATTATCTCTCATTTCCTTTAAGCCATTCAGTGTTGGGTAACAATTTAAGTGCCTTGCTTAAGGTCATATGACTAATTCGAAGTGGGGTAAAATTAGAGCCTAGTTTCCTAGATCCTAATCTGGTGTTTTTATAACTTGGTGGCTTAGAAGAAGTCATAGAATCACATAATTTAGATTTAGAAGGCATGTCAGTGACCATCTAGTCTAACTCTCTACCCCCAAAGATCTTATCTCTAATAAAACATACATTAAAAAGCTTATTCAGATTCTTCTTGAAGGCCTCCAATAAGGGGAAACCCACTTTCATCTGAGTCAGCTAACTCCATTAAAAGGAGATCTTTATTTGGTAGAAAGTTTTTCCCATCATTAATATGAATTTACTTTTTGCATTTACCACTCATTGCTCCTGGTCCTGTGATGATTCCAAAATTAAAAAGCAGAATCGATCTTTGTCATGACAGTCCTTCATATTCTTGAAGGCAGCTTTCATGTCCTTACTCTCTGTATTTCTCGCACCCTAGTCGTCTCCAGGCTAATCATCTCAGTTCATTCAGCCTAAGTGACTCAATGAGTAGAATGCTGGACCTGAAATCCAGAAAAGTTGAGTTCAAATCAAAACTCAAATACTTATTAGCTGTTTGACCCTTGGTAGGTTTTTTAGCCTCTCTCTGCCCTAGTTTCTTTATCTGTAAAATGGAGTTAATAAAAGACCCTACCTCCCAGTGCTGTTGTGAGGATCATACATGGTCATATTTGCAAAGTACTTTGTAAAACAAAGCTTTCCATAAACACTAGCTTTCATTATTATTTTTTATCATAATCATTATTATTAATTAGTCAATCCTCATATGCCATGAATACAAAACTTTTAATTATTTTGGTTGCCTTCCTCTGGATGCCCTAAATTTAGCTCAATAGTGCCCAGAATTCCTATACTGTGATACCAAAAACTAAGCACAGCACTTTGGTCTGACCTGAGTGGAGTAGAGTGGGAGTATCACTTCCTTACTCTCCGAAGCAATGCCTCTTAATGCAGTATGAATTTGCATTATTTTTTTTTTGACTGCTGTAGCACACCACTGATGTAGTGAATTTGCAGTACCCTACACCTCCCAGACTTTTTTTCAGGAAAAAAAAATGTCTAACCATGCCTCCCTCAAATCTTGTTTATGGCTTTTTTCCCCTTGCTTTTTGGTCTTCTACCTTTGCTTAAACTGAGTCCCTCTGTTCCAAATGGAGGATGGATGTTCATTCTTAAAGCAAATGATAATTCTATATTGTGAGACATGAATATATTTGTCTGACTTGACAATTTTGTTGGACACACATACTCCTCACTTTCTATTAAAAAAATCAGTTTCTGGCTTATTATTCACAAAGTTATTTGATTATTTTTTCTTTATTGTTTAGTGATACACATGCATAAAGAAAGAAATAAGCAAAAATGAATTATTTTGGATTTATTATCTCTATAATTTTTTAAACACATGCACACACACACACACACACACAGCACTTGCCAGATAAGTGTAACATGAATGGCCTGTAGCTGAGCCCAAAGAGCAAGGTCAACATACCTATTCCCTCTACCTAGACTACCTCTCTGGGTTTTTGATGAAGTACAATGTTCAGATCAGTTTAATACTGGAAAAGGCTTCCTTTTCTTATCCTGTGATTTGTTAAACCTCTACTTCCTTAACTGAGGACATATCATTTAAAGCTTATCTTATGGCTCATGTCTAGGGTCTCCTTGAAGTGGAGGAATAAAAGTGAATTAAGTGTGTGCTATGAATTAGACATAAGACAGATATTTATTTCCTACACAAAAGAAATGTTAAGGGAAACAAAAAGACTCATTGTAGAAGTTGGCAAGACAAACCATAAGCAATTTTTATCTCATAATTATTGTTACATTCTGCTAGGAAAATGACTCACTCATATCAGAGCATGAAACTATAGGATTCCCAAGTAGACATAAGTGTATTTCACCTCACTTTTGAACTGTCTACCTCAAGGTAGATGTCTTCTGGGAAGTAATGCCAGGAATTGTGTTCATCTTCTATCCAGTGGTTATCTAACTTCCCCTTATTTTCCTGGCAGTTAAATCTAACCAATGAACCCAGGATCCCTTGATACTTGAACTCAAAAGGTCATCTCCAAGCTTGGACACATGTATCTGGAGAGTGACATTTAGTTGTCTACTCATGAAAGGAAAGACAAAATGAAGAAAAAAGACATTCAGGGGCCTAGTCATAAGTTTGCCTAGTTGAATTCTCTTGTCCTACACACCGTATAGGAGTCTGCTACATGATGCCTAGGTTGGGGGAAAAGAGCACCACCTGTTACCCCACTTCCTCATATGAAGTCTTAGGATTACATGATTCCAGTCTATAGAGTGTAAGAAAGAGAGGAAGAGCTATAAGCTAAATCTTCCTTTTAAATGATGCAGCACCACCCTCTATTACCTACCTGATTCATCTTAAAATGAGGGAGAGATTGATTTTTGGGACCAATCAGGGTTAGCCACATGATGGCCAGAAGCAGGAGGGTCAGCTTTGCTTATGCCTTGAACATGTTGTTGAGTCATTTCAGTCATGTATGGCTTTTGTTGACACTATTTGTGGGTTTCTTGAGGATGAGTATTTCTAATTCCAAGTCCAATGCTTTATCCATTTCACCACCTAACTGCTCCACCTAGAACATGTACTTAACTGAATTAGGAACTATTACCTTCTTCACCTCATTTAACAAAATTTAGTGAATTCTACCAACCTTTATTAAACTCAGCTATGTGTTATGTGTGATAAAGATAGGGACTGACCCTGTGATTTCATGTATAAAAAGTTCTCAAGTAAGAAAATTCACCCTGCCAATTCAGTTCAGCATTTAGCACCTTATTATATAAGAAAGTATTCAATGAATGGGAGATCAAAATGTAAAGTAATATCACGTTTTTTACTATTAAAATATTATACCTGGCTTTATATCTTTAAAATGGAGCAGAAAATCCCAAGTTAGTGGAGAAGGAGGGGAAAATCATGAAACATTTCTTTTTCTAGTGCTTTTGGGGAAATATCTGTCTATATTCCATTACTGTAAAAACAGATAAAAAGTTCTCCTTGGGATATCCAAATGGGACTTGTGATTGAAAGAGCACATTGAAGCATTGAAGAAATACAGAATAAAAACACCCTAGGTATATTCATTAGTTTATCAGACAAATAATTATTCAGCAGCTACTATATACAAGGTCCTATGCTAGGCTCTGTGTGTGTGATGTTGTTCAAACTTCCATTCTAAGAGGACCAACAACATTAAGTTGTGATGGGTGATGTTTAACTTGTGCATAAATTGGATTTAAGTGATGAGTTGCACAAAGTGTAGCTTCACTCTTACAGAATCTGAAGTCCAGTGGCAGGAACAAAGTCGGGACAACTGGAAATGGTTTGGGATACAGTGGATGCTCTTGGCATCTTTGATGTCTGACCAAGATTTAAGTACTCCACAATGTGTGCTTCTGCTGCCACCATTCTCATCTTCTTACCAGGGCAATCCTTCACATGCTTGGGGTAGAGATTCCCTTAACTCATCAATGGGTTTGAGGTCTATCAGTTACCTTCACCTGGTTTAGCCTATCTGCCAAGACAGTTTTACTGTGGTGTGGCTGTTTTACATGTTATTGCTTCTTGGGGACACAGGTAAGAGCTGAGGGACAGTTAGACACCAAATGTGGATGAATAGCCCTGCAAAGGGCTGAGCAAGCCCTCATGCCATAGATAGTAGTCCTCCCTGAACAGTAGTAGAACAAAACACAATGCCTGACTTCTAGGAACTTATGGTCTAATTAAAACAGAGAGAATATGTTCTTAACTGAATTAGGGACTTATAAAACCAAGCACAAGCAGCTTTCCAGAGGACTGCTGCTGTGAATAGCTTAAAGGTACTGATTACATAGTGTAGTGAACTCTCTATTTATTCAGCAGTAAATTAAGGCAAAACATTCACATAAATCAAAGTATAGCATTCACAATGTTATGACATAACAATTTATCATGAAAATGGCCACATAGTTTTCACCAGAGTAGCCACATAGTTTTAAACAAAGTAAGCTCATTTAGTAACTCAATCATTTAGTAACTCAATCATTTAGTAAGTCCTTAATTCAATCATCCTTAAGGAAGCTTGTCTCCTTAATGGATGCAAAGTACAAAGGTCAAAGCTCTCCACCCCTAGGTCACATTGTCGTAATCTCTTCAATCAAAAAGTTTTCTTTCTTCTTAATTGGAGAAGTCCTTAATTCAAGCGTCTAAATGTAAAGGTCAAAGTTCTCCACCCCTAGGTCACAGTAAAGTATGAACTTGTCAGTTTACATTAAATACCCAAGGAGAGGTCTTTCATCTTGACTTGAGGCAGCTTCTCAGCTTCCATGGTTCCTCTTCCATGGTCCCAGCTCCTGCTTGAATTTACCCAATTGTCACTTGAGTTCAAAGGCAGAGAGCTCTCAGTTCTTTGCCCAGAGCTCCTTGTGCAGTTCCTGTTTCATGTCGAAGCTCACAGTGTCTAGGCAACCTCAAATCCTTCACAGTTTCTGTACTTGGAAAGACAAAGTTTAACAAAGCCACAATAACATTCATAACCATTGCTGGCATCCTCATCAATTTACTTTCTGTCCGTGAAATCAACATAGATCCAACAAGGTTTAATAAATCAATGAAAATCATCTGTATCATCCCAAGACCTCTGAAAACATCAGTAAGACCCTCCTCCAAGATTTTTGTAAATACACAACAAGAAAATCTTCTTTCAGTGCTTCTGAACAAGCAGTAAAGTCCCAGGGCTTCTGTAACAACAGCAACATCCTGTATCAGCAGTTGAATCTGACAAAGTAACATCAAAACAGACAGATAAAATACTGGCACCACAGCTATGCCTCCTCCCAGTTCTCCTCTCTTCTCATTTCTCACTTCTCCTTCATTCTCTTCTCAGTTCTTCTCTCTTCTCAGTTCAGTTCTCAGTTTCTCAGTTCTCCCTTCTGTCCCCATAAGTTCTGTGCTACATTCTATTCTCAATTCATAGAAGTTCTCAGGACCCAAGCAGTTCTCTCTCTCTCTCTCTCTCTCTCTCTCTCTCTCTCTCTCTCACTCTCTCTCTCTCAGCAAATCTGGCTCTCTAGCTTGGGCTTTTCCTTATATATGGTATTAGCTTCTCCCTGTCCACCTCTTCCTGTTACATGAGCAACTTCCTCCCACAGGGAGATTCACAAGTATTGGATCTTAATACTTGATACAATCATGAACTTGAAACAAGGTGCTAAGTACCTGTTTGATTGCCAATACAAGGGGCAGGAAAGATCTTCAAATCCCCGTTACCATTACCTGACTGTTAAGTTATTCACCTCATATAAGAAAATTCTAAGTGAATTTGGCCAATCTTTATTGAATTCTGTGGAACAGAGATAAGAACTAGATCAGAAATTTCATTGAGGTAGGGAGCTCCCAAGTGGGAAAATCCATACTGCCAATTCAATTCAGCAATTTCCCTATAATTTATACAGTCTTAGTTGCTTGGAATCCTGAGAGGTTAAGTGAATTGCCCAGAGTCAAACAACCAGTATTTATATGAGGCAAAATTTGAACCTGGATCATGGTGGATTCAATTCATTCTGTCATTCTGCCTTTCAGATAGTCAGAAACATGTGATTTACATGTCACTGAGGGAAGGACTGGGGATGGAGATGGGCTCAGATAAATCTGCACATAAATAAGAGAGATCTAAAATAAAATGTGAATTTGTTGTTGTTGTTCAGTCACTTCAGTCACATACCCATTTTTCATGACCCGATTTTGAGATTTTCTTGGCAAAGGTACTGGAGTGGTATACTATTTCCTTTTCTAGCTCCTTTTACAGGTGAGGAACTGAGACAATCAGGTTTGTCCAGGGTCACAAAGCTACTAAGTACCTTAGGTGAGATTTGAACTTGGGTCTTCCTGACTCCAGGCCAAGCACTCTATCTTCTGTGCCACCCAGCTGCCCCAAAATGTAAAAGTGAAATTCCAAGAAAGGAGCATGAGAGCTTGAATTTTATAAACAATTCACTCCTTGTGACATTCATTCATTCACTCATTTGTTTATTTATTCATTCATTCATTTATTTATTTATGCAGCCCATGCTATTTGTTTGTTGCCCTTCCCACTAAATTCCCTCCTGTCCTCTGCCTCTTAGCATCCAAGTTGCCTTCAAAACAGAGCTCAGGTGACGGGACTCAGGACTTTCTCTTCCTATTGAAAATATTTTCAGCTATTCTAGTGACTATATTTATGTATCTGTGTGCAAATCCCTACCCCTCTCAAAGAATATAAACTTGGCAATGGAAGCTGTTTCAGCATTTTCCTTCTCTCTTTAATACCTAGTACAGTACCTTTCATATAGTAGTTGTTGAATAAAAATTTGTTGAACTAAGTAGAAAAGAATTTCCTAGATTTATTGATATTCTCCACCTGTTTTTATTTTTTTACATTTTAGAAGATTTTATTGTTTCCTCTTATTTTATACCATTTCTTAATATAGCTCTGCTTCTAATGAACTATCATTGTAATAAAGAAAAAAATTAAGCAAAAACTACTTAAGAAATGACAACAGTTCACAGGATAGGCATCATTCTGTGCTTTGTGTTTTAATATCTGCTTTTCTATTGCAATAGATTTCTGCTTGGTGTCCTTGCCTCAAGTTGCTCTCTGCTCCAATCCATCCTCCAAACAGCCATAAAACTGATCTTCCTAAAGGTCAGATATGACTGTTACACCTCTCTCCCCATTTAATAAACTTAAGTGGCTACCTATTACCTTCCAGGAGGACCAGAAATAAAATCCTCTGTTTGGCATTCAAAACCATTCCAGCCCACTCACACCTTTGAAGTCTACTTACCCTTTACTCCTTGTACTCTAAATAATCCACAGACACTTGCATGTTTGCTGTTCCTTGAACAAGACTCCTCGTCTCTTGACTCTATGTGTTTTCATTGGCTGTTCTCCATGCCTGGAACATTTGCTTTCTTCCTCTCTGTCTCCTGGGACACTGACTTTCTTCAGGCTCTAGCTAAAATCCTGCCTTCTGAAATATGTCTTTCCCATTCTTCCATAATGCAAATGCATTCCCTTATCTTCTCTAATGCATACCCATGCTCTTCTCCAAGTTATCCCTTATATAGCTTGTTTGTCAGTAGCCATTTACATGTTGTCTCCTCCATCAGAATGTGAATTCTTCATGAGAAGGGACTTTTTTTTTTCCCTTTCTACTTACCTCCAGAACTTAACAGAGGGTCTTCCTTAGTAAATGCTTAATAAATGCTTATAGACTGACTACTGACTGTTTTCTGGGATCAAGATTCATCATTTATGCCACATTTCTTTTCAAGAATTTAGCATCTAGTTAAGGAATGGTATGAGAAATAAGTTATCAGAAAGTAGAGAGAAACTTTTTAAATGACTGTTACAAGGGTTAAAGGAATGTAATTTCAACCTTAAAATTTCCAGAGGCTAGACAGCAATATAAATAGACATTTACAAACTACAAATGCAGATGATACATCTAGATTAAACCCTCAAGAAAATCTGAGAATATATCACTGATCCACAGAAATCAATCCTAGATTTCAGTGAAGGTGATTATGAAAGGAACTGAGCCTTAGCAGGATATATTTGCCTTGACTACCAAGAAAAAGGCAGGCTACAAATATATAAGCTATGAAAAGGGTTCAAAGTATCTCAGTTTATTTCATTGGACCCATAAACAATCTGTCCATCCCATGAGCAATGCCTCCTGCAGAGATGAAAGAAATAATATAAAGTCCAGTTTTATTTTGTAATTCTTTTAATATAATCACTAATCCTGGTGGGGGTGGGGAAGTTTTGTAATGGATACTGTCTCATAAAAATAATATTGGGAGAGGAGAGGGCACATTTGTCACCTCGGACATAATCTCTATGAAGCACCATTTTCATTGAGAGTTTGCTGTCCTTGTCTCAATCACTCCTGCTCTCTTGCAAATAAGGGTGTGAAGAGTAAATTCCTTTCACAGGATACCATCACTTGTTTCCTTACCAATGCAGCTGTCTCTTTCTTGTTCCTTCTTCTTTTTTTTTTATTAACATCTCTTTTTATTCTATTGCTCTATGACAGACTACCCTTCAAAAACTAAGTGCAAAAGAAACATTAAATATGCAGTTGGAGAATAGGGGAGGTCATGATGGGGTGGGGGAAGTGAAAGTCAGATGAAAGACAACCTTGAGCAATACAGTGGTGCTCCATGATTTTCAGTAACTATGTTGGTATTAACATGGACTCACTGTACATATATCAAGGGCATCACTTCAATTTTTCCGTTTCAGTCTGTGATATTTATTTTTCTATTTCTCTAAGCAGATTTATAGATGAGCCTCATAAGATTTCATCTATGGCTGCTTCATTTTTCTAGCTAAACAGTAATTCTAGCAATGTTTGAGAAAAGTAGCATTGATTTTAGTGACTAAAATTCTTGGTGGTTTGAAGTGGTTATGTGTTGTCTTTATAATAGCTTAGTTTTGTGCATTCTACAACTCTCTGCTTTTAGATGGATAACCCTAGCATTGTTTTGTTTTGTTTTGTTTTGCATTTAAGAGGTTATTTATAAGTATTACTTCTTTTCCTTCTACATTTACAGTCAAAACCAAATTCCTCTTGTTTCCACTCTACTTGTTTTGATGCCTATTGGAACTGAGTGTACACTGAAAACAGATTTCTTATACCCTGTAATTTAGAATGTTTAGCTTTCCTTTTTTGACATTTCTTTTGATGCTGTTGAAGGAAGAGGTGGGCAGAAATCTGGAGAAAAGAAAAAAAAAGATGTAAAAGAGAGGACAAGATTCAAAATAGAATGCAAATTGGTGGGGTTTTTTTTCTTCTTATGACTTGTTGGACTACTAATTCCTCTCTTCCTCACTTCTTCATCTGCCTAACAGAGCTTGTTTTGCATTTCTCATTTCCATCATTTAAAGATCTATAAATTAATGAGTAGAGAATGTCCTTTCACCAGTACAAATGTCATTTCCTCCACGCCTAAGCACACAGACTTCATGAGTTTTGATGCTGCAGATTTACTACCTGGTCATCTGTCCATCAATGATCCTCTGCATTTATCTAGACTTGTCCTAAGAAACATATAATGATTTCTTCATTCGTAAACTGAAAGCCATTTTGTCTCACTAAAACCTTCCAGAACTTGTTCTTTAAAGGAGGGCATTGCAGAAGTCTATGAAAATATTCATTTTATTTCTTGTCATGAGGGGAATTTTCTTCTTACCATTGGACTTTTGTCTATTTTTCATCTCTTTTTGTAATTAATCCAAAGGAAGTTTGCCCCTTCATATTAGAAAAGAACAAGGAAATAGAAATGATTTTTTAAAAAATTGTTACAGAGGTCACCTACAGGAACTGTTATTCCCCATAAGTACAAGTGTTCCAAGGATCTTAACATAATGTTAAGAGATTTTTTAAAGTCAAAACTTTGTTTTTCCTTTATTACTGCACTAACTTGAAAACACAAGAATCTCTTGATCTTAATTACTGTCATTGTCCTTTACTTCATCCATAAGAAGAGATTTTATCTCTGACAGAATGATTGGCAGAAATTCTTAGGTCTACCAAAAGAGGCTGCATGAGAGGTGTAGGGCTTGAGGGTCTTTCAGAAATGACATATTTTTTTTTTTTATTGCAAGCTTCTGAGGCTATAAAGCTCACTCTTCATATAAGGCTTCTAGAAAGAGAGATCAGTTTTATAGTCAGAAAAAGCCATTAAAAAAAATTGCACTGAAACTTGCCAATATGTCCTGGGAAAAAATGTAGATGTTTCTTAGGAAATACGAAAAGTATTCACATCCACAAGTAAGTTGAGGATGTGCCAAAATGAGTTTCGGTTTGGGATGTGTAGAAAATGAGAAAACGATACTTTGGGAGGGAAGGGAACAGATAAGTGTGTGTGTGTTGTGTGTGTGCGTGTGTGTGTGTGTGTGTGTGTGTGTGTGTGTGCATGTTATTGAAATGTGAAGATTTTTTAGAGGGGAAGACTGGACTTTCTTAAAATGATGAAGAAAAATGATATTCTGCAATTTGTATGAAGTAATTATTTAATTTAAAAGAAAATTATTGTTTTCTTTGCAAATAATAAAGCTTTTACATGGTACTTTTGGGGAAAGATCATTCATCCATTCATTTATTTTGCTTTTTGGAGGGGGGAAGTTAGGGTAATTGGGGTAAAGTGACTTGCCTAAGGTCACATGGCTAGTTTTTGTGTTAAGTGTCTGAGGCTAGATTTGAACTCAGGTCCTCCTGACTCCCGGGCTGGTGCTCTATTCACTGCACCATCTAGCTGCCCCAAGGAAAGATTATTTAAAAAAGAATCCTATCCACAGTTCTAGTGCATGATCAAGGCTTCTGTAAACAGAAAGATTAGGTGAAATATAAGAATACAGTAGGAAATAAATTACAGCCACCTTGTGGAAGACTTTAATACTTGTGTAAGAAGCTAATATTTTACCTTATGGGCAACAAGGCATCACTAATGAGTTTTGAGAAGCAGAGTAACATGATCAGATGATCAGAAGTATAAATTAGGATGATTTCAGTGGTTTCATGTGCAAGGAATATTGGCATCACTGTGTAGCATGGTGGGTAGAGTGACATGAAGACCTGACTTCAAATCTAGTCTTAGACACTTACTAGCTGTATGACCCTGGGCAAATAACTTAACCATTTACCTCAGTTTTCTCATCTATGTAATGAGCAAGAGAAGGAAATGGCAAACCACTTCAGTATCTTTACTAAGAAAATCCCCCAAAAGGTCACACAATTGTGTCAGGCAAAATTGAAATGACTGAATAGCAAACAGAACATATATTGGGATAATCCTAATCCCAGTGTCTCATAAACTTCAGGGCAACATTTTACAACTCATATTCCTGACATTTTCCATTCTGTTCACTCCATTTTATTGGTTTGTGACCAAGGGGATAAAGGTGATGATGCAAGAAGAGAAGGCCAACTCTCTATCCACTGTGCCATGGTTCTACATTAAAAGATTGGAGGACTTGGAATATAATATTCCAGATGGTAAAGGAGTTAGGATTACAACCAAGAATCACCTACCAAGCAAAAGTGAGTATGGTCCTTCAGGGGGAAAATGGTCATTCAGTGAGATAGAGGATATTGCATTTTCTTTTATCTTTTTGGAGGGGGGAAGGCAGGGCAATTGGGGCTAAGTGACTTGCCTGAGGTCACATAGCTAGTAAGTGTTGGGTATTTGAGGCAGAATTTGAACTCAGGTCCTCCTGACTGCAGGGTCAGCACTCTATTCACTGTGCCACCGAGTTTCCCGCATAGAGGACCTTCAAACATTCTTTTTTAAAAATTTTTTTGGTCTTTATTAGTTTGTTTACTTTCAGTTTACAAGATTCAGTTCCACAATCCCTTGAGTTTCAAATTTTCTTCCCCTCCCTCCCCCCTACCCATGGCAGCATGCAATCAAGTATAGGATATGCAAATACCAAGGATTCTTGATGAAAAGATCAGAGCAGAATACAAAATTTGACTTTTAAATACAAGTAACAAGAGAAGCAAAAAAAGGTAAACAGGAAGGGGAAATCATAAGGTATTTAATAAGTTTAAACTCTTTACATTCCTACAGGAGAAGATGATATTTGCAACTTATAAGACCTTTTTCATTATTAGGGTGGGTATAAGGAGTATAAAAAAGTGCAAGTTGAATATGAAGGGATGATATCTAAAAAATGAAATTAAGGAGTGAGAGAAGGATGCACTGGGAGAAAGAGAAAGAATGAGGTAGAATGGAGTAAATTATCTCACCTAAAAGAGGGAAGAAAAAGTTTTTTTACAGTGGAGAAGAGAAGAAGAAAGGGGAGGAGGTGAGGAGAAGTGAGTGAACCTTACTCTCATCAAAATTGGCTCAAAGAGAGAATAACATACACACTCAAATGAGTATAGAAATCCATCTTACTGTACAGGATAGTAGGAAGGGAAGGGGATAAGAGAAAGGAGGTGGGTGTGATAGAAGGGAGGGCAAATTGAGGAATGGAGTCAGGAGCAAAACACTTTATAGGAGGGACAGGGTGAAAAGAGAGAGAGAATTGAATAAATGGGGAGGATAAATAGGATCGAGGGAAATATAGTTTGTAGTGATAACTGTGGAAAAATTTGAAGTAAGTTTCTCTGATAAAGGCCTCATTTCTCAAACATATAGAGAATTGAGCCAAATTTGTAAAAGCAAAAGCCTTTCCTCCACTGATAAATGATCAAAGGTCATGAAAAGTTTTCCAATGAAGTAATCATATGAAAAGAAATAACTAACTCACTATTGTTTGAAGAAATGAAAATTAAAACAATTGTGAGGTATTACCTCATACCTATTAGACTGACTAATAGGATGGAAAAGGTAGATGACAGATGTTGGAGGGGATGTGGGAAAAAAAAAGAGACTTTAATATCTTGTTGGTGGAGTGGTGAACTGATTCAATCATTCTGTAGAACAATCTGGAACTATGCTCAAAGGTCTATAAAACCATGTATACCCTTTGACCTAGCAATACAAGTACTATGTTTGTATCCCCAAGAAGATAAAAAAAAATGAAAAGAATCTATATATACAATAATATTTGTAGCAGTTCTTTTCTGGTGGCAAAAAATTAGAAATCGAGAGGATGCCCCATCAATTACGGAATGGCTCAACAAGTTGTGGTATATGATTATGATAGAATACTATTTTACTATAAGAAATGATGAGCAGGATGCTCTTAGAAAAACCTGGAAAGACTTTCATGAGCTGTTGCAAAGTGAAATGGACTATGTACAAAGTAAGAGCAAAAATATAAGATAATCAGCTATAAATGATTTAGCTGTTCTCAGTAATAAGATGATCCAACACAACTCTGAAGGAGTTATGATGAAAAATGCTATCCATTCTCAGAGAATGAACTGATTGTATCTGAATACAGATTGAAGCATACTTTTTTTTTTGCTTTTTTATGAGTTTTCTTTTTGTCTATGTTTTCCTTCACAACATGAATATTATAGATATGTTTTTCATGGCTACACATGTATAACCTATACCAAATTGCTTGCCTTCTCAATGGGGGTTGGGTGTGGGTAGGGAGAAAAGAAGAGAATTTGTAATTCAGAGTTTTAAAAATTAATGTTAAAATTTGTTTTTCCATATAACTATGGAAAAATTAAATACTAAATTAAAAAAAATAAAACAAAGCACTCAATGGTGGATAGGGATGGCAGAGACAAGATGGCAAAGAGAAGCCAGGAAATTGCCTGAGCTTTCCTGAGGTTCTCTCAGAAATAATGCTAAGTCAAGTGTCTAAAAGAAACAATTTTCTAGCCCAAAGTAACTTAGAAGGACTTCAGGAAGGTTCTATATCACTTTGGTAAAAGGGGAACATTGCTCAGTGCAGGCAGTATACAGGCAAGCAGGTGAGTGGCTCTTAGCCACAGAGCAGATCAGCAACCACAGCCCTGAGGTTTGGGCTCAGCAGGCCAAAGGCACAACAGGCCAGCTGTGAGGTCACCAGCTTTAGCACATCAGGCCAAATGCCAGCCCCAGGACCCAGAGCACAAAAGGTGTGACTAGATTGGGCAACCCTTGAGCAATGGGAAATCCACCAGCCCCAGAGGCTTCAGTGCAGAATGTCAGTGACCAGACCCCTGGCTGTCAATGCAGGGAACTTGGAATAGTGGCCCTGTGTAGCGCCAATGTAATATGTACAGCACCCATAATCATGGTAAAGACTGTGACTATAAGTATTGCATGACATTTGATCACAAAATATACCAGATTCCCCAGACAGAGGATAGAACTGAAGAATTTATTTAGACACCAGAAAACCAAATCCCAAAACCAGTAAGCTGATTTCATTATAGTACCAAAGATATTCAGAAGCCATAATAACACTGAAAGTCATGCCATTCTTTAGCCTTCCCACAAACCAATACAAGATCAATATTTACTCACAAAATTCTCTATCTCTTTGCCTGAGCTACAGTGTCCCCCACCTTCTGGCTACCTCTGAACCAGCTTTCTGTGGGCTCTACTTCCCTTCAGCAAAACTCCTCCCACCACAGGCTCCATGTGATTATATTCAGCCTATTAGGGGGCAGCATTGACTTTCAAAGCACGGGAGGTCTTCAAACTCCCCCCTAGGTCTATTAAGGGCCAGGGAAGATCATCAAATTCCCATTCCCATTATACCCTGGTACCCCAGGAGCAGAGATAAACTGAAAAAATGAGCCAAAAAAAGAGTTTTGATGATAGAAAGCTATTATGGTTACAGGGAATATCAAAACCCAAACTCAGAAGAGGACAACAATGTCAAAATGCCTATATGTGAGGCTTCGACAGGGAGCAGGTATTGGTCTCAAGCCAAAAAGGTCCTCTTGGAAGAGCTCAAAAAGGATTATAAAAAACAAGAAAGATAGTTGAAAAAAATCCAAAAAGAAGTGAGAGTTATCCAAGAAAATTATGAAAAAATGCATGGGGGCGGGGCAGAGTCAAGATGGCAGTGTAGAAGCAGGAGAACTCCACAGCTCCCACCATAACCACCTCAAATACCTATAAAATATGACTCTAAACAAATTTTAGAGCTCCAGAACACACAAAATTACAGAAAAACACATGTCCCACTGTGGGAAGCTCAGCAGGTGAGACAGGAAGGGCTCATCACAGAGCACTGGAAGCCAAACCCAGCCTGGCCTGAAACCACAGCTTAGTCCTAGGGTGGTCAGGACAAGCCAGAGCTGGAGCACTCCAGAAAGTGGATCACTGGCAGCTGTGGCAGTTTCTAGAATTATCAACTCATAAGAAACAAGGACAAAGTGAAAGGTCAGTGGAACTCAGCTAAATTTGAGGGAGAAAAACAGGTCTGGCCATCCACATCCAGGGCAAGAAAGCAGCAGAATTGGTGGCCCTGCAGCTGCCTCCACATGGCTGCTTCAGAGCTCTTGGCCTGCAGATAGCAGGGGGGCCAAGTAATCATTCAGAGGCTAAGTGTTCTTGCCTTCAGCTGCCTGGAACAGGATCGTGGTCTTGGGTGGTGGTCCTGAGGTGCGTGACCAGTGAGCCAAAGCAGGTGGGGGGTGCAGAGACTGTGCCTCCTAATAACTCTGGCAGCTGCAAAAACCCCAGTGATTTGGGATAAAGCTCTCCCCTCTGAAAGCAGAGTTCTACTGTAACTCAAAAATCAAATTAATTGACTGGCTACATGAGCAGGCAAAGGAAGCAAACCAAGCTCAGCAATCCAACTTTAGATTCCTTTTTCAGGGACAAAAAGGCTGAGAGCATGGAATGGGAGGAAGACAACACGGTCAGAAATCCTGCACCAAAAGCTTCCAAGAAAAATGTAAGCTGGTTACAGGCCATAGCAGACCTTAAGAAGGATTTTGAAAGCCAAATAAGAGAAGTGGAGGAAAAATTGGGAAGAGAAATGAGAATGATGCAAGAAAATTATGAAAAGAGAGTCAACAACTGTTATGGAAATCTGAAGATCTTCCCTGTCCTTAGGCCCTTTGCTAAAGTGGCTACGTGATTCTGAGAACCTTCTCTGATTTGAAAGTATACTGTGCCCCCTAATAGGCTGAATGTGGTCACGCAGAGCCTGTGGCAGGAGGCTTGTTTTTCAGGAATGCCCGCGCATTGTAGTTTTGTGATTGGGCAGTGGGTCAAGAGGGCTGTGACACTTTCTGAGCCAGGAAAAGGCTATATATATGCTGTGATGTGAGGTTTTGCTTTGGGGCTCAATTTGAGAAGAGTTGTGTGATTTGGTCAGATGAGACTCTGGGAAGCTATTGAGCCCCCCAGCTTTGAAAAACCCAGGTGTTGGTGCTTCCCGCTCTGGCAACTGAATAGGTATGGATATAATGGTCAGATGGTTGGAAGCCATCTCCAGATTTGTTTCTTTATCTGCTTGAAACTTGTGTTTGCATTCTCTGGAGTTCAGGGTGCTGAGTTTTTCCCTTGAACTAGGTAAATGATATGTGTTTGATTGATTAAAGTAAGATTGTTAACCCATTTTGAGTGGCTTTCCTTTAGAAAAGCAGATCTAAGAACCTGTGCTAGCAGCCAGCCTGCATATGCTAGGGTGTTTGCTGATACAACAACCTGACTGAAGAAAATAACACCTTAAAAAATAGATTAATTCAAATGGCAAAAGAGGCCCAAAAAGCCAATGAGGAGAAGAATGCCTTAAAAAGTTGAATTTACCAGACGGAAAAAGAATCTCAAAAGCTCACTGAGGAGAATAATTCCTTCACAGATAGAGTGGAGCAAATGGAAACAAATGACTTTATGAGAAATCAAGATACTATTAAACAGATCCAAACAAATGAAAAATAGAAGGCAATGTGACATATCTCCTTGAAAAAATCACTGACCTGGAAAATAGATCCAGCAGAGAAAATTTTAAAATTATTGGACTACCTGAAAGCCATGGTCAAAAAAGGAACCTAGAAAGCATCATTCAAGAAATTCCCAAGGAAAATTACCTAGATATTTTAGAACCAGAGGGCAAAATAGAACTTGAAAGAATTCATGGATCACATCTTGAAAAAGATCCCCAAAAGAAAACTCCTAGGACTGTTATAGCTAGGTTCCAGAATTCCCAGATCAAGGAGAAAATATTACAAGCTGCCAAGAAGAAACAGTTTGAAAACACAATCAGGATAACCCAGGATCTAGCAGCTTCTACATTAAGGGATCAAAGGGCCTGAAATATGATATTCCAGAGATCAAGGGAGCTAGGATTAAAACCAAACATCACCTACAGAGCAAAATTGAGTATGTTTAAGGGGAAAATATGGTCATTTGATGAGGTGGAGGAATTTCAAGCATTCTTGAGGAAAAAACCAGAACTGGACAGAAAATTTGACATTCAAGTACAAGACGCATGAGAAGGTAAACATGGAAAAGAAATCATAAGGAACCTATCAAACTGTTGAACTATTTACATGCTAACATGGAAAAATGACAATTGTAACTTATGAAACTTTTCTCAATATGAGGATGGGTGAAGGGATTATAAATATATATATGTATATATATATATATGTATATATATATACATATATACATATATATATATATCTATGTATGCATACACATATGTCTATATAGGAGGGTATATATTTGTATGAATACATATGTGAGTGTTTGTATATATGTGTACATAGAGGGCACAGGATCAATTGAATAGGAAGGGATGATATTTTAAAAGGTGAAATTGAGAGGTGGGAGAGAAATAAAATGAGAGGAGAAAGGGAGAGACAGGATGAGGTTAATCATCTCATATAGAAGAGGCAAGGGATAACTGTTACAATGGAGGGGAAGAACAGGAAGACAAAAGGGAATGGGTCAACCCTACTCTCATTGATTTGGCTTAGGGAAGGAATGACATACACTCTGAGGATTTTGCCCTACAGGAGAGTAGGGGGGATGGGCATGAGAGGAAGTGATGATGGGAGGGAGAGAAAGGTGGGGGGGAGGGCTGTTAGAAGCACACACTTCTGTAAAGGGACAGGGACAAAGTAGAAAATAGAACAAGTGGTGGGAGGGCAGAATAGGAAGGAGGGAAATATAGTCAGTCTTTCACAATATGTCCGCTGTGGAGATGTTCTGCATAACTACACATGTACAGCCTGTATTGAATTGCTTGTCTTTCCAGTTGGGCTGGGTGATGAGGGAGGAAGGGAAAGAATGTAGAATTTAAAATTCTATAATCAAATGTTAATATATATATATATATATATACACACACACACACACACACACATATATATATATACACACACACACACACACACAAAATTATCATTATAATTTACATGCTACTGGGAATTAAGGTATACAGGCACTGGGGCAAGATGATCCATGTCACCCTACTGGAAAGTCAGTAGGATGTTGAGGGAGCATATAGGAGAGAGCAGATTGGGGGAGAGGGTATACAGTGGCATCACTGTTTTGGCATGATGGGTAGAGGAAAGGTGGGGAGAAAATGTGTAACTCAAAATCCTGTGGAAATGAATGATGTAAACTAAAAATAGACAAAAGTTAATTAAAAAATAAAAAAAATTTAAAAAGAAGTTATTGTTTTTAATAAAAGATAACTAATTTGTTCTCTTACTAAATCTGGAAAATTAATTTTTGTTGGTTATGGTTTTCCTCTTTAGTCTGCCAGACATTTGATCCATTTCTTTATACACTGATTATCACTTAGTTTTGTCTGTTCTTTACTTTTACTTTTCCCTTCATTTAATGATTTGAGTTATTACACTGGTTATGCTTAAAAAAGAGATTTCATTTTAAGGTCTTATCAGTTAGCTTTCACATTGTTAATAATACTTACTCTAGGCAATGAGAAACGTTTATCTAAATTTTACAGTCTCTTTTTTTCTTTCTCTTCTTCTGTGTGGAATGTGAGAATGCTTATACCAAGTCATCATAACAATACCAATTAAGAAACAATGCCTCTAAAAAAAGTTTGGAAAAGGAAGCACAAAAATTGAATGAAGAAAACAACTTAAAAATAGAATTGGCCAACAGGAAAAAAAAAAAACAATCCACTGAAGAAAACAGCTCCTTTAAATGTAGAATTGGCTAAATGGAAAAATTGGTACAAAAACTAACTGAAGAAAATGATTCCTTCACAAACAGGATTGGGTAAGAAGAAGGGTAAAATAGTCATTGAAAGAATCGACTGATCACCTCCTGAAAGACATCCCAAAATGAAAAGTCCAAGGAATGTTGTATCCAAATTCCAAAATCATCAGAGTAAGGGATAATACTGCAAGCAGCCAGAAAGAAACAACTCACATATAAAGGAGCCACAGCCAATATTACATAGGACTAAGCAGCTTCTACCTTAAAGCATAAAAGGGCTGGGAATATGATATTCTTCAAGGTAAATAAGCTTGGACGACAACCAAGAAACTGCCAGCAAAATTTAGCACAATCTTTCAGTGGAAAAGATGGATATTCAATGAACTTTCAGACTTACCTGATGAAAAGAGCAGAGCCAAACAAAAAATTTGATCCTCAAAAACAAGATTCAAGAGAAGCATAAAAAATAAATAGGAAAAAAAAACGCCACAGTATTCAATAAGGTTAAACTGTTTACATTCCAACATAGGAAAATGATACTTGTAACTCTTTTATTTTTATTTTTATTTTTTATTTCTTTTATTTTTTAATTTTTTTAAATTTGATTTTAATTTTATTTTGTTTATATCATTCATTTCTATGAAATTTTGAGTTACAAATTTTCTCCCCATCTTTCCCCTACCCACCACCCCAAAACAGCCATCCCAGTGTATCCCCCCTCCCCCAATCTATTCTCTCCTATGTCTTCCCCCCTCACCCCTCTGACTTTCCAGTAGGGCAGGATGGATCTCCCAACCACAGTGCCTGTGTATCTCAAGTTCCAGTTGGATGTAGTTAATAATAATAATAATAATAATAATAATAATTGTATATACATATGTATCTATGTATTTTTAACAATTGATTATAGAACTTTAAATTCTAGATTCTTTCTCTTCCTCCATAGTCACCCACCTCCACTGGAAGAACAAGCAATCATATACATGCTGAACATGTGTAATTATGCAGAACCTCTCCACAGTGAGAATATTGGAGAGTCTGATTACATGTCCCTTCTTCCTATCCTGCCCCCCCCATCCACTCTCCACCCTGTCCCTCTACAGAAGTGTGCACTTTCATCAACTCTCCCCCCACCCTGCCCTCCCCTCCATCACCCCACCTCTCATCCCCCTTCCCCCAACTCTTCTATGTGGCAAGATGCCCAGTTTAGAGTTTATGTCATTCCTTCCCTAAGCCAGATTCAATGAGAGTAAGGTTGACTCTTTCCCTTTTGCCTTCCTGTTCTCCCCCTCTATTGTAACAATTATCTCTTGCCTCTTCCATGAGGTTCTCAACCCCATTCTGACTCTCCCTGTCTCCTCTCAATCTAATCCTCTCTCACCTCAGGATTTCACCATTTGGAAT
>CM053583.1:342249426-342303705 GCA_028627135.1 Pseudochirops cupreus
AGGTGAAATTGAGAGGTGAGAGAGGAATTTAATGAGAGGAGATGGGGAGAGACAGAATGGGGTAAATTATCTCATATAGAAGAGGCAAGGGATAGCTGTTACAGTGGAGGGGAAGAACAGGAAGGCAAAAAGGAATGGGTTAACCTTACACTCATTGAATTTGGCTTAGGGAGGGAATGACATACAGTCTGAATTGTGTATCTTGCCCTACAGGAGAGTAGGGCGGGAAGGAGATGAGAGGGGGTATGATGGAGAAGAGGGCAGGTTGGGGGGAGGATGGTTAGAAGCACACACTTTTGTAAAGGGACAGGTACAAAGTAGGGAATAGAACGAGTGTAGGGGGGAAAGGATAAGATGTAAATATAGTCAGTCATTCACAATATATCCACTGTGGAAATGTTTTGCATAACTATGCATGTGCAACTTATATTGAATTGCTTCTCTTTCCCAGTAAGGGTGGGTGATGAGGGTCAAAAGGAAAGAACCTGGAACTCAAAGTTTTAAAATGAAATGTTTTAAATACACACACACACACACACACACACACACACACACACACACATATATATATATATATATATATATACATATAATTATTACTATTTATATGCAACTGGGAAATAAGATATATAGTCACTGGGGTATGGAGATGTATCTTGGTCTACAAGAAAGTCAGAAGGGGAAGGGGGAGGATGTAGGAGAGAGTAGGTTGGGGGAGGGGATATACAGTGAGATTGCTGTTTTGAGGTAGTAGGTAGGGGAAATACAGGGAGAAAATTTGTAACCCAAAATCTTGTGGAAATGAATGATATAAACTAAAAATAAACGCAAAACGTTCACTTAAAATAAAAATAAAGAAAATCAAGTAAGAGAAATGGAGGACAAATTGGGAAGAGAAATGAGAATGATGTGAGAAAATCATGAAAAGCAAGTGAACAGCCTGCTAAAAGGAGACTCCAAAAATACTGAAGAAAATTACACCTTAAAATAGACTAATTCAAATGGCCAAAGAGGCCTAAAAAGCCAATGAGGAGAAGAATTCCTCAAAAACCCGAATTGGCCAGATGAAAAGGAAATTTCAAAAACCAACTGAAAAGAATAATTCCTTCAAAATTATATTGGAGCAAATGAAAGCTAATGACTTTATGAAAAATCAAGATAATATAAAACAGATCCAAACAAATGAAAAAAAAATAGAAGGCAATGTGAAATATCTCATTGGAAAAACCATTGACCTGGAAAATAGATTCAGGAGAGATATTTTAAAAATTATTGCACTACCTGAAAGCCTAGAAATCATCCTTCAAGAAATTATCAAGGAAAAATGCCCCAATATTCTAGAACCAGAGGGCAAAATAGAAATTGAAAAAATTTGTTTATCACCTCTTGTAAAAGATCTCCAAAAGAAAACTCCTAGGAATATTATAGCCAAATTCCAGAGTTCCCAGATAAAGGAGAAAAATATAATTTTTAAGGAAGAAACAATTTGAGCATTGTGGAAACATAATCAGGATGACACAAGATCTAGCAGCTTCCACATCAAGGGATCAATGGGCTTGAAATATAATATTCTGGAGGTCAAAGGAGCTAGGATTAAAATCCAAAATCACCTATCCAGCAAAACTGAGTATAATACTTTACAGGAAAATATAGACATTCACTTAAATAGAGGACTTTCAAGCATTCTTGATGAACAAACCAGAGCTGAACAGGAAATTCGACTTTCAAATATAAGAAGCAAGAGAATCATGAGAAGGTAAATAGAAAAAAAGAAATCATAAGTAACTTATTAAAGTTGAATTATTTACATTTCTACATGAACCAACAATAATAATTCCTACATGGAAAAACAATAATGTATACATACATACATACATACGTATATATACACACACACACAAACATAAGTATGTATAGAAGGCAGTATGTATACATAAATACATAGGTGAGTTTATGTATATGTGTGTACATGTAGAAATAGACAGAAGGTGTAGAATGTATTGAGTATGAAAGGATGATATCTAAAAAATAAAATTAAGAGGTGAGAGAGTAATGTATTAGGAGAAAGAGAGCAGGGAAGATACAATTGGGTAAATTATCTCATATGAAAGAGTCAAGAGAAAACTGTTACAACGAAGGGGAAGAGCAGAAAGGTGAAAGGAATGGGTTAACCTTACTCTCATTGAATTTGGCTTAAGGGGGGAATAACATACACACTCAACTGGGTATCTTACCCTACAAGAAAGTAGGGGGGCGGGGATAAGAGGGGAATGATAGAAGGGAGGGCAGATTGGGGGAGAAGGTAGTTAGAAGCAAACATTTTTGAAAAGGAACAGGGTCAAAGTAGAAAACAGAATAAGTGGGGGGTGAGATAGGGTGGAGGAGCATTTCACAATATAACTAATATGGAAACATTTTGCATAACTACACATGTACAACCTATAATGAATTGCTTGTCTTTCCAGTGAGGGTGGGTGAGGAGGGAAGAAGAGAAAGAATCTGGAAATCAAAGTTTTAAAAACAAATGTTAAAAAATTGGTTTTTACCTGTACCTGGGACATAAGATATACAGGCAATGGGCTATAGAAATCTATCCTGTCCTACTAGAAAGTTGGGGGGAGGGCAGGATATAAGAGAAAATATATTCGTGAGAGGAGTATTCAGGAGGCTTGCTATCTTGGAATGGGGGGTAGGGGAAAGATGGGGAGAAAATCTGTAACTCAAAATTTTGTGGAAATGAATGTTGAAAACTAAAAATAAATAAATACATTAAAAACCAAAAAATAAAATAAAATCCCAAGGCATATAGATCATGTAAGATTAAGGTTGGTATAGAAGAGAGAGAGCTAGCTACCCTTAGAGTGAGGAAAACCTGGCTTGAATACAATCAAGTGACCACAGGCAAATTACATAACACTATAGTGGCCAGAAAGCACTTTAAAGCTAAAACTTTAAGACCAGTTGTCCATTTGCCTCAATGGAATGAGTTTCCATATCAAGAGTTTGCTTTACCAAAAAAATCACAGGTCTGTATCACCCCTCACTGAAACTTGAAACCTGACCTCGTATAATTTGATTTAAATCTAAATAACCAAACTCTTTATTTGTTGTGCTTCATATAAATATGAACATAATAAAAATTCCCACTACAAAAAGAGTTAGATTTCTCTTATTCCAGACAAGCAGTGTAAAGATATCAGGCCATACCACTGATTTATCTGAACACTGAGAAACTATTTATTGATTATCATTTTACATTTCTTTAATGTGACTTCACCCCTCTGGTTATTCTACAGACATAGTGATTCATATTATGAATGGCAGCACCTATAACTTCCAATACAAGATGAAAGTAAAAATTGAGTGATTTGGGTAGGTCCCAAGTTTGAATAATTTAATTTTTCATTCTCACAATGGTACTTTACATTTGTGTAGCACTTACAAATTTTAAAAGTTCTTCTATATACACTCTTTCTCATCTTCCTTTCTAAAATTATTTAAAATAGACAGCATCATTGAGGGGCATCTAGGTGGTGCAGTGGATAATGCTGGGCTTGGAGTCACATCTTCCTGAGTTCAAATATGAGCTCAGACATTAACTCAGACATTAACTGCGCAAGTCATTTAATCCTATTGCCTCAGTTTCCTCATTTGTAAAATGATCTGAAGAAGGAAATGGCAAACCATTTCAGTGTCTGTGCCAAGAAAACCCTGCATGGGATCATGAAGATTCAGACACAATTGAAAACAACTGAACAAAAACAGCAATAAGTGGCAGCATATTGTATTTTCCTCATGTTGCAAAAGATAGAGTTGTTATTTACGGAGAACACAAGAAAAGTTACACACCTTATTGTGGAGTTAGGATGGATTTGGGATGGTTAGGACTGTGTCATTTTCACTTGAAAGATATGGGGGATTTAAAATCGATATTTTTCCTTTATCTAGACACCCAAATACTAGCATAAAGTAGTGGTATATCCCAAATGTAATTATTAATTTCTTGGTAGAAAATGCTTGACCTCCATCGTTCTCCATTATATACATTTGGGCTAGCTATTGACAATTCATATTCATTTCTATTTCCCCTGTATTTGAAATTAGATAAGTGTATTCAGAAACTGTATACAAGAATGCTGGTTAATAAATAACAGCCAATTATAGTAGCAAAACACGAGCTCAATGTGCAAATGTAGTTACAACTTCTGAAAAAAATTCTGCAGCTATTTATCTAATTGCACAAAATAATATGATTACTCTTTGAATGTAAAGATGCAATTGATTCTCCTTTTTCAGTTCAGCAGGGCATGGAACAGAGAGGCATATAACCTATTCTCAGAATCATATGATTAGCTGGAAGAATGAGTATTCTTTTACTATGCAATTTCTTAAATATACCTCCAAATGAGTTTTATATAGCACAATGTACTTCAGAAGGCCAAGCAAAGTACTTTTTTTGTCCAGCAATGAGTTGAAACAACACTAGACTACTTTATGTCAGGGAAAGGGAACCAAAGAAAGGGAGGTCTTTTTCCTGAAGATGTGCTGGAATGCCAAATGTACATTTGCCTAAAAGACTACTTTATAGAGAACTCACACAAGGTATATGGTCACATGGAGGTCAGAAGTGATAAAAGGACACTCAAAGTCTCTCTGAAAACATTTGAAATCAATTGTGAGACACGGGAGACAATGGCCCAGGAATGACCAGCATGGTGTGTCCTCATCAGTGAAGGAGCTGTACTCTAGGAGCAAAGTAGAATTGCAATAGCTCAGTGAAAGGCAACCAAGATCATGAAGTACTTGACTTTCTACTATATATACGAAAAATGGTTGAAGGAATTTCCCTGGTTGGCCTAGAGAAGGAAGATGTGGGGGCATTATTCAGTCATTTCCCAAACTTTAAGGCAGAAGGATTAGGCTTGCTCTTCTAGGTTAGAGAGGGCAGAACAAGGAATGATAGGTGGAGGTCCTCTATAGACATTTCTAGTTTTAGATAGAAGATTCTAAGTAGAAAAGAAAAAAAAATAGATTTGGAATACTGAAAATCTTTGTCAGTAATTAGTTTAAAAGTAGATTAGGCTGCTTTAGTTTGTAAAAAATGTCCACTCACTAGAAATTATTGAGCAGTTGCTGCTTAGGTATATTGTAGAAGGGAGTTCTTGTTGCGATATTGGTTGGACTAGGAAGCTTTCAAACTGCTTTCTATGTGTTCTCTAATTTATGATATATGATCTTAAGGCTTTCTTCTAGATTCCTTTTAGGTTTATAATATCCTCCCTGCCATCTGCCATCTAAAACTGGGTAAAATTTGGAGAACTGATCTGAATAAGGGAGAATACAGTCAAATAAAGATTCATCTATCTAGTTCGGGGTACAATATTTCTCTTAATGCAACCAAAGACCACATTAGCTTTTTTCACTCCCATATCAGACCATTGACTCCTATTCATCATGTAGTTTGCTTAAACCTTTGGAATTTGGGAGTTAAATAATTTTTAGAAATATGTTATGTACATTAAACGTGTGAGGGACTAAAACCTCCATCAAAAATGGGAGCCAGGAGTTGTACCTTTCCCAACTTCTGTTTACACTGTTGATATTTTGAAACCTTTAACACTTTACATTTATCTTTTCTATCTTTAATTTTATTAGATTAGTCCCAACATTCTATCCTGATGGGGTAGTTTTTGGATCTTGATTCTATTACCCATATCAAATATTCCTCCTTGCTGTGTATCATTTTTAAATTTGAAATTCATGACAGATATGCCTTATCCAAATCATTGATTAAAATGTTAAATGACACTTCACTAGATTCCTTCTTATAAGTTAGTGTCAGGTTATTAATGGTTATTCTTTGAGTCCGTCCGTTCAACCAATTCTGAATTTAGCAAGTTGTCTAGCCTAGATCTCTACCTTATCCAAAAGCATGGAAAGAATGACTTTATCAAATGTTTTGCTAAAATCTACTAAATTTAATCCACAATGTTGCCCTCATCTACTAGTCTTGTATTTATCTCAATAAAGGAAAAGAGATTAATCTAGCATGTTCTAGTGTGTGTGTGTGTGTGTGTGTGTGTGTGTGTGTGTGTTGCATTAATTTAATGGAATACTAAAATTAAATCAATACTAACAACACATGAAAAAGAGAAATCTGGAAAAAAATTTCTTTTTAATGAAATATTGCAAAATAAAAATAGCAAAACTTTATATCTCTATCGATCCATATCCATATCTATCTATTTAACTATTAATCTAAACTTTGAGAAAGTCATCTAATATGTTGAATATGGACTAGAGGGTATTTTTAGAAATCTCGAGGGTAGAGAAGACATGACAGGGTTGTCTGTATCAGTAGACAGAATCAGTACACACTATATGTTCTTGATGAAACTATTAGAACGATCTATCAGTGTTGCTTTCTTTTCAACAGTTTCTTGTATCCCTTGGCATAGTATTTCTTCTGAAGACTTTTCATATCTACATTAGAGAAGTGCATCATTGATGTGAACAGGAAGTAATGTATGAACAATGAGAACCTTTAAGGAATCATAGGAGTAAAAAAAAAATACAGGGAAATGTATTTAATAGAAAAAGAATATGGGATGGCCAAGTGGAGAAGACAAAGGATGACAGGTGGCCATCCAAAGTTACATCCTTATCATGTCAGGAGAGAACAAGGAAGACCTTTGTTGTGGTGTATGGATCTCCTATGGTGAACATGGATAACGCTGAGAAGAGTCTGGAAGCATTGATAAGTTATGGATCAGTTACAATCGACATCTTTAGAGATAGCTTTCAATCAATTATGTAACACATAATTATGAGTATATGTATCATATATCCTTCCACAGAATAAAATATCCTTGAGGATCAGAACTGATTCACTTTTATATTTATACCACTAGTTTATTTTTAGACCTTTATTTTAGCAAAATGTGATATATATTGTAGGTAGGAAATAAATGTTTGTTGTATTTTTCTGGATGTGTCTGGTGACCTGCAGTTGATTCTTTTAAATCAACAAAATATCATATCAGATTATTTAACAATACCCACAAAATACATATTTTTCCATAGTAAATAACCAAGATTTCTTGGTCAAAAATTGATATTGATTTTGCAGGGGCATTGTGTAGAAGGAGGTCTGGAGGTTGGGTGGTGGCAGTGTTCATAAACTAAACCACAGCAACAAAACTCGATTCCATCTCAAACTTGTTGTTGAAAATAAATGTCTGAACTTATCCCTGGTCATTTGAAACAAACACAATTCAAGATACCATCATTTCTGACAAAGGGTCTGTTTTTTGCCTTAGTTGGGATTAAGAAGCTTTTGGAACCTAATCTGAAGAGTCATCTTCATGCCTCACAATCCAGAAACAAGTTAAGTAGGAGATTTAAAACTAATGAAGATACTCTGAAATGTATTGTTGGATGACTATCACACAGCTCACATCTTACTAAATTAGCTATAAAGTGTGGGAGACTTTATCAATGATATTTTTTTAAATCAAGATTTTTTTTCTCTGTAATCCCTTGATCTTTTGTTGTTTCACCTCCTCGAAATAAAAGAAAAACTAAAATCATTCAGATTGATAAATTGAGAATTTTAAAGAACAGAATTTCCTTTTTTTTTTCAGTATGTCAATAAACATTATTAAGTACCTACTATTTTCCATAAAGAAAGATGAAAGATAGCTCCTGCTTTCAAGGAATTCACAATCTAATAGAGGAGACCACTTGAGGACAACTATATATAAACAAGCTACACATACACACACACACACACAAATTTGGAAATAATTACCAAAGGAAAGGAACTAGAATTTAAATAGGTTAATATCCTATAGGAGCTTAACTTTCAGTTGATACTTAAAACGAAGTCAGGAAATCTAAAAGGCAGAGCTGAGGAAGGAAAACATTCTATGCATGCAGAATAGACAGGGAAAATGAATACAATCAAGGGAGAAAAGGAAAAGAGTCAGGAGATAAAATGACATGTTCCAGGACCAGAGAGAAGGCCAATATCATTAGTTCATAGAGTATGAGTAAGGGGAGGGTATAAAGTATAAGAAGAAGATAGGAAATATAGGGTAGGGCCATGTTATGAAAGACTTTAGATGCCAAACTAATGATTTTATAATTACTCTTGGAGGTGATAGGGAGCCACTGGACTGTGTGTGTGCAGGGTGACACGAATAATATGAATCAATGCATTAATATGAATAATGAATATAATGAAGACTGAAAAAGATGGATAATCTGCTATCATGTCAGATTATCTATCCAAAGAAGTATGTTTAATATTTATCATTTTATTCAAATTTATTACTAAAGTGGATAAGCCTGAAATAAATACTTATTTCATCATTTATTTTTTTTTACTAGAAGAAAAAAAAATCAGATTATATTGGTTTGTTATTTTATTTGGTTCATAGACTTAAGGAATATTATTTCTGTGAATGTCCTTAGCAGTTATCTCACTCACATGACTATTTCATAGATCAGGTAGCTGAGGCTGAGAGAAGTTTATTGGTATATTAAAGGTCGCATTTACAGTTAGTGACAGAACTAGGTAGAAAACCCAATTTTAACTCTCTGTCCAGTGTTCTTTTTGTTACATCATTCTTTTAAAATACATATGTATATATATATATGTATATATATATATATTTTTTTTTGAGTTACAAATTTTCTACCTTCTTCCAGACTCTCCTCAATCCGTTGAGAAAGCAAGCAATAGTCGTATCAATTTTATATGTGAAGTCATGTAAAATATATTTGTTTATTATCTGTGACACAAAAATGAAAGAAAAGGGGCAGGTAGATGGTGCAATGAATAGAGCACTGACTCTGGAGTCAGGAGGACCTGAGTTCAAATCTGACCTCAGACACTTAACACTTACTAGCCATGTGACCTTGGGCAAGTGACTTAACCCCAATTGCCCCACCCTCCCCCCTCCAAAAAAGAAAAAAGAAAGAGTGAAAATTAAAGAAAAAAATAAAATTAAAAAAAAAACTTCAATCAGTATTTAGAGTTCATCAGTTCTCTCTCTGGAGGTAAATAGTATTTTTTATCATGAGTACTTTGGAATTGTCTTGGATCACTCTATTGATCAGAGCAGCTAAGTCTTTCACAGTTTATCCTCATTACAATATTGCTGTTACTGTATGCATTGATCACCTGGTTATGCTCACTTCATTCTGCATCAATTCATTTAGGTCTTCACAAATTTGGCTGAAACCATATTCCTCATAATTTCTGGTAGCACTATAGTATCTTACCACAAATACCACAACTTGTTTAGCCACTCTTCAACTGATGGTCGTCCCCCCAATTTCCATTTCTTTGCCACCACAAAAAGAACTATTACATAAATATTTTTGTTTATATAGATGCTTTTTTTTCTTTGATCTTTTTGGGATACAGACCTACTAGTAATATGTCTGGGTCAAAGGATATCGATTTTATACTCTTTGGGCTTAATTTCAAGTTATTCCCCAGAATGATTGGACCATTTTACAACTCCAACAGTGCATTAGTGCCCCTATTTTCCCTACATTTCCTCCAGCATTTGATTTTCCTTTTGTGTCATATTAGCCAATCTGGTAAGCCTGAGATGGGATCTAAGAGCTGTTTTAATTTGCATTTCACTAATCAATAGTGCTTTTCCCCCATATGACTATAGAGAGCTTTGATTTCTTCTGAAAACTGCCTTTTCATGTCCTTTGACCATTTATCCATTAGGAAGTGACTCTTATTTTTATAAATTTGACTGAATTCTGTATATAATTGAGAAATGAGGCCTTTATGATGTCAATTTTTATCTTTTATTTTACTTCATTATCTATGGTAACTTTCAGCAAAATTTAGTTAACTTGATTATCTCTCTTAATTAGTTTTATTTCTGCTTTTCTTTCATCTGAGATCATAATGACTAATCCTGCCTTTCTTACCTCAGGTGAAACATAATAAATTCTGCTCTGGCTCTTCAATTTAACTGTGTGGTTCAAGCGCGTTTCTTGTAAACAACAAATTGTTAGATTCTGGTTTCTATCCATTCTGTTCTCTGGCTCCATTTTATTGGTAAGTTCAACTCATTCATATTCATAATTATGATTACTAAACTGTATATTTTCCTCCATCTTATTTTCTTCTGTTTATACTTCAGTTTCTCTTTTCACCCTGTCCCTCCTCAAAAGTTTGCTTTGCTCCTGACCACTGCTTCTCTTAACCTGCCCCCCTTTTAATCACCTCCCCATTTCTTATCCTCTTCCCTTTCTACTTCCCTATTGAATAAGATAGCCAATTTGAGCCAATTCAGATGAGACTGAGCTTCAAGTATTTCCCATTCCCTGATTTCCCCCCTCAATTGCGGGAGTACTTTTGTTGCAGGCCTCTTTTTTATGAGATAAATTTCCCCATTCTTCTTCCTTAATTTTTTTCTCTCATGTTTACTTTATTATGCTTTTCGTGTATTGTGTTTTAAATGTCAGATTTTCTATTTAGCTCTGGTCTTTTCATTAAGAATCCATGAAAGTTCTTTGCTTCATTAAACATACATCTGTCCCCTCCCCTCCTCACCCCACGGGAATAATTGTACTCAGTTCTTTTGGGTGTGTTATCCTTGTTCATAAACCTAGCTCTTTTGACTTCTGGAATATGATATTCCAGTGCCTTCATGTTAGTTATGTGTACCTGACTGTGGCTCCATGATATTTAAATAGTTTCTTTCCTGATACTTTCAATATCTTGTCCTTGACCTAGGAGCTTTGGAATCTGGCTATAATATTCCTGAAAGTTTTCATTTTGACATTGCTTTCAGGAGATGATTAGTGAATTCTTTCAATTTCCATTTTTCCTTCTGGATCTAAGATCGTGAAACACTTTTTTGCATAATTTCTTAAAATGTGATATCTAGGTCATTTTTTTATCATGGCTTTCAGGTAGTCTGATACTTTTAAAATTATATCTTCACAATCAATTTTCCAGATAAGTTGTTTTTTCTGATGACATTTCATATTTTCTTCTATTTTTCATATTTTTGACTTTATTTTATTTCTTCTTGATGTCTCACAGAGTCATCAGATTCTTCTTGCCTAATTCTATATTTTAAGGAATTATTTTCTTCAGTGAGCTTCTATTCCTCTTTCTCCATTTCATCTGTTCTGTTTTAAGGTCTTATTTTCCTAAGCATTTTCTTGTGTCTCTCTTACAACGCTGTTGATTTTCTTTTCATAATTTTCTTGTACCACTCTCATTTCTTTTTCCATTTTTCCTTTCCCACTTTTATTTCTTTCTTTACTTTTCTAGGAATTCTTGTCAGATGTATGTCCAGTTTGCATCATTGAGGCTTTTCTTATACCTGTTTCACATTGTTGTCTTATTCTGAGTTTGTAATTTGATCTTCCTACCATCATAGAAGATTTTTACGATGAATTTTTTTGGAGGGCAGAGGGTGATCTTTGCTATTTTTCCAGTTATTTCTTGAATATCTTTATGTGAAAGTTGGTATCTGCTCACTTGAGGGTGGGGAGGCACTGTCCCAAATCAGGCTTTTTCTTGCTACTGTTTTGAGAGCTAGTTCTGGGGGTCTCTAAGTTCTTGGTTCTTTTAAGGTGTTGTTATCTTATGAAATGTGACATCAATGTTCTGCTCATCTGTGACTCTGGTTCTTACGCAGGGAGAGTCCTTTTTTCTATTAGTCATGAGTGCTAGCCCTCTTCTCGACCTTGTAACTGTGACTTAGGTTCCTTTTTGTGGTGGGTGAAAGATGAAATGAATAAGGAAACAAAAGTTTGAATTTCCAAGTATTTTGCTTTATTAAACAATGCAAGCCAATTTCCTAACAAATTGGGACCAGTCACCTTCCTTTTCCCAGTGCCTGGACATAATGCCTTGTAATCTCTTTCTGGACATTTGCTGATTCCTTTACCCTCTCTAGGCTGAGAGTTTCTGAAGCTACTGCTACTGTTACAGCCACCTCCAGGGCCTACTGCTAGCATTGCTGTGGCATGTGGTCTGGGTTGGCTCCCATCCCAGTGTCATAAGCTTCTCCTGAAGACATGCTGAGTTGTCTTTGGTTAAAAAAAATAAAAAGGTCTCAGTCCAAAATTTTGTTGATTATGCTGCTCCAGAATTCGATTTAAAGCATTATTTTAAAGTTCTTTGGAAGGGAATGTTATAAGAATTCAGTTGGGTTGCTACCTCTATCCCACCATCTTATCTACTATATTATTCTTAAATAAACCATTTCAAGTGTGTATGTATATGGCAAAGAAAGGAGGAAAGGGATAAACATTTGTGCAGACAGAGACAGGGAGATGGGGATACAAGTGGTAACATCACTTACCAAATATCCTATATATCATTGAAATGGGGAATGTTGGTTTGTAATGGCTTTTTTCTGAAAAACTAAGTCATTTTATATGTTTAACATATCAGCATAATTGAGATAGCAACATAAATCACTGCTCTCAAATTTATAGTGTGTAGTTGTTAAAAAGTAAAATCTGCTGCTATCTTACAATTTTGAAAAAATATCTCAGAATTTTGAAAAAAAGTTAAGGGTATATTAGGCTAGAATCACAGATCAATGAGGCATTGGTTTACCAAATAAATCAAATTTAATAGTAGTTACTTTGTTTTAAAGGAAAATCTGACTAAATTATCCCATTTACCTAGTAATTAAAATGAGATTTAAATCAAGGCAACATGAGTTATAATTGACATATGCATGTGTGTGTGTGTGTGTGTGTGTATATAAACATATACATATGTATATAAATATATAAATAAATATATATATATTATATATATATATATATATATATATATGTGTTGAGTGTATCATTTGGATGAAATCCACATATATGGATTCATGCTGCTATGAGAAGGATCAAGTTTCTGAGACTCTCACCATGGTCCTGAAGAGATGTTTCTGTGACCCAACTAAAACCTCCCTTCATGGTCATTTTCTTAGTGTTACCTTCATAGGGCCTTTGGTGATGATGCCTTATTCAACCCGTGACTGTAATGCTCATAATGCCTCATCTCTTCATGAACCCCTCCCCCCCAAGGTCAATGGAGATGCTTAGGTGTATAACAGGACATACACTATATGGTAATTAATCAAGTTCCAAATCTATGTACTTATTAATAAAAATACCTTTTTTCTTATAGTATTTTGTGCCTTGCAAAAACCTTTATATGATCCTAGTTAGGTGCCATGGTTGTTATTTATATTTTACAAATGAGGAAACTAAGACTTAAGTAAGTGAAATGCCATTCTCATGGTCACACAATTGGTAAACATACAAGGCAGGATTTGAAACCAAGTCTCTTCTGATTTCAGGTCCAACACTTTTTGGTAACGCACTAGCTCCTATGCTGGCTAGGCAGGTAACCCTTACCTAGTACCTAGTAGCTGCTATGTCCCTAGTATCTGTAGAACAGTCCTGATATAAGAGTATTCTAAATTAGAGATCTCATGGCCAAGTCCTTGATTTATCCACTATGAAGAGTGCTGTAGGAAATAGCACTGTGGTTCAGAATCAATTTGTTTTTCTCTTCCTGCATTTTGCTGATCAGAAAGATGACTTTCCTTGGCTTTCTCTCTTATAGAAATACTTTTACATCTTTGGACAAATTTCAAATTTCTCTTTAATCTTTACTCATTGAACCCAACTCGCATCTTGAGGAGCTGACATGAAAATTATTAGTTTCACTGCATGAGTTACTTGTGAACAGGTACATTTTTTCAAACTCAAAACTAAGTGGAATGTGAGGCTGGCAGAGCAGGGAAAAGAGGGAAGCCAGGCATGGGGATGTATATAATATCTATGGGATGAGGCAGTCCCCCTAGTATAAAGCTGATGAGCTCCACCTAGAGGCCATAGACTGATGTTAGCTACTGGCAGTCAAAGGCAGACTACCTATCTGAAAATTAAAAAGGCTCCTTAGGCTACTCCTTTGGTCACTGGGAAAGCCTTCAAGTCAGCAAATCTTTTAGACAAGCACAGGAGCAAACAAATCTATGCTGCTGGAGGGGTGCCATGAGAGCTCTGCTCCACGTTTGTTTGATCTGAATAGAGTTTCTGGTAGTTTTTAGAGTCGGGAGAGCTCCTAAACCCCCACCCCACCCCCAACCCCCATCCTGAGACAGGACATTTCTTATCATGTCAGCCTTTCTAAAATGCAACAGAAAATTAATTTTTTTTAATTCATAAAATTAAACATGGGGGAATCTACAAAGAAAATAATTTTTAAAGAATGAAAATAAAAAGTGACACAAAAAGTCAGTGTTGATTTTTCCTTTTATATATTTGTTGAATTATTTCATTAAAAATGCAATACTTGTTTAACTTCCCTGCTGAATTACTAAAGTCAGGGAAAGAATAACCAATATTTAGGAATTCAAACTAGTATGAAGCACAATGGGGCACTGAGCTATAAAAAATGTGTAAATTTTAAATACTTAATTAAAATGCAGTTTTGATATTTGAGCTGTACCCACCAGTAACCTGAATTTTGTTATCATATTAGGAATGAGCAGTTTGACAGAAATCAAACTTAAACTAACATCTTGTACCATATACCACAATAAGTTCAAAATCTATATGGAGGCAGAAAATAAAAGGTAATGCTATTTTTTTAAATTAAATAGAAGAGAACCATATCTGTTATCTTCATTTTTTTACCAAACACATGATAAAAGAAATCACAAATGATAATGTAACAAAGACTACTCTGGTCCTTACAGCCTGAGGTCCAGAAATGTTACATTTCACCCTTCCCCCAGAGTTCTCCAGGCTGAAGAGGAATTCTCATCTCCATCTTTGGCTCAAGTGACTTCTGATTGTTCTTTCAATTTGGGGATCCCAAAAGTATTCAAACTGAATGGATTTGTTCTTTTATATTTGGGGGTCATGATCTCTGTGGTTTGAGTGTTAAAAGTGGGTGCTCTTGCTGTATATATGGGGAAAGTGGGAAATAACAGGGCATGATGCTTGATGGGACCTAGTTTCATAGCTGGATGGAAAACAATTTCCATGTTTTCCTTTCTGGACCATATCAGTTTTTATTTTTGTCTCATGAGTTTAACTTATTTATTTTTATGTTTTAGAAATGACAGAAATAGAAGGAAGGGGGTGGGTGGGAAGATGTTGCAAATTACAAATAGCTTAACAATGAAAAATCATTAAAACAGGAGAGCTTATACCTATATAATATTACTAGAATGTTCTAGTGTATTCTATTCAATTAATATATAAGCAGTTGGTCTTGATTCTATAGTGATTGGCTTGAGTTCTTGGTCTAGTTACTTCAGCTATAGTTTCAAAATGATTTAATTTTATGTTATCTTTAAGACCAATATTCCACTTTTTTACACCAACTATCCCAGATTAACTCACCAACCATTCCAAAGGCAAAAATTGAAAGCCTCTTAATCTACTTCTTTTTCATTCCAGTCAGTAATTACATGAAACCTTTTTTTTATACTTTCTCTTCTCCCAACTAGAGAGGCATTCTTTTATTTTATTTTATCACCTTGAACATTGATTTGTTAATGGGTAAATTAGATTTTTTAAAATTTTAAGTATTAATTCATATCATCTATCTTTCTCCCAATTTTTCCTATTGTACTTTTTCTTGCTTAAATTTTTCAGATCATTGTTGTCTCCTCTTTCTTCCCATCTCTGTTTTATTTTTTTAACCAGACAGTAATCTCTCCCACTCTACATTCACATCACTGCCTTAGCTACAAGAATATATACATACAGACAAATTTGTGTGTGTGTGTGTGTGTGTGTTTGTGTGTGTGTCATTACTCTCTTAACATATTGGACTTTTTTTTTTCCAGTTTGGTAAGTGTGAATGTTGAATACCCTACTCAATTCTGGGTTCTTTTTGAAAATGATCTCAGGAGATGGAGCCAAGATGGTGTACTAAAGGCAGAGATTCACCTGAGCTCTTGCCTGAACCCCTCCAAATACCTTTAAAAAGTGACTCTAAAAAAACTCACAAAAAGACATAGTGAAACAAATTTTCAGCCTAAGATGACTTGGAAGGTCAGCAGGAAAGGTCACTTGCACCAGGGTGAGAGAAGAGCATAGTCTAACACAGGCCATGACAGCACAGACCAGGCCCCAACAAACCTGGATCAGGGTTCAGGGTGACTGAATCATTGGCAGCAGGGGCCATTTCCAGACCTCTCAGCCCACAGAAGGCAAAGACAACTTAGAAGTTCAACAGGAACAGTCTGTCCCACCTGAGTGAGAATGGAGCACACTCCAGCGCTCTTAGTTCACAGACAGTAAGGGGCTTGAACAACTTGTCAGAGGAAAATTACAGAGATGTTTTTCCTAGCACTGAAGCAGGACTTTTGTCATGTTGTCCATGCTCAGATCCAGGTCACAGTACTGGATGGCAGTCCCCAGGTAAGAAGGAATACTAGCATAGTGGATGTGATCGAGGGGGAACCCTCCTTAGAGTTCCAGGGCAGAAAAGAATGCCTGTGGTGCTCACAGACCAAAATACAGGCCAGGAGAATAGAAAAACCTTCCCTTATATAAGACTACCTTGGAAGAACTGAAAACCACAATTGGTAAGTGTGAATTATCTCTAGAATTTTCTATCCCTAGAATTATCTCTGAAAAGAGCTGCACAAACCTCCTGAGGCTTGAAACAGTTCACCCTACAACCTGGAAGCAAAGTCCTACTTCAACAAAGAGTTGAAAGTCAAATAACAGACTTCAAATCAGCAAAATCAAAACACGACAAAAAAAAATAAACCTCTAAGTATTGAAAATTACTATGGTGACAAGGAAGATCAAAATACACACTCAGAAGACAATAAAATCAAAACTCCTACATCCAAAGCCTCCAAGAAAAATATGAATTGGTCTTAGGCCATGGAAGAGCTCAAAAAGGATTTTGAAAATCAAGTAAGAGGAGCAGAGGAAAAATTGGGAAGAGAAATGAGAGTGATGTAAGAAAATCACGAAAAACAAATCAAGAGCTTGGTAAAAGAGACACAAAAAAAGGACTGAAGAAAATAGCACCTTAAAAAACATACCAGGCCAAATGGTAAAAGAGGTCCAAAAAGTCAATGAGGAGGAAAAATGCCTTAAAAAACAGAATTGGTCAAATGGAAAAGGAGGTCCAAAAGTTCACTGAAGAACATACTTCTTTAAAAATTAGAATGGAGCAGATGGAAGCTAATGACTTTATGAGAAATCAAGAAACTATAAAAGAACCCCCCAAACACCAAAAAAAAAAAGGAGATAATGTGAAATATCTCATTGGAAAAACAACTAAGCTGGAAAATAGATCCAGGAGAGGTAATTTAAAAATTATTTGACTTCCTGAAAGCCAGGATTAAAGCAACAACAACAACAAACAAACACAAAACTAAACAAGCCTAGATATGATTTTTAAAGAAATTATCTAGCTCTCCTGATATTCTAGAACTAAAGGGGGGAATGAAAAAAAAATCATCGATCAACTTCTAAAAAATATCCCAAAATGAAAACTGCCAGGAATATTATAGCCAAATTCCAGAGTTCTCAGGTCATGGAGAGAATATTTAAAGCAGCCAGAAAGAAACTACTGAAGTATTATGGTGCCACAGTCTGGATAACACAAGACTTATGAGTTTCTACATTAAAAGATTGGAGGGCTTGGAATATGATATTTCAGAGGGCAAAGAAGCTAGCACTACAACCAAGAATCACCTACCCAGCAAGACTGAGTTTACTTCTTCAAGGGAAAAATGGATATTCAATGAGATAGATGACTTTCAAGAATTCTTGATGAAAAGACCAGAGCTGAATAGAAAAATTGGCTTTCAAATACAAGACTCAAGAGAAGCAGAAAGGGCCCACTAGGTGGCGCAGTGAATAGAGCAGTAGCCCTGGAGTCAGGAGGATCTGAATTCAAATGCAGCCTCAGACACTTAACACGCTTACTAGCCATGACTTTGGGCAAGTCACTTAACCCCAATTGCCCTCCACAAAGCATACAGAGAGAGAAAGAGAGAGAGAGAGAGAGAGATAGACAGACAGACAGACAGAGAGAAGCAAAAAAAAAAAAGCTAAATATGAAAGGCAAATCATAAGGGCCTTAATAATTTTAAATTGCTTACATTCCTACATGGGAAGATGATATTTGTAACTCATAAGACCTTTTTCATTATTAAGGAATTTTTTAGAAGTATTTATAGACAGAGGGCACAGTTGTGAGTTGAATATGAAAGGATGATATCTAAAAAAAATAAAATTGAGTAGTGGGAGAGGAACATACCAGGGAAAAGAGAAAATGAGAGGTAGAATATTTCACATAAAAGAGGTAAGAAAAAGCTTTTACAGTGAAGGGGAAGAAGGGGGAATGTGAGGAGGAATGAGTGAACTTTACTCTCACTGGAATTGGCTCAAAGAGGGAATAACATCCACAATCAATTGGGTATAGAAATCTATCTTACCCTACAGGAAAGTAGTAGAGGAAGGGGATAATAGAAGGGGTGGGGGTGAACAAAAAGGAGGATAGATTGAGAGTAGTCAGAAGCAAAACACTTGAGGAGGGACAGGATGAAAGAAGACAGAGAATAGAATTAATGGGGGTGGTGGGAGAGAAAGGATGGAAGAAATATAGTTAACAATATTAATTGTGAAAAAAAATTGAAGCAAGTTTCTCTGACAAAGGTCTCATTTCTCAAACATGGAGAACCGAGTCGAATTTGTAAAAATCAGAATCATTCCCCAATTGAACAATGATCAAAAGATATGATCAGTTTTCAGATGACATAAACAAAGTTATCTATAGCCATATGAAAAAATACTCCAACTCACTATTGATTGGAGAAATGCAAATTAAAACAGTTCTGAGGTACTACTTCATATCTATCAGATTAGCTAATGGGACAAAAAAGGTAAATAACAAATGTTGGAAGGAATGTGGGAAAAATGAGAGTTTAATGCATTGTTGGTGGAGTTGTGAACTGATTCAACCATTCTGTAGACCAATTTGGAACTATGACCAAAGGGCTGTAAAACCACATATACTAATTTATCTGACATACCACTACTAGGTCTGTATCTCAAAAGACATAAGAAGCAAAAAAGAAAAGGACCTATATGTACAAAAATATTTATAGCAGCTCTTTTCTGAGGGTATAAGATTAGAGATTGAGGGGAAGGCCATCAATTGGGGAATGGTTGAATAAGTTGTGGAATGTGATTATGATGGAATACTATTGAGCTATAAGAAATGATGAGCAGGATGCTCTCAGAAAAACCTGGAAAAACTAGCATAGGCTGATGGAAAGTTAAGTGTACTGGGTACAAAGTAACAGCAATATTGTAAGATGATGAGCTGTGAATGACTTAGCTGTTCTCAGTAACACAACAATCCAAGACAACTCTGAAGGACTTAAGATGAAAAATGCTATCTATCCCTGGAGAAAAAACTGATGGTGTCTGACTATAAATTTAAGAGTATCTTTTTTTAAACTTTATTTTTCTTGAGGTTGTATGTGTATGTATGCATGTGTGTGTGTGCACATGCATGTGTGTGTGTTTGTGTTTTCTTTCACAATGTGACTATTATGGACTACACATATATAACCTACATTGAACTGCTTGATTTCTTAGTGACGGGGATGGGGAGAAGGAGGAGAATTTGGAACTCAATGTCTTATAAAGGAATGTTAAATATTGTTTTTACATGTAACTGGAAAAAATAAAATACTAAATAAAAACAACTAAATATACAACTAAAGGAAAATGATTCTAATTCTTTTTATTATCTGAAGATAAGGAGATCTTCTCTTTATAGCCAAATTCCAGAGTTCTCAGGTCAAGGAGAGAATTTTTCAAACCACCAGAAAGAAACAATTCAAGTATCATGGAGGCACAGTCCAGATAACACAAGATTTACCAATTTCTACATTAAAAGATGGGAGGGCTTGGAATATGATATGATAAGGCATGATAAAGATAAAGATCTCATTATCTTTTCCTCTCTCTTCCCCTCCCCTCCTGTCATCCTAGCCCCTTCCCTCCTCTCTGTTCCTCTGTCCATGATGCCCTTGCTCTGGTGTTCCTCCCCTCCCCTCCCTTTCCCTTCCGTACCTTTCTCCAGCCCCCTCCCTTTTTTCTCTCCTTCTTCCCGGTCCCTTTCCCCTCTTTCATTCTTGCCCTCTTTTGTTTTTTGTTTTTTTTTTCTCTTACCTTTATAGGATATATTATTTAAAGGGGTTCTTATCATCAATCTTTTCCCTTCAGAAATCACTGTTGTACCTCCTCTAGACCTTGATTCCTTTTTCTTTCTCAGGACGAGGGAGAGTTAGGGTAGACAAAAGGACTAAATCAGGGAAAAGATAGCGCAGAGTTCAGAAGAGCAATCTAAGGTGGAGAGCAGGCCCAATTCAAGTGATCTGTCAGAGTTTCCCTGTTGCAAACCTTTATAAATCCTTAGTTTTGCCTCTTGGACTGGTGCTGAAGAGACCTTGCTAGGAGTCATTTACTAGAAGCCTTTACAATTGGGTCTCCACCCTTTTCTCACTTTTTCTATAGGCTCTCTGTTTCTTTCTGTGCTGTACTAGTTCATTTCCTAACGCATACTATACTTTTGTCCTCCTTCTTCTACCTTCTCATTTCCCCACTCTAAGCTCCTCCATTGCTACCACCACCATCTTTCATTATTTGTAAGCTTCAGGTTTTATCTATTTTGTGAATCTTATGTTGTCCTGGTTGTGGGGGTTCCCCTTAGGAAACTGCAGAGGGGTTCTTCATGTCCAAAATTTAGGTTCCTGAAATTGCAGTAGTCATTAGGGATGCTGGGTCTTTCTGGTCAGGTTTACAAATAGTCTCAAATGGGAAGGAAGACCAAGAATTAAAGGAACACCTAGAACAAGAGGCTGGTAAGTTGGTATTCTGTCATTTTATTATCTTCTATAAAAATTACATTTGGCTGCTAGTTTTCTTTTTTTCTAGTTATTTTTGCATTTTATGAGTTTTGGTACATTCTGGTAGTATTTGAATGAATGAATGGATGAATGAAAACATTTATTAAAATCATACTATGGACGAAACAATATACTTAGCTCTAGGGATACAAATCCAATAATCAGAAGTGTTAGATATTCAACCCATAACACTCTCTGCAGCTGCAGGATCCATTTCTATTTGAATTTGACACCAATGGCAAAAAACTTTTTCTGCCTTCAAAGACTTTACATTATAATAGGGGGAGAGAAAACACTTTGGGGAGTTGTGTCCATGGAGGGGTGATTTGGAAAGATTCAGGATGAGTGGAGCTATACGGAGGAGTAGATTGACATATACCTTTTCTGCATAATGGTGATTTTAATTTGATTATCATTCAGGAACTGGAAGGATGGGAAAGTGGAATTGTAAGAACATAGCTGGGGAATAAGGGGTAAAGCATAGCCTAGGCCTGCACAAACTGCAGCTTGGTGCATACATCCTGCAGACATGTCAAAGGATTACTGGCAGCATGAAAAAAAAAATGCAGAAGATGTTTTCTTCTACACTTTTCCCAAGCCATCAAAAATCCTTTGTGCAGGCCTTGCACAGCCTCTAGGGCTTGCTTGAAACAATGGACTGTCCAATGGGACAGGGGAAGATGGTGGGATTTCTATAGCCGAAAGGGTTAAGAGTCCCAAAGCTTGGCCTCTGTTCCTGGAACAAGATCTCTGTTGAGAAGATGGCCAGAAAGTAATGAATATTTCATTTGATGGGTGGAGATGTGCCCCTGGGAGGACCTCATTGAGATATGTTCTAAGAAGTTCTTACTTCTTAGCAATTAGAGATATACCAAAGTAAATTAGGCTCTCCCAGGAGGTAGTGGCTTCCCTGTCACTGGGGATTTTCAGATGGAACCTGGGTGGCCACTTTCTGAGATGTTAGAGAAGGGATTCTGTTCAGGTACAGTTATTCTATATAGCCATTGAGGTCCCTTTTCACTTAGAGATGATGATTCTAGGGATCCTAAGGTAACTTCTGCTTCTCTTGCCAAACTTTATTCCTTTCCCTATCTCCTTGTCACATACTTTTTTTTTTAGTAAAAGTACAAGAAAATAGTTTCCTTTGCAAGCACCTGAATTGAAAATACTCGATTGCCCTTTGAGAGTCCAACCTTGCTTCTAGATTGAGGATTAAACAATGTTGGCCATCATATTAAACTGTCTCACTTCTGACTTCATAAGTCAAATTGTGCTCATAAAATATTTTACTTTTTGAAGTCTATACAGGTCTTGGTCAGACATGGTATGGGAATTGATGAGTCAACTAGACAGTGTCATGGTACCAGTAAATATAGAAAAAAAAAGGACCTCCCATAATCACAGTAATCTTACTTCCTACATAGCCAGATCTTATGGGAGCTTTTTAATTCAATTAGGATGCACCATTGTCCCCTGTTTCTGGGAAAGTTTAGGTCTAAGTAGTGCAGGAGATGTTATGATGGATTCACAGTTTCTGGCATAAAAAAAGAATGCATTTGTCTAGTCTATTGATGTATTATTTTATTGTTCTTTCTACATGTGACTTTTCCCCTCTCTTTCCAAGTGCAAACTGTTTACCATATCCTTCAGGAAGTCTCCCCGTAAAAGACAGCTAGATGGTACACAGGGCCTGGAGTCAGGAAGACCTGAATTTACATCCAACCTCAGATATTATGACCCAGGCAAATCACTGAGCTGCTGTTTGCCTCAATTTCCTTAATTGTAAAATAGAGCTAATAATAACACTTACTTTCCTGATTTGTGAGGATCAAATGAGATAGTATTTGTAAAACACATAGCACCTGACATATAGTAGACACTTAATTCATATTTTCTTCCTTCCTTACTTTCTACTTTCTTTTTTCTTTCCATCCTTCCTTTCCTCCTTCCCACCATACATCCCCATGTTGAACTGATTTCTTCTTCAGATTTATAGAGTGCTCTAATGAAAAGCATTAATATTAAACAATCTAGCAATAAGCATATTAAAGGACAACTAATTGCTTGACCCTGAGTTGCACACTGGATGACACACACAGCACAGACACAGAATTAGCCCCTACTCAAAAGGAGCTTACAGTCTAAGGGGGGGGAGGAGTATAAAAATACATGTATAAAGCAAAAATATAAAACTGACAAATGCAAATTTATGCAAGGTAGTTAAATACAAAGTAGTTTTTCGGAAAAGGAAACTTGCAGTTGGGAGGGTTATTGGAAGACCAGTTTGGTTGAATTATAGAGTAAGAGAAGGGAAGCAATATCTAATAAGAATGGCATGGTTGTTGCCATGTTGTGTAGAATTTTAAAATCTGTTTCTTCTTAAGATACCAGGGAGCTGCTGGAATTGATTGAGATGGAGAATCGCATGGCCAGGTCTTTGTTAAAGAAAATTGCTTTTGCAGCAGTGTGTAGGATAGACTATAGTGGTAAGAGATTTGAACTGTAAAGAAACATTGAGACTATTGTAATTATCTGGGTGAGTTAGAATAAGAGCCTGAAATAAGGTGGTGACTATGTGAGTGGAGACAAGGGGCCAAGTGAGAGAGATGTTCTAGGGGAAAGAAAGGTAAGATTTGCCAATGAGTTGGCTATGTGGGGATAAGGAGGAGAGAGAGATTAGGGATGCATTATGATGGTACATTATGAACCAAGGAGACTGAAAGGATTGTGCTTACTACCTCAGAAATAGGTAAGTCTGAAAGAGGGGTGAGTTTGGGATGAAAGATAAAGAATTCAGTTTGGAACATGTTGAGTTTGAATTATCCCTGGGATATCCAGTTCAATATATCTGGTCGGCAAAGTGAAATATGAGATTTCAGCTCAAGTAAGAAACTCCAGCTGGATATATATAGAAGATCTGTGAGTCATCTGAATAGGGAGAGTCGTGAGTGGTCTCTGTGTAGTTACATGGCTAAGGAATGTAGTCTTAAAGAAAAAACAAAACAACAAAAAACAAAAATCTAGCTTGTAGCCCAGTGTGAAATTCAAAAAGATGTAAATTTAGCCTTGATGTAAAGGTACTAGAGTAGGCAGAAGGGAAAAATAAAAATGTAAAAGTAGAATGGAACACCTTCAGAAACAGTTGGTTCTCCTTCATTAAAGCTCTTTGATTAATTTAGTTAAATCTCATTTATAAAAAGAGCTCTTATTCTCTCTCATCTCGCCTCGGAGGCCCAGCAGGCGTGTCCTGCCCATGCGAGGAGGAGCCCGGATGTGGTGGGCAGCCGCACTTCTGGCTGGGCCCGAGGGAAAATGGCAGCAGCGGCTGCACCCATGGTTCTCCTTGTCCAAGCACACTCTTGTGTCTCCCTTTCTGGGTAGTTTATTGTCCAGATGGTTCTACCAAGGGGACAGCCCAGCAGACTCTCAAAAGGGTATGCTTGAAATCCCTTTACCCCCATGGGAAGAGCGAACAGATGAATCAATTGAAACCAAGAGGGCTGGCCTGCTTTATGAGAGCAGGAAGAGAGGCATGCCAAGGAGAATGTACTTGAAATGACAGAGAGGCAGCCAAGCCTCTATGACCAACTGGTCAACGACCCACTAATGATTGGGATATCTACTACTGGGCAACAGAAGCAAAGCCAGTCCTCCAGATCTTTGAAAATGATGTCATGATGATGCTGAGAAACATTGCCAAGAACAAGAAGAAAAAGCAAAGGTTGTGGGCCCCAGATCTCAAGTACCTCTTTGAGAAGCCAGCCTGAGCTTTATTCTGCCCTTGCCCAAGGGCAGGACCCTAAAGGACACACATTAGCCCCTGGTCACCTGCTATTTCCCACCACCGAGCCAGACCGTAGAAGGCCCCATTCCCAGAGTATGTCACTCACATCACTTCTCTTAAAAGGACTCCTTGTATCTCCAAAAAAAAAAAAAGTTCTTATTAAGATCAGAATTAGAATATATGACTCCTGATGTCCCTTACATCTCTGAGATTTGGTGATTCTCTTATCTCCCTTAGAGAAAGCTTTATGGTTTAATTTTTTTTTAAAAAATGGAATATGAAACATAGGAAGAATTGAATTGGAGTCAGGTATTCATGGTTGAAATGCTATCTTTAATACTTTTTGACTGTGTAACCATATGCAGGTCACTCATGTCTGGGCGTTAGTTTCTTCATCCATGAAGTTAGGGAAATAATACTTTTACAATCTGTCAACAAGGTTGTTTGAATGATAGCATTGTAAAAATATTAAAAATCTTTATCATAGTTGTCATCATTGTTGTCATCATCCTCATCCTCATCCTCATCATCATTCAGTCACCTGGGGGCATTAGCAGTTAGGATACTAATGTGGGATAAGGAAGGAGTTGACAGAATGGCAAACCTTTGTTTGTTTAGAATATCTATTAATGATCCTGCTGGACTATGGGGCCAACTCCTTAACTCCTACTAGGTCTTGAGCCTATTGTACCACTAGATTTATCAAAATGTCCAGACTCCTGGGCTCTTTTGGCCTTGGTCTTAGCAAGCCCACAAAATAACTATAGAGTGTTACTCTAGTGAGAGACATATTTAATGAAAAATGTCAGAATAGAAACCATGTAGTGTAGGAATCTTTTATTTGGAAATGGGAATATTAGGCTACTAAGCTGCATAGAATTAGGAATATCTGAGTTCAAATCCTCTTCCTATACTTATGTGCTATGTGGACCTGGACAAATCAGTTAACCTTTTAGCCTCAGTTTCCTCATCTGTAAAAGGAAGGTGTGAGAATCACGTGAGATCATATATATAAAGTGCTTTGCAAATCTTAAAATTTATCTTAAATAAATGCTCTTATTGTCTATTTTAAGTAGCTTGTACTGATCTACACAAAATATAGTTCTTGGACCATCAGAGTGGAGGTGTTCTGGAATTAACTCATACTAGTTCTTGAGAGGTGATGGTTAAATTTTAATTGTGAGCATTTATACCTAAGTAATCAGCAAATACTACAAATCAGAACTTGATTTAAGTATTTAACAAAGTGGTGGAGAAAAAATTACTAATGCAGATTAAACTTAAAAAGAATATCTTGAGTAGTGTTATGCACCTTTTTTTCTCCAGAAAGACAGTAAAACATTTACCAGCACATCCTTAGTTGAAGGGAAACCTCCTTAGTTCAACAACATCACAATCTACCAATAATGATTTCAATATAATAAAAATACAATCCTTGACAACAATCCTGAACATGGAAATCATACTGTTATTCATATAAATTAGGTACCAGTTGTTTACTTCTCTCTCAGGCCCAATAAGACCTGTTTAAATTCAAAATGGGTTTCATCTCAACTCCTAACACTGGGAAAAGAAGAGGGAGGAAAAGGGGAGAAAGGTAAGGAAGGAAAAGAAAGTGATGGCGAAGTCATGTCTCTGCTCTACCTCAGTCCAAGTCAGAGCAGATCCAGGACAACAAGCAAGGCCAAGAGGAAGATCCAGAGTTCTTTCTTCCAGATCACCAGAAAGAGAGGAAAGAAAAGTAGTGGGAGAGTGACTGATTTTTTTTTTTCCCATCTCCTACCAGTTCCCCAGAGAGGAAGAATAGCAGACAAGACTTCTGCTTTGTTCGTAAGGGAAATAGAAGGAAGCAGTAAGCAAAGAGCTCTTTACATTTGCCTACAAGCATTCTCTTATACACTCAAGTTATTCTTCTCAGATACTTTCATTGGATTTTTTTTTTTTACTTTGTTCTTTGTATTTGCATGCCATGGCACCTGGCACATAATAAGTGCTTAAAAAATTATTGTTGATTGGTTGATTAACTTAAACTTCTTGTTACTGATCATTTCAGCTCTATTGTAATAGTACTACTAGTAGTAGTAGTACTGGTACTAGCAGTAGTAGTATTATTACTAATAATTAAATCTAAATATTGTTTTAAAGTTTGGTAATGGTTTTAAATGTTATTTAATTTGAACTTTAAAACAATCTTGTGAGGCAGTTGATAGTATTATCCATATTTTAGAGATGAAGAAACTGAGACTGAGAAGTTAAGTGATTTGCTCAGGGTCACACAGTTCATAAAAGTTTGAGGCAGGCTTTGAACTGAGGTCTTCCTTGCCCCAACACTCCAATTCCAGTCATTGTGCATATTGTTCACATAGTTCTGCTTATTTTGATCTATAACTATTCATATTCATGAAAATCTTCCCATTTTCCCCCCAAAACCATCACATATATAATTTCTTACTACCCAATAATATTCCATCTCACTGCCATAGCATGCAGTAGTCTTTTCAACAATTCCCCAAATGTTGGGCAACTTACTTTTTTCCAGTTCTTTGCTACCAAAGAGAGCTGCTATGAATGTTTTTTACGTATTAAAACTTTAATGATGTCTTTGATTTTTCTGGTGTGTATTTCAAGTAATTGTTTGTTTGTTTAAAGAAAATTGGCAGTTTATTTGCTTTTCTTACCATATTCCACATTGATATCTAGAATAGTTAGACTGGTATAGCTTCTTTGTACCAATCTTTCCACTTGTCCTCATATATTGATTGTTCCTATCTACTGTCATCTCTGCTCATTTTTAATCACTGGTACAATCTTTCCCATACACAGATGTCATCATTTCACAGTTCTGCTTTAAAATCTTCAGAGGATCTCTGTTGCTTACTGAGTAAAATGTAAACTCTTCTGTCTGACATTCAAGGCCTCCACAACCTATTGTTACACTGTTCCAAACTTGGCTCAGATTAATCACATATTCATACTTTACATTGGAGACAAACTGGACAAATCCTCACCCACCACAACCACCTCCAACCCAAGCCCCCAAAACTCTGATTCACTCCTGGGCCTCAATGCCTGGGATGCCTCCAATTTTCTTCATCTTTTGTCTCCTTTAAAACCTAATTCCATTACTCCTCTAGGAAGCTTGCCTTGATTTGCCCACTAATTAATGGTCATCCCCTAAGACTTCACATTACTCCCTCTCATTTTCAAAGATTCAATAATTCACTAGCACACATGTATATGTATATGTGTATGTATATGTCTATTTGTCTATACAAAAATGAGAGAAGGGAAAGAAAGAAAAAAAAAAGAAAAAGGAGAGAAAGAGAGACAGAGACAGACAGAGAGAAAGAGAGACAGAAAGAAAGAGAGAGAGGCACAGGGAGGGAGAGAAAGAGGGAGAGAGAGAAAGAGTCAGTCTACTTAAAGCTAACTTTAAATGTATTTTTCCAATTCCTTGAGGATAAGGGATCACATTGTACCCAAGTTGTACCTATGTTAGAGTTATACACATATTCAAGTCAATAGGCATTTATTAACCACCTACTATGGATCAGGCACCATGCCAAGCACTACAGATACAATGAAAGGAGTAAATTCTTAGTATTTGTTGAGTTGCTATATTGTGTTGTATTATTTTATAAATATCATGACAAGTTAGTAGAGGAAAAATTAGGGACAGATATTTTTAAAGATATATATTCCCTCCTCAGCACTCCAGCTATTTTCTCCAGGCATGAATCCATTCCCTGATGATTCCTTCCCATTTCATGGTGGATCACTAAACCCAAGTCTCATCCAAAGCATGGGAAAGAAAAGTGAAAAAAATAAAGTGGTTACCTTCACTGTTCTTTGGCAGAGCCTAGAGCCAGGCCATCTCCCTCTTTGGGGCCTCAGTTCTCTTATCTGTAAAATGAAAGCCTGAGCTAAATGATCTCTTAGTTTCCTTCAACCTCTAACATTTTATAGTTCCTTGGAAAAGCCATTTCATTTCTTTCAGGTTTTTTTTTTTAATTTCTTAAGAGAGAAAGCAATCTTTGTTCCATTCTGCCTAAAGTAGTAGTTTGGCAAACTAAGGGCTTTAAGGATGATGATGATGATGATGATAACTCTAATGCATGGAGCCTCCTTAAAGTTCACCAAGAAATTTTCAAGCATCCACCCCAGAAGAAAGTAGGGAATGTTATCAGCTGTTTCTACTTAGAAAATCTTTAAAGCATTTTGTATCTGGTGAAAAGTAATGGAGAATAATAAGCATTGAAACAGTAGAATTCAGGGTACTTTACATAAATCATTACTGCTTTTATACTTTGATTTAAAAAAATCAATTTCTTCATAAAAGAGATAATACATGTGGGTGAGTGTGCTTGTAAACAATAGATGTCTCTATAAGTTATGTCACTCTCTCTCTAATACATATACATATGAATGCATACATATATATGTTTATATATTCATGTGTTTCTGGGCATAAACATAATTATGAGGAGCCAAAAAATCAGGTGGAGGTATAAAGTGTCAGGCCTCCAGGAACCAGTTCAGCCTCTAGGGAGGACACAGATGAAAGCCTCCCAACATAAAGGAAGAGGTCCAAAAACAATTTGCAGATTCAAACCACACGAATTCATTTTTTACGTTTTGGAGATTTTCTTGGAATACAGCTGGTGGAGAGAACTCCTGCCAGGGAAGTCTAGCTATTGGCAGAACTAACCCCTTTGGGAACTTGTTTCTAGCAAACAACTTCTGATCTCCTTTCACATGAAGGCAAGCTGCCCACAGCAAAGCCTCAGATTCTAGTTTCATAAAACACCCATGTGGTGTGATTTCTTCATCCCCAGAGTCCTTTGCAAAACTGGAGATTCCCAGGTTTCTGGTTAAAGTCATTCCTATTTTGGTCATTCTTTTAAATGAAGGGGGAGGGAAAGGATATATGTGGGGAACAAGATAGAGCAGTAGAGGAGTGTATATCCATAGCAAGAAGTAAAGAGAAAAGCACTTAATAAAACAACTTGGAGTTCAGCATTTTCATTTTTTTCTTCATAGAAATTCAACCATGCCCTGTCTCTTTCTTTGCTCCTCTTCTCTCTCTCTCTCTCTCTCTCTCTCTCTCTCTCTCTCTCTCTCTCTCTCTCTGTCTCTCTCTCTCTCCCTCTCTGTCCTTCTCTTTCCCTCTTCCTCTCCCTCTCCCTTTTTCCTTCCTCCTTCCCTCTCTCCCTGTGTTTCTATCTCTCTCTGTATCTCTGTCTCTGACCCTCTCTTTCCCGCTTCTCCCCCTTTTTCTTTCTCTAAGAATTTCTATTCACCAGTAATCTAAAAAAGACATATGTATGTGGGTATCTGTATAAGCTCATGTCAAAGGTATGGATCCTCCTTCCTTTAGTGTATATCAAGCCCCATCTGTGCTTTCTCATTGACTGGAATCCTTGTCAGTGTCCTTCCATAGATCCTCCAGGGAAGAGACACTCAAAGCAACCTTTGAGTTTATCTAAGATATTATAAAGAGCATTTCAGCATTCAAGTTGTCCATTAGCCCTTACAAATATTACATGGCCTCCTTATCCCTTTCTTAAGATACCATTTCTTTCTATTCTACTTCATAATTTCACTAATTAGTTTATTTTTTTTCTCTGTACAGAACCTCTGAAACATCCTTCTATGTATTTGATGACAGGTTTATACTGCTTCTAACATGTAAGTCCCCTTTTTTAATATTCTGAGATTCCTATAGACTCATTGCATATCTTGCCATTACTTTTTAGACCACCTTCAATTGTGACTCTTGAAATAATGGGGTCCCATGGTTCTTAGCCTTATAGTATCAGGAGAAGAAAAAATGATTTTAAACAAAGAATTAAAAAGAAAATCTGGTCTTTCCTCCTTCCCTTTTTCAACAAGCAAAAAGCTGAGGATAAAGATGATATTTGTGCTGAAAGTAGATGAGAGCCTCTGACTGAGGAGAGAGATCATATTTGGTACTGGAAGTTAACTAGGGCCTTTCTATATTTTAGCATTTGTGGTTGTTCATTTCAGGATCTCCCTTTACTTTTCCTCATTCTTTTAATAAAATGTTTTCTGTGATATTGGGAAGTTAAAAGATGGGGTTTGACAGCAGGAACTATTAGAAGATCATTGAAAGTACTTTGAAATTGCCTATATATGACCCAGCTATCCCTCTATACTGTTCAATTCTTAGACCATATTACATATAGATCAGCTCCAATGCCTTCCTCAGATAACATGTATCAGTGGACTAATTCATTGGCCTTCTCATCTAACTACATGTTAAAATCTGGGCGGCATGCTATCTTCATTTACTAGGTTTTTTTATGTGTTGGTTTGTATGTCAACTTCTTATGAATGCCTATGGGTTCCAGTATTTCCTGACTCAGTGTAGCCAGCACAAAATCATAAGTGTTATGGTTCTATGGCCATTGATAATGAGGGAAGATCATTGTAGAGATAATGAAAAATTTGTTTCATTTCATGTCCATTGTTTGTTATCTTTGCAGTTTAATATAAACATGCTCTTGGCATAGTCTATCTTAGTTGGATTTCTTGCCAAGAAATCTTCACTGCTTTTCTGGTTTTGTGAGGCAATGTTACTTATAATATTTCATCCTCCTCCATAAAGTTTTACAAATGGCCTTGTATTGTGATGACCTTATCTCCCAAAATGTTAAGTTATATTCCCACTGTATTTTCCTCTCATTTTTTCCCCTAAGCCTCCTATGGAGAAAACAAGGAAGGAAATAAGTATTTATTGTACTTATTATGTGCCAGGCACAGTGATAAATACAAGTGAAAAGAAAGATAGACTCTAAACTTAAAGAGTTTTTATTCTAGTAGTTGAAGACAATGCACAAAAGGGAACTGAGAAATGGAGTAGGGAAGATGAAGGTAAGGGAGGGTGCATGGTTTTAAAATCTGGAATGGCAGAAAAAATGAAAGCTGGTTAGCCTGGGCCCCTCCACAAAGTGGAAGCTTAAATAGAAACTCACTAATGGGAGAAGGAAGTGGAAAAGGAAGGAATATCTTGGAGTGAGATGACCATAAGGATAGCTAGATATTCCAGGGAAAGGAGATTCCATGTGCCAATGGAAGTTTCAAAATGAGATAGCAACAGAAGCATGGTTTTGAAGTTCAGAAAATCAGCAGCAGGGCAGGACTGATTGAAGTCAAGTGTCAATGTATATATTAATTTCACTTTGAAGATCTTGTCAAGCTTTAATAGAATTTCTCCATTTTTTTTCTTTTTGCAGAAGCCAACATTTAAATTGTCATGGTTTTCATGGAGGTGTCTTTGTTTATGATCATCATAATCATAAGATAGATGTCTCCTAAGATGCTATTTCTTGCTATTCTACTCCATAATTCTATTAATTCACTTATTTCTTTGTTTGTACAGAACCTCTGAACCATCCTTCTATGTAGTCAAGACTCTCCTCTACCTCCTTTCTTGTATCATTTACAATAAGAATATCAAAACTGATGTCATTCAGTTTTTGTAGTAGAAATTTACTCATCAGCAATAAGACAAAAATCTAACATTCCAAGTACTGGTACTGGTTGTTCATTCTTGAAGAGGACCAAAATTACATCAAGGTGCAGTATGTCTGACTATGACTTGTCAGATTAAAATTAGTTCAGAAGGCTCTACCACAAGTTGGGCACAAATAGTCCATATGAACATTTGGAAAGCAATGACTAAATTTGCCCATCGCACACTGCTTTTGAGCTACTGCAATTCTGCTTTGTTCACAGAGCATAGAACCTTCTTTAAAACAGGAATGCCATGTGTTGGTGGTTCTGTGCCATTGTCTCCCATGTCTCACGATTGATTCCAAAATTCTTCAGAGATACTTTAGCAGTATCCTTGTATTATTTCTGAAGTGGCCAGAAACTAGTTAAGTAGCAACTTCATGGACTTAAGATAGGAGTCAAGAAATTGGCCTAGAATAATTTGCCTATTTTTCATTTGCTTGCTCGGTCATCATGCCCTGTGCCCCTCCGCTTACCCTGCAACCCCCCCCCCCCCCTTGCCTTAGTAACAGCTTGTTTGCATCTATATGGTAACCTGCTTAGTAACCAATTGTGTTAGTTAGATACGCAAACCAAAAAAACTGTATCAAAGGATCTTTACCCCCAAACTAAGTGCTGCTCCCTCTTTGAATTGGCATGGAGTAGCCCCAGCTGGTAAATTAAAGGTCCTTAAAACTTTTTATTCGGATGCTGGGGTCACTTTGTTAAGACTTGTCATTTCATTTCTTCTGACTTTCATGTAAGTTCTTGACCTATGTGAATTCTCTATAAAATAATTTTAAGCAAATATAATTTTGGCATTCAAACAACATGGGCAGATCATTGGAGTTGCACTTTCTGCAGTAGAGTTTGAATGGCAGTAGAGTTTTGAAGTGGTAGAGTTTGGCAGTTCAGCATGAGAAAGGACTTCAGTGTTTGGTACCTTATCTTGACAGGTAATCTTCATAATCTTTCTAAGACAATTCAAAGGGATTTTGATGGCCTGGAGAGAGCCGTTTACTGCCATGGGACTGGTATGCTGGTTTCACAAGCATACATCAATGAAGTCAGCACAACGGTCTTGTAGACCTTCAGTGTGGCACTCTTCTTTCCCATGCTTTCCTTCACAGCCTCCCAAATATTGAGCTAGCTCTGGCAAAGTGTGTGTCAACATCATTATCTATGTGAACATCTCTGGAAAGTATACTGCCAAGGAAACTTACCTTGTAAGTAAACTTACAGTATTAAAATTTCTTCATTTGCTGTAATCACTCATTCACCATATGGATGGTGTAGTGCTGGCTGGTGAAGGACCTCTGTTTTTTTGGTATTCGATGTTAGGCCAAAATTAGCACAAACAGCAGAGAATTGATCCATTCTTTCTTGCATCTCAGCCTCAGAGGATGCATTGAGTGAACAATTATCTATGAACAGAAAGTCATGCACCAACTCTCCATCTACTTGGTTGTGGCCTTTTTAAGCTAAATAATTTATTGTCAATGCAGTAGTTGACCTTGATGACATTTTCATCTTCATTGAAGGCATTTGGCAACAGAGCTGAAAACATCATGTAAAAAAGTATGGGAACAGGCATAGATCCCTGCTTCACTCCATTGGTGAATGGGAAAACATGAGACCATTGTCCGTTATCCAGAACCTGCGTAAGCATGCCATCATGAAACTGGCATACAATACTGGTTAATTTCTCTGGGCAACAAAATTTTGCCATAATTTTCCATAAGCCCTCATGACTGAAAGCATCAAAGCCCTTGGTTAGATCAAGAAATGTTGTGTACAGACCTCTGTTCTGCTCCTGGCATTTCTCCTGGAGTTGTCAGGCAGCAAAGAACAGATCAACCATTCCTTGACCCTTTTGGAAACCACACTGCCTTCTTGGGTAGATGCCTATCTTCTAGGGGAAAGAATACCCTATCAAGGCTATCCCTGACAGGAATCTTGTTTGCAATGATTGAGAGAGAGAGAGAGAGAGAGAGAGAGGGAGAGCGAGACTCCCCTATAATTGTGACAGGACAATCCATTTTCCTTTCCTTTATAGAGATAGACAGCAGAGATATCAAACTCCTCAGAGGAAACTTCCTTTTGTCATATAACCTGAAAATTTCCATCAGCTTTTGTATGAGCAGTGCCCCTTCCCCCTCTACCCACACATACACCTTGTAAATCTTATCTGGAATAGAATCATCACCAGGCACTTTGACACATGAGAAGGGCTTGATGGCATTCCAAACCTCTTCTTCAGTTGGAAGTTTGACTAGACTTTGGTTGATTGGAAGTATCGTTGCTCTCAACCTGGGGTAAATAGTCAGTGGTTTCAGCATTGATTGACAACAGTCTGTTGAGAACACTATGGAAATGTTGAGCCTATATCTTCAGGATCATGTCTTTATCACTAACCAATGTAGTTCCACCAGCACTGAGTAGTTGGGATGAGCCATAGATCTTTTGCCTATAAATAGCCTTCAGGGCATCATAAAAGCATTTTGGATTGTTATTATCAGTATAAAACTGAATTTCATCTGCTTTCCTACTGATTCAAGATTCTTGAATCTCTCTAAACTTTGTTGGCACTTTACTTTTCTTTGGATGGTGTTAAATGGTGTTCTTAGAGATGGATGAACTATCCTGTTGGTAAACCTTGTGGAGTTCTTGTTTTTCATTTAGCAGCTTCTGAATTTCCCCAGCATTTTTGTCAAATCTATCCTGATCTTTGCAAATGTTCTGGCCCAGATAAGTCAATGTGATGCTGCAAACCAAATCTCTGAAAACTGCCTACTCCTTTTCTCCTCCACTGTTGTCAGCCATACATTGGCTCAGTTTTCCCTCAAAGTTAGCAATGGACTTTTCACATCCAGAGAAGCACTGTAATCTGTTGATATCTAGTCTCATGGTAATTGTCTTACGTTGGGGATGCAACTTTTGTTGAATGTGAATGTTTAACTTGGAAAGGATATGTCTTTGATCAGTCCAGCACTCTGCACCACATATCACTTCTGTCTCTCTCACACCCTGTCTCTCTTAGAATTACATGGTTTATTAAATGCCAATGTTTGTTGTGAGGCTACAACTGTGAAGTTTTGTTGCATTTAGGTAAATAGAAGACAGTGTTGGTGATGAGAAGATCATGCACAAGTCTTTAGTAGTAAATGACTGTTGCTATTGCTGTTTCCAACTCCATTCCTCCTAAGGACTCTGTTCCCTATGGTAGTCTGAGATTACTCTAGCATTAAAGTCACCTAGAATTAAATTCTCACCTTCTTTTGGCACATGGATGATGAGGTGTCCAGGTCTTCGCATATTTTTTCTTTGACCTCATCAGAGTTTGTCATGGTGGGAGCATATGCACTGATGAAGGTGGTATGGCATTTTTTTTTGCTAGTGGCTATCACATTGTCATGAGTCTGTCATTCACTACAATTAATGGTCATATAAGCTTGTTGACTAGTTTTGATTACAAAATTGATGCCAGCTTCATGGCACTCCCTTTTGCTGTGGCCACTCCAGAAAAAAAAAAGTATATGCAGTCTGACTTCACTAAGTTGGCCTTCATTTGCCAGTCTTGTTTCGCTCAGGGCTGCTTTTGGATGTGATTCTGGCTGAGTTCTCTCAATAAAAGAACTGTTGGTCTTCCAGGCCTACTGTATTTTATGTTATCCATAAGCATGCACATACCATATTTTCCTCTGAATAATTATACTCAGTTTTGGTGGATAGGTGATTCATGGTTTGAATCCTAGCTCCTTTGGCCTCTGGAATATCATATTCCAAGCCCTTCAGTCCTTTAATATTGAAGCTGCTAGATCTTGTGTTATCCTGATTGTGTTTCCACAATACTCAAATTGTTTCTTCCTGAAAGCTTATAATATTTTCTCCTTGACCTGGAAACTTTGAAATTTGGCTATGATATTCCTAAGAGTTTACTTTCTGGGATCTTTTTCAAGAGGTGATCAGTTAAATTTTCAATTTCTATTTTGCCCTCTGGTGCTAGAATATCAGGGAAATTTTCCTTGAAAATTTCTTGCAAGATAACTTTTAGGCTCTTTTTTTTGATCATGGCTTTCAGATAGTCCAGTAGTTTTAAAATTATCTTTCTTAGATCTATTTTCCAGGTCAGTGGTTTTTCCAATGAAATATTTCACATCGCCTTCTATTTTTTCATTTGTTTGGATCTGTTTTATAGTATCTTGATTTATCATTAAGTCCTTAGCTTCCATTTGTTCCAATCTAATTTTGAAGGAATTGTTCTCTTCAGTGAGTTTTTGAAATTCTGTTTCCATCTGGGCAATTCTGCTGTTTAAGGCATTCTTTTCCTCATTGGCCTTTTGGTCCTCTTTTGCCATTTGAGTTAGTCTATTTTTCTTTTTGTCTTTTAGGAGGGAGGAAGGTAGGGCAATTGGGGTTAGGTGACTTGCTGAAGGTCACACAGCTAGTATGTGTTAAGGATTTGAGGCTTGGATTTAAACTCAGGTCCTCCTGACTCCAGCGCCAGAGCTCTATTCACTGTGCCACCTCGCTGTCCCGAGTTAGTCCATTTTTTACATGTTTTTTCTTCAGTATTTTTTGGGTCTCCTTTAGCAGGTTGTTGACTCTCTTTTCATGGTTTTCTTGCATCATTCTCATTTCTCTTCCCAATTTTTCCTCCACTTCTCTTATTTGATTTTCAAAATCCACCTTGAGCTTCCCCATGGCCTATAAGAAGTTCATATTTTTTCTTGGAAGCTTTTGATGTGGGAGTTTTGACTTTGTTGTCTTTCTCTGGTTCCACATTTTGGTCCTTTTTGTCCCCAAAACAAGATTCTATGGCCTGATTGTGCTTCTTCTGCTTGCTCATCTTGCCAGTCAATTATTTGACTTTTTAGCTCTTTGCCCTGGTAGAACCCAGCTTCCAGAGTGGAGAGAGCTTTATCACAAATTGCTGGGATTTTCACAAATGTTGTCAAAGCTATGAGGAGAGTGCCCTCTCTCCAGTCACCACAAGCTCTAGCACACTGGCATTCCTCACCCCAGGACCACCGTCCAAGACCATGACCTGGATCCAAGCAGGTCAAAGCAAGAGTGATTAGCCTCTGTATGGTTTCTTGGTCCCACTATGATCTGCAGGCCAGGAGTTCCAGAGGTAGCCACACAGCAGTAGCTGCAGCCATCATGCCTCTGCCACCTCTTGCCCCAGGGGCAGGGGCTAGACTACCCTATTCTATCTCCCAGTTCCAACAGCGTTCCCTACTGACCTTTTACTTTCTCTTTGTTGTTTATGTGTTCAGAAGCCTGGAAACTGCCACAGGTGCTGGTGATTCACTCTCCTGAAGTCTCCTCTGGCTGCTTTGTGCCACTGGTTGGGGCTGCCCTGCATCTGGGCCCACACAACTCACATGGGACTACTCAGCCCCCATCCTGATGCAATAGAGCCTTTCTGTTGGCCTGCCAGGCTACCTTAAGTAGGAGATTTTTTTCTGTGTGTCACTTTGTAGGTTCTGTAGCTCTACAATGTGTTTTGATATTTTACAGGTATTGGAGGTGGTTGGTGCAGGAGCTTATGCAAGTTCCTGCTTTTATGCTGCCATCTTGAATCTACCCCTAGGCTCTTTTTTTCAGGTAGTCCAAAAATTTTCAGATTATTTCTTCTGGATTTATTTTCCAGGTCATTTTTTTTCCAATGAGATATGTCACACTGTCTCCAATTTTTTGTTTGGTTTTGTTTTATACTTTCTCGATTTATCATAAAGTCATTAGCTTCCATTTGCTCCATTGGAATTTTTATGGAATTATTTTCTTCAGTGAGTTTTTGGACTTTCTTTTCCATTTGACCAATTCTGCTTTTTAAGACTTTCTTCTTCTCATTGGCTTTTTGGACCTCTTTTGCCATTTGGCTTAGTCTGTTTTTGTTCTTGTTTTTTTTGTTTTTTTTTTTTTGTTTTTTTAATTTTCTTCAGAATTTTTTGCATCTCCTTTACCAAGTTGTTGACTTATTTTCCTGATTTTCTTGCATCACTCTCATTTCTCTTCCCAATTTTTCCTCTACCTCTCTTACTTGATTTCCAAAATCCCTTTTAAACTTGTCCATAGCTTGAGACCAATTCCCATTTTCCTTGGAGGCTTTGAATATGGGATCTATGACATTGTTGTCTCCCTCTGAGTGTGTATTTTGATCTTCCTTGTCTCTATAATAACTTCCTATAGTCAGGGTTTGTTTGTTTTTTTCTGTTATTTGCTCATTTTCCTAGCCTGCTACTTGACTTTTACCTTTTTGTTAAAGTAGGGCTCTGCTTCCAGTGTGGAGATCACATTTTTCCAAGTTTCAGAGGTTTTGTGCAGCTGTCTTCAGAGATGCTTCTAAGGACCTGTAAGTTTTCAGTTCTTCCAGTGGGGTATGACCTAGGGAGAGGTGTGTTTACTGCTCCCCTTGCCTATGTGAGGCTCTACAAGCACTCTTTTCTGCCATAGAACTATGAGGATGGTCCCCCTTCCACTCCTGCTACAAGCTCTGCTAGGCTAGTGCTCTTCCTTGCCCTGTGACTGCCACCCAGGACTGCCACCTAGATCTGAGTATGGGCAAAATAACAGAGTCCTCCCTCAGTGGTAGCAAAAAGACACATGTAATTTCCTTCTGTCCGTTTGTTTAACACCTTTGCTCTCTGTGGATTGAGAGATCTGGAAGTAGCCAGTGCCACTGCTGCTTCAGTCATTCTGAAGGACTCCTCCTGTTTGGCTGGGGCTGGAGCTATGCTGGTACAGCCTGTGCTAGACTGTGCTCCTTTCTCATCCTGGTGCAACAGACCTTTCCTACTAACTTTCTAAGTTGTCTTTTGCATTTATGGTCTGAGAAGCCTGGAAAATGCCACTGCTGCCAGTAATACAATCACCCAGAGGCCTTCTCCTGCTTTGCTTGGGCCTGGGTCTGTGATTGTGCAGATTGCAATGGGCTATGCTCCTCCCTCACCCTGGTGCAAAAGGTTTTTCCTATTGGCCTTCCAAATGGTCTTGGGTTGGAAATTTGTTTCAGTTCACTTTTTGTAGGTTCTACTGCTCTAAAATTTGTTTAGAGTCATTTTTTTAAAGTATTTGGAGGGGTTTGGGGGAGACCTTGGCCAACTCTCTGTCTTTACCATCTAGGCTCCACTTCAATTTTTACTTTTCCGTATAAAATTATTGTGTTGAATTATATTTGGTGAAATCAAAGTTTACAACCTTTCTTTGCAAATGGTTCTATGTCAAGAGTGGTTACCTCTTTGTTACAAAAATTAATTTCTGTTCATAGTTTTGTAATACTCTACTGAGTCCTGGTTCATCTCCAAGGTTACAGTGAAATTCTCACTCAAAATTTTAAAAAAAGGAGTTGATACAACTGGAAACTTTGAGAGTATTCAGGATGTATTCACATTAATATTTTGCTTTATCATTACAAAAATATTTTTGGATAACTGCACTATTAGAAACATAGCAAGAACAATTGTTGTAGCTACTGTGGAAGGAAGAAGAGTAGAAGGAGATGATGATGATGATGATGATGATGATGATGATGATGGAACTCTAATGTTTTGATGAGAACTGCCTCTATCACTACTAATTACCCATATATGTCTTAATAGACAGACAAGCTAGAGGAACTAATAGCCCTGTCTAACCAAAATATAAGAAACATGAAAGGAAGAACTCAAGATTGGAAACAAGACTCTGAAAGCCCTTAGGAATAGGCCAAGGAGGCTGCATATCATTTTGATAAGACTAGGGTTAGAATTCACTGTACTAGAAAGAGCATTGGACTTGAAATCAGAGGATCTGGATGTTCACCCTATGTTTGTTAATTATTACTTGTTTAATTACAAATAAATTACTTAATTTTCCTTCCCTCCCCCACTAGTCACCAGTTTCTTTATCTATAAAATAAAGGACTTGGACTATCCAACCTCCAATGTTGTTGGGACAATGTGATATAATGGAGGGGGCATTGGTTCTAGAGACAAGAAGCTCTGAACTTGAAACTTACCGGTTTCATAAGGTGTTTACATTTCCAAAAAGGGAAAAATCAAAGCAAAAGTTAGGCTTGCGGTGAAACTGACCTGGGAGCAATATTTTCTTTGTAAAGGCATTTAAAATCAACCAAGCAAAAAATAAATTAAAAAAAATAAATAAACTCAATCTAGCATGAGTTTTGCAAATAAGATCATCAAACTGGGCATTGTGAATTATTGTGATAGTGCATTATTGTAATTTTTGGGTCTTGTTTACTTTTTATGAAGAGTTTAGAAGTCAGTCCTCTCTTAGCCTGAAAAGAATGGCCAGTTGCTGGCATTGCTTGTAAAGGTAACAGATTAGAATGCTTCTAACAATGAGATTTTTTTTTTATGTGAGGTTAAGAGTTTCTTGGCCAATTCTACTTCCCTTTGAATTGCTTTTAAAGGATTAAAAATTATGAAATGCTAAGCTTTATTGAAACATGGACTTAACCCTGTGCCAGGGTGCACGTGACTGAGAGGAAAGTCTTCCAGGTTCACCTTTGTAAGGGGAAATATCTTGCAAGGTGGGAGATCTGCAGGAGAAGAGGTTCTTTCTTTTCTCCAACCTCTCTCCTACCACTACTATCTATCATACAAGTCAAGACTACTGACAGTGATTGAGTCTTGAGTATGCCTCCTGGATTCAGACCAGAAATTTTCCTTTTGGAGCTCAAAACTGAACCAAAAACAGAGCTACCATGACCAGTCCCTTAAAGAAATGACTACCTTCCTGTACCTAGGATTCTTTTGGCATAAGTACAAAGAAGTCATAGAGTCTGATTTTTGTTTCATGTTTCCTTTTTTTCTTCTTCTAAGTCAATGATCATTATGAACAATTCAAGAATGTACATAGAAAAGTTGGCTAGAAAATATTCCAGATGGCCAGAATGAGGCTGTCTGTGTGGTCCATTATGCTCAGGATGTACTGGAGAGACATATGAACATCGAAAAGTACCTGAACAGAATAGAAGATTAATTTCGTGTTTTCAAGTTTTAGACTTGACCACCAGTTGGGGCTTTCCAAAAATCTGATCCTAGGTGACAAATAAAAACATAGTGAAACCTTTGATGGTTTGTCTTTGATATAAACTTTGAAGAAATATGGGGAAAGAAAGAAATGTGGCAAAATGGAAAGATCACTGAATGAAGAGTCCAAAGACTTACCTTTTAGTCCTATTTTCTTCCAATCATTATCTGAGTGACCCTCTTCAAGTAAATGGACATCTCTCCAATTCACTTGCATGATTTGAAAACAAGGCATTTGCACTTGAACAAAATGAAATAAAACATATTTATAAATGCTTATCTTGTGAAGCCAGCCTTGCCCTCAGGGGACTTACATTCTAATGAAGGAGACAAAACACATAGGAAGTGTCAGCCTCAAGTATCCATGGAAGTTTCCATTTTTAATGTTGAAATATTTGACAGTGCCAAGGATTTTAAAGCTGAAAACTTTATTTTCTTCATTTTCTATAACTTTAGATCCTGAGGAGACAGGAAATATGTAAGTTCTTGCCAGGTGTGCTGGAAGCAGGGCTAGTGGAATAGGGTCACTGTTGTTGGTGAGACTTAGACATAGATCCCTGGGCTGCTTCCTCTAGGTCCAAGGGAATGTTGTGGTAGAGGTGGTGGCAGTGTTTGGGTGGCCTGGCACATGCTACCTCCTTTCTCTCCCCAGGGTGCTTTTGCTGTTTCATCTAGACTGATTTGTCTGTTGATCTGACAATGATGTGTAAAGACCCTCAAAGTCCTTTGATTTGCTAAAAGTAAGGTACCTCCGATGCTTTTTGTCACTATGGAGATTTTAGTAAAAATATAAAATTATTTTTCAACATAAATTTCCAGAGAACTTTACTGTCTTTATTGTTCATATTGAAAAAATGTTGGAGACAATGAAATAAAATACCCTTCTTCTTCAAGCTATATGTATTCTGAGCTTAGACCTGAATTCACATTATTTCCATGGAGCTTTGAGAGCATGAGGAAGTTTTGAGAATAAAGTACGTACAAGAAGGACCTGAGGGAGTCTTTACCCCTGCCTCACACAAACTTTCTTAGAATAATAGTCTGGTTAGTCATCCTAAGAATAAATGAGTCAGAGCTCAATGGAGTCAATTCACCTGGGAAAACATAAAGAAAGATTAAAGAGAATGGAAAAGACCCTGGGGGAAAAGACAGAAGATAGGCTGAACAAATCCTCAAATACTTGAAAAATCATTTGAAACACATGGCCAGATTTCAAACACTTTGGGCTGTGTTTATTCTTCATCCTAAGACTGTCTTGACACATAGATGGCACTGAATAGATTAGGTTTATGTCATTCAGAGAGACAGTATGGGATAGTGGATAGAAAGTTGTTTAGTTGATTTGGTCTTAGAGTCAAAGACACTGGGATTTAAGTCCTGTTTCTGAAAAATACCGGTTGTTGTGACCCAGAACTAGTCATCTAACCTCTTAGTGCTTAGTACTCAGGCAAGAGGTGCCAAATACAAGGGCCCTGACTACTAATGCCTGCAAAATTCCTCAGTGAACCACATTAAAATGTGATTGGGAAATAGTTAACAAAATAAATAAAAATACAGTAAAACATAGATAACAGTACATTTTAAAGCTAAGTCAATAGGTAACCTGCAGGGATACTTATGTATGAATAAGTGATACCCTTTTCTATGTGTTTGACACTGCCCTAGGCAGTGCTCTATGACCATAAACTGTGGAGAAGGTGACAAATTACAGTGGTAAAAGGAATTTCCTCAACTAGATGCTCCTTATAACAAGGAAATCCCTGGTACAATCCTCATATCTTTCTTGATGTCATTTTACTTATGGGAAATGGAGAAATGAAGCAATTATCCTGATATTCTAATGGATCTGTGATCTCACCACTTGCATCCTGTACAAAGTTTCAGTTAGCAACTCATCCACACTTGTACATCTTGCATGACACTCATCTGTGTCTTATAAATTAGTAATAGCAGAATCTATGAAAGATGCAGGAGATCTTTTTTGGAATTCTTCTAACATTGCATGAATTTTCTAAATAATTTAAACTAAAAATACATTTATCAATTATATGATTATTTGCAGTTACAATGTATGAAAGGGACTGGGGGATTGTCTTTATTATCTAGATCAACATCTTATATGGCAAATTTATTTAATCTTACTAAAGTACAGTTTCCTCCCAAGCCAGTGTGGTACAGCAGAAAGAGTGCTAGATTTGGAGTCAAAGGACCTGGACTCTAGTCTTGCCTTTCCTCTTTATCTTCTTCGTGATCTTGGGAAAATAATTTAAGTTCTTTGGACCTCAATTTTTCACCTATAAAATAAAGGGCATCAGTTTCCTCCAGTTATTTTTTTTTAAATAGACTAGAACCCATAGAAGAACTTGAAAATGTGTCTGCTTCTCTAACATTGACCCAACATGTAGCTTAAAAGCAGCATCCCTCTGGTTTTTATCTGCTCTCATCCACAGTTGCTGCAGGGAAAATGATTTAATAAGAAGAAATAAAGTCTCTAATTCCCATTTTTATTTCTATATAATCAGTTCTTGCAATCAGCATCTCAGTGGGAAAAGATCATTTGATGGTTTCCTCTCCTGTGTTTCCTTACAAGATCTAGGTTTCACAAAGTCAGTAGTTTGTTTTTTTCCTTTGAGATGATGGTTTGCACAGCATAGTCTATACCTGCAATAGGGCTAAGAATTAGATGTTTGGAAGGAAATGTCTGATATCAAGATAGATGATGTTAACTTTTTGAGCAAAAGTCAGCCTTATTTGCAAAAATCTCAGAGTTTAAAAATAAAAACAGTTTTTATAGCAGCATGATATAGAAGTTATTATGTATATTATTTTTAGTATTCAAAATAAATACTTGATTTTTGCATATTTGTTTACTTTTATGTAGTTACAATACATTTTTTTCTTACCTCCTTAAAAAAAAATAAGAGAATTGAACATGATTGTTGCTTAGGTTCCTTTAAGCCCTAAATTTATGGTTCTATGATCTATGAAATAGAATCACAATATTTGACCTACCTACCTCACAGGCTTCTTGAGACCAAATGAAATAGTCAGCATACGTCAACAGACTCTACAAATTACAAAGAACCATGCAGACTTAAGGGACTTTTATTAGTGTTATTTGAAAAGGTCTCAGAACTACATACTGACTGCTATAAATTCAGTGATGGTGAAATTCTTTGCATTTGCATGGACATTCTAATCAGTTTTGTTGCCCACATTTTACTTTTACTGAAAGGGAAAGGGAAAAAGAAGAAGAAAAGTACCATGTAGTCTTGCATTTCCTATCAGGGGTTCAAAGTTTGAAATTTCAAGATATTTTATTACTTCTCTACCATGTTTGATTTCATATTGTTACAAAAAAAAATTACTCAGAGGTAGTATTTTTTCCTCTATACCAGCTATGTGACAATTTAAAACCTGAATCATGAATTTGTAGCCCATACAATATGATAAATAGAGATAGGGTAGAGCAGTGGAGAATGAGTTGCCCAGGCATCATGAAGATCTGGGTTCAAATCCTGCTCTAGCCACATCATATCTGTATAACTCCGGGCAAGTCACTGTAACTCTCAGCCCTCCAAAGCAAAAATCTGTAATGGAGTTTCAGAAGAAGTTTCTTAGTTTCCATAATGGATATTCTCAACAGCAATGAAATCATAGGTCCTTATCTGTTAGGTACACCCATCAGCTACCCCCCCCACACACACTTTGGTACTTTTGTTTACACAAATAACTAATTTTTGTTTGAATCCCACTTGAAAATCTTATAAATGTACATTGCAGAAGTCTTGAGACTATGACTATTTTCCTGTCACCTACTTCATTGTCAGCTGGAGGGACTTAGCTATCAGACCATATTAAAACATTATGTTAGCATGAAACAGGAAAGCAATGAGTAAGAAGTGACCCAGAGAGAGAACCAAAGGTGTTAATGGAAAAAGACAAAGTTTTGGTTGAAACATGTAAAGACTTGAGTCATTTATTTGAAACAATTACAGAACTATAGAATGGCAGAGCTGGAGGGTAAAAATGTCATTTTTCTTTCTTTTTTTTTTCCTTTTTGGAGGGGGGAGGGCAGGGCAATTGGGGTGAAGTGACTTGACCAAGGTCACACGGCTAGTAAGTGTTAAGTGTCTGAGGCTGGATTTGAACTCAGGTCCTCCTGACTCCAGGGCCAGTGCTCTATTCCCTGTGCCACCTAGACACCCCCTCATTTTTCAAATGAGGAAACTGAGACCAGGAAGGTGAAGTGAGTTACCATCAGTCACACACTCAAGTCAGTTCAAGCACAAGGCATTTTTGCCATAACTATCAATACCCAAGAGCAAGAAATGTGGTTATAATTCTCTGGATGATCACATTAGTTGTAAACATCACCGTGTGAGAGTTTCACTCTTAGGTTTTAGAGGACTGATGACATCATTGGGAGGTATCTTGGTAAATTGGATTTAAGTGAGGCAGAATTGCAGGAAGCCCTCAGCCTCACTCTGTCTTCCAGAGTTATTGAAGTCCAGTAGCAAGACAAAAGTCAGGATGACTGGTGATGGCGTGGGATACAGTCGATGACCTTGGCATCTTCAATGTCTCACCAAGCTCTAACATGCCAGAGCACATTCCAGTGGAATAAATTCTCATATGCCTGTTCCACTGGGGGAAGTCTTCACATGCTGTAGGTCAGCGGCTCTCAACCTGTGGGTTGCGACCCCTTTGGAAATCAAACGACCCTTTCACAGGGGTCACCTAAGACCATTGGAAAACATGTATTTTCCCTGGTCTTAGGAACTGAGACACTGCTCCTCTATTTGTCTCCAGGCCGGTCCACCCACATGCAGATACGCCCACATACGAGTATTAAAGGGTCAAGTGTGGCGGCATTAGGAAGGTTGAGAACCACTGCTTTAGGCAGACATTCCCCGAACTCACTGACCGGTTAGAGGCCTATCAGTTACCCTTAATTTGGTTTAGCCCTTCTGTCAACACAGTTTACTAGGGTGTGACTACTGTTCATGCCCCAACTTTTTTGGAGCTGCAGGTTTGGTGAAGGTGTATGCCAAAGTTAATTGTGAGGAACAAACCAAGTATATTTCTGAATCTTGTCTTTATCTCTTCAAGTTGGTTAGGTTCCATTTATTTTCATAAAACCTGAACCTGCATGCTACTAAAAGTCAGACCCCTTCAAAGAGAGGTAATATAAAGACTGACACAATGTAGGTTAAATTTGTACTGGCTGCAGACTCTGAGCAAGTTCCGTTGCTATGGCCATCTTAAGGCAGAGAAGATTAAATTGCTTTTATACTTATAAATGAACCAAAGAAAAAACACAGTTGATCTACTGTGGGGGGAAAAGAAATCACTGAATTGATAGCACTCCTTTCTATAAGCTTCTTGACATTATTAAATTCAAAGGGGAAAAAGAAAATATTCCCTATTTATTAAATTGTCATGAACATATTATTTAGTGAGTACTTAGCAAACAACTCTTAGAACATGTCTGTACAAACCTCCGGTTCTTTAATTATGAAGCTTAGAGGTTGAATGCCATTCATACAAGCACAGTGACTTATGATTTCTTTTGCAGCCCTCTTCTTGTATGTGTTGTTGTTGCATAGATATTTTTTCAATTGTGTCTTATTCTCTGTGACCCTATTTGAACTTTTCTTGGCAGAGGTGCTGGAGTGGTTTGCCACTTCCTTCTCCAGTTCATTTTACAGATGAGGTACCGAGGCAAACAGGGTTAAATAACTTTCCCAGGGTACCATGGCTAGTAAGTATCTGAGGCTGGATTTGTATTCATGAAGCTGAGTCATCCTGCCTTCAGACTTGGCACTCTATCCACTGTGCCACCTTGCTGCCATTCTTGTATTGTAAGGACCTTTTAAAAAATACATCCGTGTGCCTATAAATGGAGTTTTCCTTCCATGGGTTTAATTAAATTCAACCATTATGTATCCAGTGTCCACTGAAAAAAGGAGAATGGCCTAGTAGTATGGAAAGTCTATTGCAACTAGAGTTAGGAGAGATACTTTGAAAACCTGGTGGTTCTATCACTTACTAGCCTAGTGGCCAATGGCAAACCATTAAGCTCCCTGAAGCTCAATTTTTTTCATCTGTAAAATGGGCTTAATGATATTTTCATGACCTACTGAAAGTGCTTTGATCTTTGTGTGTGTGTGTGTGTATATATATATATATATATATATACATATATATATATATATATATATATATATATATATGTATGTATATGTATGAGAGAGAGAGAAAGAGAGAGAGAAATGGGTTATTTCCCTTGTACCTACTACTGGACTAGTTACTGTGAGGAAGATAGAAGAAATGGACATTTTAGAAATGTGAATTATTTCCTGTGTACTTAGCACTTAGGGATTTTGTAATTTTTAAATAACTATCCAAGACAGCACATGATTAAGGACCAAAATAAAGTTATTATGGACTAAAGGTGATATTTTGAAATACTTTTTAAAAAATACATTGGAACAGCATATGTCCTGTGATGCCCATGGTAAAGTTCTAGTTCAGGCCTGTACAACCTGCCACCTGCTGGCTGCTTAACGGCTCCTGGGCAAACCAAAGGATTTTGGGTGGCCTGTGAAAAATGTGGAGGATGTTTTCCTCTATATTTTTGGGGGCTGCCCAAAATCCTTCAGAGTACTGCAAGCAGCCCACAGGCTTCAGGGTGTACAGGCCTGCTCTAGTTCAATGAACAGGATTGGTAGGCTAATAGCCAACTGCCAACTCAAAAAAGACAATGTAACTTATTAATCAAAGAAATATAATGTTGAAACTGCTGAACTCAGAAATCCTTATCCTTAGATCATGTGTTTTGTTTGTCTCTGTGGAATTGGTCTCTTATTCGGCACTGGGGCTTTGACCTAGCTTGTGCATCCCCTCCAAAGGGAAGCCTTGTCTTCTGCTCTATCAATAGTCCACTTCCCTCCCCAACCTCCTTTATGTATTGATTATGTATACATTTATCTGCTTATACATTGTACAATCCCAGGAGGATGCAAGTGTCTTGAAAATGGAGACTGGTTTTTGTTTGTTTCTGTTATTGTTTTATGTTTATATTCCTGGTACAGTTTCTTAAAGGTAGGAGTTGCTTTAAAAATGCATATATTGAAGAAACAAACAAAAAAGAAACAAAAAAAATGCATGTTAAGTTGGGTTGAATTGGGTCTTTAATACTTCCCCTTTCCTCCATTGCTATGTGCAAACAATTATCAACTCTGGTTGATTTTGCCTTCCCAATACCTGTTACATCATTTCTCTCTGCTCCATTCACATTACATTATCCTAGTTCAGTACTGCTCATCCCTTGTATGGTTTGATACAATAGTCTCCTAATTAGTCATTCTACTTCCAGTCTCTCTCCCTCTACAATTCATACTTCATGCAACTGCCAAAAGGATCTTCCTTAGATAAATGTCTGACCACCTCCCTTGCCTATTCCAAAAAAAATCCTCAATATTTATTGCTTAGAAACAATAAATAACGATAAGGTAAAACACAAATTTCTCAGCCTTACCTTTCAAGCCTTATGTAATCAAGTTTTATCATCGTTTCTCTAATTTCTTTCTCAATATATCTCCTCTAATCCCTTTCTTCTTTTGCTCTCTCTCACGACATCTTCAAAGCAAAACATAATTATATGTCTTTTGCCTCAACTGACTACCTCTATGATCCTTTGTGTCAAGAGGATTTTAAAAGTGCTTTTTTATATCCCTTTTTAACATTTCACTAGAATGTAAAGAGTTCATCTTTGTAAAGTCTCTTTTGATTGTTCACTTTTAGTTATTTAGTTTATTTTCCTCTTTTCTTCCATATTTATCTTTCAAAGTTTTTCTTCATTTCTTTTTTTTTTTAGCCATCAAAAATATTTGAAACTCCTCTTTTTCATTGACGATCATTTTCTCCCTTATCAGGTGATATTCAGTTTTACCAGTAAATTATTATTGGTCTTTTGCCTATCTCATTCCAGGTTCTTCTGTTCTTTACAGAGATGGCTAAAAAATTTTGTGGGCTATTGTTTATGGATCTTTGATATTTGAATTCTTTCTTTCCAGTTGCTTGTAATATTATATCTTTTCCCTAGAAGAACCAGATGTTTGGCAATGATATTCATCTTCCCTTTGAGGCTACTCCCAATTAATCTGTTTGAAGGTTATCTATCTCATTGCACTGAGAGGTCCTTGAAAGCAGATAATTTTTCTTGTTCTTCTTTTGTTTTTATTCTTCTTTTTCTTTGTTTCCAAAGCATTTAGCACAGTACCTGGTGTATAATAAATGGTTAATATTTCTTAGTTGACTGATTATGAAAGAGGTAATGATAACCCCTATCTCATAGGTTTGTTGTGAGAACATAATGAGTTAACATATGTGAAATTCTTTTCAAATCTTAAAGTACAGTATAAATGCTAACTAATATTGTAATTATATTATGGCACAATTTGTTTTGTAAGATGTCTAGACATTTAATGAAGCCTCCTAATAGCTTTCATATTCTCTCAGGCCTGAAATATATTTTAACATAAAATCCAGGTCATCAAATGTAGATTGTATGAAATTAGTCAGGGTCTTTACTCCCTGCCACTCTTTGATCCTGAGATAATGCCACTAGTGTCAGAGTCATAACCAGCTATAACTATACTTACAAAAAATTTAATTGATGAGGTAGGTTGTAGTATGGCACTGAAGAAGATAGTCAGGATAATACCTTTGTAATAGTTATACACAACAATAGACCTGTCCTTCAGAGTACCTAGTTGTCACATCCGCAGAGTTTGGTGAGGAAGCAGTCCCAGCAAGATAGATGTTTGTCAGTGGGGTTCTGTGGATGGCAAATTAAAGTTGTTGTGCTTGACATTATTGCTGGATCACCATGAAATTGGGCATGGGGATAGTAACTGATTCTGCAGAAGGGAAGACTGATTTGCCATCTACCATGTCACCCTGGGACTAAACTCTGTTTGTTTTATGTTAGTTACATCTCTGAATAAAACTAAGTCAGCAGGGAATCTGGAGGAGCTAGGAAAGGAGATGAATATATGAGATATCCTGGTGAATGAATCATTTAAAAATAGATTTGTATGTGTAAGAGATTTCTTTCCAAAATTAAATGCATGTTGATTTGAATTATCCATTATTGTATAAATTCCATTAGTAGAGGTAATTGCAAGTTGACTGTCTCATATAAAGGCATTATTTTCTGGTATTTCTTCTCCCTCATTTCAGAGCTACATCAAACTAAGTGTTGTTGAATGTTAGGAAGTAAATACAGGTTTCTCTAAACAAAATAAAATTTTACAAAATCCATTCTCAATTGTTTTGCTCTCATGAAGTCATTCTTTTTCCTCCTCCCCACACTAAAGACCATCACAAAGACAGTGTTCTTTTGTGGTCCTTAAGCTTTTCCCTACAGTTTTACAAATCCAAATTTAAGAGCTTTGAGATAATCTAAGTTGTGAAGCAGAGGAGGAGAAATGAAAAGAAACAGAGACTGAATCTATGGGTAAAAAGTCAAGTGAAAAATTGAGGGATTAGTTGGATAATTCAAGTACATATTATATTATCTAGCTTGGCTATCCAGAGAAATCAAATAAACTAGATAGAAGCAAACTCACTAAATTGTGCCATAGTGATAAGGACAAAGAAATCCCATTTGTCTTGCACACAGAGGCATCAGATCTAACTTATTTGGGCATTAGGATTATAGTATTAAGAGATGAAAAGTGATATTAAAGAGCATTCAGCTCAGCCCTCTTATTATAAAGATGGGGAAAATTAGGGCCAGAAAAGTGAAGTGAGTTAGTTGTTAAGGTAATAAATAGTATGGGCAGGTGATGGCTCAGTGGATAGAGCACTAGGCCTGGAGTCTAGAAGATCCTGAGTTCAAATCTAGCCTCAGACATTTAATAGCCCTGTGACCCTGAAGAAGTCACTTAACCTTGTTTGCCTCAATTTCCTCATCTGTAAAGTGAGCTGGAGAAGGAAATGACAAACCCCTCCTGTATCTTTGCCAAGAAAAGCCCAAATGAGGTCAAAAGAATCCAACACGACTAAAACAAAACAAAACAAAACAACAGCAACAAAAAACTACTGAGCAACAATGATACATAGTACAGCTAAAATGTGAATCTAGGTCTTTTGACATGGGATAACAAGTGCCCAGTCCACCATATCACCTTGTCTCTCTACTACAGAGACCCTCAATACCTCATAGATTTATGCTAAGAAGTCTTCTCACAAAGTAATGATTGTGGGAGAAAGTCTGACATCTAGATAAATGAGAGGTGAAGATCAGTTAGACTGAGTTAAACAGAACACAGAAATAAATGTATTGATATGCTGAGGTATGTTACATGTTGGTTTTGTTTCAGTACCTAGAATCCTATTTAAATGAATTGATCAGATGTTTACTATGTCATTTACTTGCTGTGTGACCTCGGACATACACAATTTCTTTGCATTTTGGTTCCATCATCTGAAATGCTCATTATCTAATGGTCCTGATGGACCTAGATCCATGCCCTAGGAATTCAAGGAAATCTCCACCTCCTGTAATGTGTTAGAAGCATCTTGGTCAAAAGTCTCTCTGTCTTTTAATCTTTCTTGGGGGGCTAAGGAAGTGATTGTTCTTTGTTTGTATTCACCATCATCATAGTCAGATTTTGCCCCTTTTCTGAAAATAATTACCTAATGTTCAAGTAGGATCATGTGGACAGTAACCTGTCAGCAAGCATTTATGAAATGCTCACTATGTGCTAGGCACTGTGCTAGGCACTTGGAAGACAAATATAAGTAGAAAAAAAGTTCCTGACCTCAAGGAGCTTACATTCTAATGGGGAGGGGGGGAATGACACATAAAAAGGAAGCTGAAAAGGACTGGGGAGAGACAAAGATACTTGCCATTGAGGCATGATTGAAAAAGCCTAGAGTGTGGCCAGGACAAGAATGAGATATAGCTGGCTTGGATGTTGGCTTAAATGAAAGTTCTAGGAAGAGTCACCTAATCAGAGGAGGTGAGAGAGATGGAGACAGAGACAGAGAGAGACAAAGACAGAGAGACAGAGAGAGACAGAGAGAGACAGAGATGGACAGAGACACAGACAGATAGAAACAGAGAGACTGGCCACAAGAGTATAGAGTATTTCTGATGTATAGATTCCAAGATTGTAGTAAAGGTTCAGGATGAAGAACAGAACCATCATAGAAGTCCACAGTGCAACCTGGAGAAGAAGGACAAAGACCAAAGCTCACTCTGACTGGGTTGGTGCTGTCTGCCTAAGGGCCTGACACGGATTTTGCTATCCTGACAATGGGATTTACTAGTGGAAGATCTGGGTGGAGAAACAAGCCTAAGAACAAGATGCTAATTTTGGCTAGAGACTAGAAGAGAGGAAAGGGGGGCAATATTTCTCAGTTCTCCTTGAAGGAGGAAGAAAAATAATCTAGGCAAATAAGATGGGGAAATCTCTAGGCAAAGTTTTGCAAGTATCATAGATGCGGAACTTGAAGGGAACTTAGAGGTCATTGAGTCCACCCCACCCTTCATTTTAGACACTTTACCTTGAAAGACTTATGCTTGGGATCCCTGTCCAACTACTATTAATACCAATATTGCTATTACTCCAGTTATCCAATGGTTTTGAGATCTCATTTCTTGTGATTGTATCTATATATAATACAGATTGAAACACACAAAAATCCTCCACATTTGTGATCATTTTTTGTTTCCTTCTAAAGCTCTACATGATTCAATATAGACTTACTTACCTCCAGGTTTTTTCACATTTATCATAGTTACTGTTGAAGCACATAGGCTATTCATCTTTCCATCTCTCTCTTGATATGTGTCTCACTCATCTTTTTCCTCCCCTCACATATGGTTCTTTGATAATGACAATTACGTCAACAAGTATTTATATAGTTCTTTAAGGTTTATCATATATTTTACATATATTAACTTATTTGCTTCTCACAACAACCTTATGAAGTAGAAACTATTATTAGCCCCCCTCCCCATTTTAGAGATTAGGAAATTGAGGCTGAGAGAGGTTAAATGGCTTAGCTAGGCCACATATTGGGAAGTGTCTAAGGCAGAATTTGGACTCAAGTCTTCCAGAGTCTAAGTCAGTGCTCTATCTTCTGAATCACTGAGCTGCTACTTCTACCCGCCTTTTGCATAGTTTTTCCTTGGTAAGGTGTTGTAGTCTAGTCACACATACTATGTACCTCTATTTCATCATTCTCTGATCTTCATCTTTAGTTATTTCAAGACTGTTGTATTCTATCACTTGTAGCAAGCAATTCAATTTCACTGGAAGAATTTTGAAGTTAAAAAAGATGTGTTTCTAAGAGATGCTTGGGTTTATTAAAATTAAATGAAAAACCAAAAATTTTCCCAAAGTTAGCCTAATTCATGCCCTGTTTTCTATTTTGATTCTGAGACCAGTACATTGTCCATTTGCAGTGGCTGCCTAAGACATGTAATGCTGGACAGGTTCTATGGATTGGATTGTCCATCCAACCATGTTTCAGGGTCAGGACGAAGGATGCTCTTGATCTATTTTTTTTTTCCTAAAGTTGTTTGAATGGTGGTTGATTTCATGCAGGTATTTCTCCAGTTTTTCAAGGTTTGATGCAGTCTGTACAATGACATCCACCAACAGGATTCTAATAACTCCCATTTTTGCAGCTTTTTTTTTTTTAAGGTTGGCAAAGCACTGGTCTGATCCCTGAGAAAGATGAAAGAGTTTTGGGAGATTTTCCACCCATTTCCCATCACTATGCTAGATCAAGGAGATCCAAGAGAGAATCTTCTGCCACTTTCAAAACTGCCTTTCTCCTACCCCTAACCTGGTAGGTTAAGTGTGGGTAGTGTCACAGACACTGAAAATATTGCTTGTCCTATCCATGACCTATGCATGTTCTTTTTCTTATTTCTCTCAAGGAAATT
>CM053583.1:342309365-342359739 GCA_028627135.1 Pseudochirops cupreus
ACATATATATATACACACATACACACACATATAACATCACATAACACAATGTAATATATGATATAAAGCTTGTAATTTGAATGAGTAGAAGATGTTTTTGTGGGGTGGCTAGGTGGCACAGTGAATAGAGCACCAGCCCTGAAGTCAGGAGGACCTGAGTCCAAATCTGACCTCAGACACTTAATACTTATTAGCCATGTGACCTTGGGCAAGTCACTTAACCCCAACTGCCCTGTCCTCCCCCCTCCAAATAGCAAAATTAAAAAAAAAAGATGATGTTGTAATTAATAGAAATAAAGAGTTAAAAGGAAGGTCATATTTGGGGGCACTAAAATACTTAATACCAGTGGTCCTATCACAGTGCAGTGATGTTTTACTTCTGTCTCTGTTTTGTTTTGTTTTGTTTTTTACCCCTCTTCAACTTGATACAGATTTAAAGTCTTTCTTGACTCTTCGGATTTGCTTCTCCCATGTTTTCCCTTGGAAGAATACCTTTGTTGAGACAGCAAAATACAAGAGTCTTGGAGCTGGATTTCAAATGGAGTTTTGGAGACAGGACAGCACTGGAGCGCCAAGGAACAAAGAGGGACTTTGTGGAGTGTCCTTCAACACCTCTGGCCAGAGGAAGGATGCATATGCCAGTGATTCTGAGTTTGGACATGATTTTAGCAGAACCAATACCATGTAGGAACTGAACTAAATTTTGAGCCGATTCCCCCAGAGACCAGGATGTTATCAGGGAAAGTATGCATAAAATATATTGCATAAATGAGTATACATTTCTTTTTGCAATATCTTTAAAATAAATATCCTTCTGTAAATGTTACCTACCAGATAGAAAGTGGTTAAATGAAACTGGGGGTACCAGTTACTACCTCCCTAATAATGTGGGGAATTCAGTTAGTGAAGACTTGAGCTGGTGGCAATAGAAAAGAGTTACACTATTCTTTTAGAGAACCTGAGAAGCCTGAAATGAGGTGATGAAGGCTCAGTTCTGGGGGGAAAGTTCAGTGAATACGTGTTCTGCAAGGAACATGTCATTCTTCCTGATAAGTCAAGTAAAACAATTTCTTCAACTCTTTCACTTTGCTTTCTGTCTGAAACACCACTAACTATCAATTTATATACACATTATAGCTGTTCGTCTCTGGAAGAAAAATAAAGCAAGCAGCATAATACTTCCAGGCCACTAATACTGTTCCCTTGTCGTTTTTACTTGCTGAAAGTAGGATCGTCAGCTAATTCTCCATGGTTTTGTTTGCTCACTTCTATGACAAATTGACTCTATGCACTAGATGATTCTACCATTGTGGATTTCCAGAAAGATTCTTTTGAATAGTAAAGTGTCCAGTCTTTGTTGCTTGTGTTTAGACATTTTATCTGTTTGATCTCATTTCAGTGAATTTTTGTCAACACGGTAATGTAAACAACAGCTGCTTTCACCTATTCTTTGTAAGAATCACCATATGATCACATTCACCTTCTAACTACCACTTCTTTCTCCTTCATTTCACTCCGCGTTTCTTTCTTTTAGCAAATATCAGATATCTTCTCTTGAATGTTGCTGCTTTGTTTCCCCCCAGTATTTTCTTCCTTACTGCCTCTCCTGTCTCTTCCATCCAACTCTGAATGGAGGGCCCCAAATACTCTTGTATACTGAAATGTGTCTGGCACACCCATTCCTTACCAAATATTATTTCCTTTGGTCCCAAGTGCCTGACCATCGCTAGTAATTACTTTCTCTAGAGGTCTCTCCCTCTCTCTCTCTCTTCTTTTTGGTAAAAAATTAGATTTGTTTATTTATTTATAGTTTTCAACATTCACTTGCATTAGTTTTAAACTTTCTCCACCTCCTTACCATCCCGAAGATGGTATGGTATGCAATCCGATATAGGATATAGGAGCTCGCTCTCTCTCTCTCCACACACACACACACACACACACACACACACACACACACACACACACACATTTGTATAAATGTATACATATACATTTATATATTCTAATTCAACATATTTTCACAGTAGTCATGTTGTCGAGAAGAATGAGAATGAATGGGAGGAGCCCTAAGAAAAAAAAAAAACTAAACAAAACAAAAAGAGAGCAAGTAGTATACTTCAATCTACATTCAGACTCCTTGTTTCTTTTTCTTGTTGTGGATGGCATTTTCCATCATGAGTCTTTTGAAGTTGTTTTAGGTTTTAGTTTATCAAAGTCAGCTATTGCACAGTGTTAACTGTGTACAATGTTCTCCTGGTTCTGTTCATTTCACTTAGTATCCATTCATATAAGTCTTTCCAGGTTTTTCTGAAGTCTGCCTGCTCATCATTTCTTATAGCACAATAGTATTCCAGTACATTCATATACCACAATTTGCTCAGTCATTCCCCAATTGATGGGCATCCCCTCAATTTCCAGTTCTTGTTCACCACAAAAAGAACTGCTACAAATATTTTTGTACATGTTTGTACTTTTCCCATTTTTATGATCTCTTTGGGATACAGACTTAGAAGTGGTGGTGTTGGGTCAAAGGGTATGCAAAGTTTTATGGCCCTTTGGACATAGTTCCAAATTGCCCTCCAGAATAATTGGATTAATTCACTATTCTACCAACAATGCATTAGTGTTCCAATTTTCCCACACCTTCTCCATTTATCATTTTCTTGTTTTGTCATGTTAGCTAATCTGATAGGTGTGATTTGGTACCCCAGAGTTGTTTGGATCTGCATTTCTCTAATCTATAGCAATTTAGAGTATTTTTTCATATGACTATAGATAGCTTTAATTTCTTCCTCTGAAAACTGCCTGTTCATATCCTTTGACCATTTATCAATTGGGAAATGACAGGTATTCTTATAAATTTGACTCAGTTCTCTATATATTTTGGAAATGAGGACTTCATCAGAGATACTGGTTATAAAAATAATCCTTTCCCATTTTTCTGCTTCCATCCTAATCTTGGTTGCGTTGACTTTGTGCAAAAACTTTTCAATTTAATATAATCAAAATTATCCATTTTGTATTTCTTAATGTTCTCTAACTCATGTTTGGTCATAAATTCCTCCATTCTCCATAAATCTGACAGGTAAACTATTCCTTGTTCTCCTAATTTGTTTATAGTATCAACCTTTATATCTGAGTTGTGTAGCCATTTGGATTTTATTTTTGTATATGGTGTCAGATGTTGCTCTATGCCCAGTTTCTGCTATACTATTTTCCAGTTTTCCCAGCAGTTTTTGCCGAAGCTGGGGTCTTCGGGTTTATCAAACAGTAGACTATTATAATCATTGACTACTGCGTCTTGTGTACCTAACCTATTTCACTGACCCACCACTGTATTTCTTAGCTAGTGCCAAGTAGTTTTGATGATTGCTGCTTTATAATACAATTTAACATCTTATATGGTTAGGCCACCTTCCCTAGCATTTATTTTCATTAATTCCATTGAAATTCTGGACTTTTTGTTCTTCCGGATGAATTTTGTTATAATTTTTTCTAGTTTTATAAAATTATTTTTTGGTAGTTTGATTAGTATGGCACTGAATAAGTAAATTAATTAAGGTAGAATTGTCATTTTCATTATATCAGCTGCGCCTGCCCATCTGGGGCTTTTTCTTAACCAAGCCCTCTTTCTCTTCAATGAATTTCCCATGTGCCCTTACGTACATTGTTAACTTAGATGGCATGACGCTAAAGCTCTTATTCCTTCTCTTTTTTTCATACATGCACAGCTTCTTATGTAATATTTTATGGGAGAAGTACTAACAGCATTGGAATATTCCTTAGTGCTCTTATTCAATATCATGCAGGCTGCTAGAACTACTTATAACCTAGCTATGAAAACAATGATTTAGATGGATCAATCATTTAATATATTAAATTAGAGTATAGAGTACAGATTCTATTAATTCCACTTAACTCAGCATCCAATGTTCTAGTTAATGTCTTTTCCCAACTATAATGTTAATAAGTATCTATCAACCCTTAGTATGTGACCTGAATTATTTTAAGTGCTAAGGTTGCAAAGAAAAGGGGGAAAAACAAACAAAATAAAAGAAAATTGTCCCTGTAATTAAAGAGTTCATAGTCTAACGGGAAGACAACCTGCAAACAACTACATGCGAAGACGATATAAACTGGATAAACGGCAGATTATCACAGAGGTAACAGAAGTGAAGCAATGTATATTTAGTACGCACTAGACATCTAGCTGTAAAGTGAATAAATCACTGAGCCCGCAGTTAAAAATACCCAAGTTGAAATCTGGATTTAGACACTTATTAGTTGTTCAACTAGTTCTTTAAGCATCCTAAGCTCACTAACTGGAAAATGGCACTATAATATTTGTCTGCTTTACTTCCTAGGTTATTGTAAGAATTAAATGAAAAAAAGAAAAAAAATGTAACAAAATGCCTGACTAATTGCATGTTGAATATATTAGCTATGATAATTACTGATAGATCAATAGTATTTATTTTTTAAAGGAGGTATTTGGATTTTGAGCATTATACTTGCAGGGAATATTGCAATGAAGGTAAATGTACTTTTTTATTTCCTAATAGATACAAAATATTTATATGATTTCTTACTTTCTTTAATTTTACTCTTTAGAAAAAAAAAAGTTATATGCAAATGAGCGGAAGTATGCCAATACCCCGTAACTCAAAAGGTCTCAAAATCAATCTAACATCTCCTTTGCTATCCTTGAAAACACATTACTCTGCACTTATACTTCTCCAGTTTTTAATAAATAAAAATGTGGTTTTTTTGCTTCTTTAAATATCAAATGGTTCACACATAACTGAGGTGTCATTCTACAAAGTTCACAAGGTGATTTGAGTTGTATTTACAACACACTTCATTTTCAGTACAAAACTGCTCAAATATTATCTGAAAACTGTTTCTACTTACATATATGTTAGCAGCTTTTTAAAATTTAAAACAGTTACTTTCCTACTCCTTTTAGATATAAAAATGCTGATCTATAACAGTGGCAATATTTTACATCTGAGAGCTTATTTAAATCTTTCTGAGGACATCACCCACCCACACACATACACAGATAGAATATTTTTTTTTTCTGTCAAGTCAACAAGTATTTATTAAGCATCTGTTATTTACTAGACACTTTCCTTCCTATCACTAAAATGATTTATGTGAAAAAAGCCTTAGAGGGGCAAGGTACTGTACCTATGGAAGAGTCTGACCATTTTACTATCTTATTCAAAATTTTTAGTCTCTTTCTATTCCATCTAAAATAAAATATACATTCTTCAGCCTGGAAGTTAAAATTCTTTACAATCTGGTTCCAAGATATCTATCCAGGCATATTTCTTTCTTATTCTCTGTTTTCTTGAGGCAGTTGCTCATACAGTCAATAGAGCACTAGACCTGGAACCAGGAAAAACTGAGTTCATATCTGGCCTCATACCTTTACTGGCTATGTGACCCCAAATGAATCACTTAATCTCTGTTTGTCCCTGTTTCCCCAACTTAAGAATAGGGATAATAATAGCACTTACCTTGCATGATTATTCTGATCAAATGAAATATTTATACAAGTGCTTACCATAGTGCCCAGAGCATAGTAGGTGCTATATAAATGTTTATTCCCCATTCTCTTCTTTTTTCCATGTTTTGCATTTTAGTCAAACTGTCTTATTAGCTTTTCCCATGAACCAGTATTCCATTTCCTAATTTTTCTATTAATCATGCCTCCTGTCATTAATATACTCTCTTCACTTCTGCCTCTTATTTAGTCTTTTTATTAATATTTTTGGTTCTTTTATTACCGTAATGTCCTAATGTCCCTCCTTCCCCTCCCCCACGCAGAAAGCCATCCCTGAACAAAGACTAAAATAGATCGGTTGGGGTGGGGGGAAAACAGTTTGGAAACATCAAAACATCAACCAAGTCTAGTTTTATTTATATAATGTTCCACACCCAAATTCCTCTTCCTCTACCAAAGCAAATAGTTGGAGAAGATATATTCATCTGTGTGTCTGTTCTCTCTCTCTTTATAGACACACACACACACACACACACACACACACACACACACACATATGCATATATACTTTTTTTCCATGGGTGATAAGCTTGATAATTCTATTTAAATAATGTTCAGTTTCAATTTGCTTTTCTTCCTCTGCCTGTCAGAATAATTTTCTTACTTTAAGGATCAATTCATATTCCTTGTCCTGGCATAAACCTTGGTAGACTCTCCTTCCTCAAATATTGTGGAGTTTACTGGACTATATGTTGTAACACAGCTCACCCCCAACCCCCAGTAATATGTGTGCTCCTTGAGGGCAAAAGTCATTTATTTTTATAGCTTTTATCCTCAGTACTTATTTGACTCTCAGGTCTTTAATAAATGTTTTGATTTGAATTGAATTAACACAAGAACTGATTTGAGAAAGTGTAAACCTTGTAGAAAAGGAGAAGAAATCTAAGTGAGGAAATTTTATACTCCCTTTCTCCATTTTTTTCCCATAGGGAAGTAAATTTGTTGTTATACTCCCTGCAAAAGATACAGTAGAATGTGCTACAGACAATTCCCTCAAAACTGGTCTAATTACTTTTAGGCTAGCATTCCCCCAGAATCAGATACCTTAGGGATAAACTCACCCCCATAATTTAACATTATTAGATATTATTTAATTTATTCATCACTCTCTGAACTGTTTATCCCTGGAGGAAAAAGAGGCATCTAGATGAGGTAGGCTATTCTTTCTCAGAATATGTATCTTTTCCTCCCTGTTTTGTGCTTCACTGGGAGCTATCCATGCACTTTCAGAAGATCTAGCAGAATCTCCAAAGTATGCTGAGTTATCCTTGTGCTTTACTCATGAGACAACATCGACTTGAATTGCAAAGGCATTGGGAATATTAGCATTAATGAGACTGCAGAATAGTAACAATAACAATTTATTTGTCCTTTTGATTTAACTAACGTCTGTGTGACATTTGTTATTTGACCTTATAAATCTGGAATATCATTCAGTGTTTTAAAATGTAAAGGCTGTTGGATCAAATATAATATTCTTTTTCAGAAATTACATATCTGTTACCACAATATGAAAGGTAGAAAAATGGATCAGTGCAGTAGGAAGGCAGTAACCATTGCCAAAAATCTTGACGAGGGCACCCATTTTAGCTTTGGTCATCTAGTATTAAAAAAAAAAAAGACATATCCTGAACTTGTAGACTACTGCACCCAAACTGGCCCATAAGCTACATTATCTGTAGAAATAAGAATATTAGGGGAGAATTCTTTGAAAGCTAAATAGTATAGAACCTTGGAGCAAATGTCCTAGGTGGTTTTCTCTCTGCATCCGTGTGTCTTTTCCCTTGCATGCTGATATAGGGTATAGAGAATAACCACAGCTCACGTTTTTGTAGTTAATAGGTTTGTTGTTGTTTACTTGTTTCAGTCTTGTCTATTTGTGACCCCATTTGGGATACTGGATGGGTTTGCAAATTTCATTGTCCAGCTCATTTTACAGATGAAGAAACTGAGGCAAACAGGGTTAAGTGACTTGCCCAGGGTCACACAGCTAGAGTCTGATGGCAAACAGGAACTCAGGTCTTCCTGACTCTATGACCTTTGCTCTATCCACTGAACCACTTAGCTGCCCCTGACAGGTTTACAAAGGCACATTATAAACTGAAAGGTCTGGGATATGTAACTGTGTCATTGACAATGCCTTTTCAATACCTCTCTATTCTCTTGAGAATGTCTGTACCAGAGGTTGTAGGACCTTGCCTCAAAAGTAAGAGCTCATAAGACCCTAATACCAGCTGCCTGACAACATTGTTGAATGATATTAAACATATTGTTAGTTGGTTTTCTGATGTTCAATTCAGTATTCATTAAACAATGAAGCACAGAACTGAGGAAAATCTTTGTATTATACTACTGTGAGGAACTGCACAAAGGCTAGTCATAATTAGTCAGTAGATCTTGAAGAGCCATCATACAGTAACATTCAGGCAGTACCTAATGCCACATGCCTCTTCTCTCCTTCCAGCAACTGCTACCTCTTCTTCCTGCTTTAACAGGATTTACTGGCAACACTGTTGGCAATGATGCCCCATCCCAAGCTCTTTTCAGCTAAATAATTGTCACACAGCACACCATTTCTGTTGCCTAAAGGGATCAGAGGTCAGGTTCTTGTGACAGCTTAGAGGAAATGAAATGTAGTTTTTATCACAAAAACCTTGGGAAAGGTATAAACAAAATTAATGAAAGGACCACAAGGTATAGATGGCAGATTTATAAATGAAAGGGAGTCTAGAGTTAGATTTAGTCAAACCCTCTCATTTGATAGATCCCAAAATGTCATGTGAATCAATTAGGTTGACACAGATTACAAAGACCAGAACCAAGATTTAAACCCAGTCTTCTCACTCCAAATCCAAAATTATTTCAATTATACAATGCTGTCACCATCATCCTCAGATCCATATCTTATGGTAAGAGTCTACCGGACTCCTCTCTTCCTAGACTCCTCTAATATCATTTAGGACAAGTGACTTCAATTTTCTGCACCTCGTTTTACTCATCTTTCAAATTATGGGAGATGAACTAAATTATTCCTAAGATCCCTACCAGCTCTAATTGACTCTAAGTTTAAAGATACTTAGCTATGAGACCAAGATAATTAACAACCAAATGGACCACTTTGCTGAATATTTCAACATTCTAAGTGCCAACGCCAGTAAGCTGAGGCCAGTCCATTACTTTATAACATAAGACAGACTTTGCCTCACAAATCAATTTATAGAATAAACAGATGTAGCTAAACTTGTAAAATAAAACCCTTAAGTGTTCATGGTGCAATGAACTATGCATTGGGACTTCATCAAGTAAACAAGCTCTCAAATTCCGTGGTATACTTGGCATTCTTTCTGAGGTAAAGGCTTGAGATGGGGTCAGGAAAGGCAGGGGAAAAATATCTGAATTTGGAAACCCCATATGAAAAAAAGGAGTTAGTCAGGTAGGACTGACAGATCAATCTAACTGTCCATGTATGCCTAAGCCAAGCTTTTCAAATATGGATAGAAGAAAAAAAATATTTTTTTCTCTCCAGACTCAAACATTCTCCTAGGCCTCTGAAGGCTTTACCATATGAAAACTGACACTGATATATCTCATTGAGAATTCTAAAAAATTTTCCATATATCATCCTATTTGAGTCTCACAACGGCCTTGTCAGGTGTGTATGACAGGTATTTTTTTTACCCCATTTTATAGATGAGAAAACAAAGACACAGAGAACTTTTATGGCCACTCACCTAATATATGTCAAAGGTAGCATTTGAACTTTTATCCTTCTGACTTTACAGCCAACACTATATTTGCAATACCACACTAACTTTGGGTAAAAAAAAAAAAACAAAAAAAACTGCAAAAAAATGTATATATAGAAATATAGATAAAAAAAACAGAGCCTCAAATATATAAGAACTCAAAGACATTACATCCAATCAGTAGAAAATGAACAATTTAAACACAAAGCTGTTTGAATCAACAAATCTTTTCCCCTTTTAATAACTGATTAAGATTGCTGAGACCAGAGTAGAATCTATGGGAATGGGTAGTAATAGGTGAATACAAAAGAAATATTGAAGAAATACATGAGTTTTGACATTAGTCACATTAGACAAGATCTGCCATGGTGGTTTTATCAACAGTTTCAAGCACTGGGAATCAGATAATCAACACAAGGAACTTAAAAAAAAATTTCAAGGCAGTTTGACTAACCATGATTGAGTCCTACATTTGTAATAAAGTTGATCTGAATACAGAAGGGAATAGGAGGAATGTTGGTCTCCTCAGAGACCAAATTGGTAACAGTGGTGACTGAAGGTGAGGAAGAAGTAATGTCTCTAAAACTTCCAGATTTTTAGGAGAATTGGGAAGGCTCAGGCCGGAGATTGTAGAGGGGATAACTACAAATCTAGGATGGAAAGGACACAAATTTATTGCCTCTGCATGAATGAATGGGGGACTATCCCAAGAAGGAATGTTCTCTCCCCTTCTATCCATACTATATCATTTAATTATGGAATTTCAAAATTGGAAGAAATCTTAAAGATTATAAAGTTCAATTTTTACCTGAACTCTCTACAATCTAGTTTCCAACCTCATCATGCAACTGAAACCGCTCACTTCAAAGTTATTAATGGTCTCTAAGTTGCCAGATCTATTGGCGTTTTCTCAATCCTCATCCTTCTTCTTTTCAGATTTTGATTACCATCCCTTCCTTGATACTCTTTTCTCCCATGGTTTTCATAACACCCCACTCACTAGCTTCTCCTCATATATATCTGACTATTCTTCTGATTTCTTTGTTGGAGCTTCATCCAGGTCATACTCATTATCCCTGGGGGTCCTGAGGCTCTGTCCTATGCCCTCTTCTTTTCTCTATATATTACTTCACTTGGTAATCTCATCATCTCCCATTCAGCTCTAAGCTACTGATTCTCAAATATACTCATCAAACTCTGATTTCTCTGTTAACTTAAAGAATCCCAATCTATTTTTAGAGAACTTTAATTTGGATAATAAAATCATAGATTTAGAGTTAGAAATGACCTTGAGGATTTTCTCATCTGCTCCCTCCATTTTATAGATGAGGAACTACATGAGCCAGAGAAGGGGAGTGACTTGCCCAAAGAACCTTACGCAATAGAAAATGATTCTGACAAGCCAAGCCCTATGATTCCTATTCAGCAATGTTACCATAAGACTTAATGTTGCAGAGGAGTTCTTTGTTCTTATTCTCCTTTTTATTCTCACTTGTTTTTCTTCAGCCTCTCTCTTTTATATCAACCCCATATGTGTACCTCTTCAATTTCTACCAATATTCCTAATTCTATTCTCTGGAGTCAAACAGAATAAATTTAATCTCTTGCCACCATGATGTTCCTTTAAATATCTGAGGAAAATTACCCCAAATCCCCCTTTGTTTTCACATGGACTGACATGGTATAAAAAGCCTAACCTCGCCTAATATAAAGAAAAAGAGAAATAATTTATCCTCTATTTCTTATCCAATTTCTCCCTGACTAGAATATTAGAAAGATTAATGAGATCAAGGGTTTAAAAACATTTTTAAGTTCTCTGCATTCCAAAGGGCTTCATGGGTCCTTTTATCTAAATCTGAACTAATCTTAAGGTTTAGTTCTGGGAAGACTATTCAGACCTAGAGTAACTTCTATTCTGTTTACCCACAACTTTTGCATATCTTCTTATGAAGCAGCAAAGAAGGGGGGGGGGAGATACCAAATGCTGGGAAGAATGTGGAACAAATGTGCCCAAAATAGGAGATTTGTATAAAAGCTGCAAATGGCAGCAGATGAAAATGATACCCTTAAAAGCTTTTAGTAAATGAAGTAGTATAAAAAAGAAGGCACAAAGAGCACCATCTACTCCCACCATTCCGAGATTAAATCCAGATATGACCTTGAAAAAGTTACTCAATCCCTATCTGGAAGAGTTCCCTACTTTATAAATGAGATGATTCTGTAGAAGCATCTGGGTTAGCTAGCTGGCTCAATGAATTGAGCACTGGCCCTAGAGTCAGGAAGACTTGAGTTCAAATGTGGCCTCAGACATTCACTAGCTATATGACCCTGGACAAGTGACCTAACCATTTTCCTTAACTCACTGATAAAGGGAACTTTCTAAACACCCCAGTATCCTTGTCAGGAAAATCTCCTATCAGTTCACAAAGAGTCACACATAAATGAAAAACAAGCTGGGTCATAGGGAGGGCAAATAAGAGGAAATTAAAAAATAATTAGTTTTTGGGAGATATTGACACATATCATTTCCAAATGCAGGTAGCATGGGTCTACCTCCTACAAAGAGTTTCACCTCATTGGGGAAAGTGTGTCTATAGCAGAAAAGGGTGCGTATTAAAGAGACACTCTTTCCAGGTCTGTGCTAGAATCACTGTTCCCTTGTTTATTCATTCCCTTCATTTTCTAAGCTTGTGCCAAGACAGGACCAAGGACTTACTGGTCCTGGTCAGGAGATGATTGGTGTCAGACAAGATCATTTGGGAGATTAATGAAAAGAATAAGTTTCTTTTCTCTCCCTAGCACTCAAATAACAATTGGTTCAACAAGTCTGTTGAACACTTAAGTGGAAGAGAGATGATGGGAATACAAAAGCAAACATCTATGCATCAATTCATCTATCTATCTATCTATCTATCTATCTATCTATCTATCTATCTAATTTTTCTGTCTCTCAGTTTGTCTCTCCATTGATTGATACATTCCCTGCCCTTGAGAACTTTATTGTCTGATGCAAAGTCTACAGATATAAATAAAATATATTTGAGTAACATATATGTATTTATAAATTATTTCAATTCAACAATTTATTAATTCAATTATTTGATAACACTAATACTTTATACCTTTTGATTGTTTTATTATTATTCGTATGGACTTTTATATTACTTTTTATATCATATTTATATTTTATATGAAACATACATTTTACTTATATTGTTTATATATTACATAAATTATATATTATGTTTATATAGCAGGTTAAGGTTTGCAAAACACTTTACAAATATGATCTAATTTCATACCCACAATAATCCTCAGAGGTCAATACTATTATTATTTCCATTTTAAAGATGAGGACACAGGACAGAGGTTAAGTGACTTGCCCAGCTAGCAAGTGCCTGAGGCTAGATTTGAATTTATTTCTCCTGACTGTAGGTCCAGTGTTTTCAAGGAGAAGAGAGTGATAATAAATCTAGAGAATAGGAAAGGTCTACGTGAGATGACTCTTGAGCTGAGCTTTAATGAAATGTAGAAACTCAAAAAGGTGGGTGTGAAGAAATGTGTATTTTGGACATGAAGAATTACTTATATAAAGAGTGGAGTTGAGAGGTAAAAATAACATGGGGTGGCATAGTGTTGGGGAATGGGAAGAAAATCTCCCTAAGCTCTTTCATCTTTTTAGGGATCAGATCAATGCATTGCCAAGCACAAACAAAGCTGCATATGAGTCAGGACTGTCTTGCTTTGCTCTGCTTGGATCTGGGTTGCAGTCCTGGGTGGTGGTCCTGGGGTGAAGAAGAGCTCTGGTGTGGTGGAGCTTGTGGTGCAGTGGAGAGGGAATCGACCCCACAGTTCCAAGGCAGAAAAGAGCTCTCAGGATAACTCAACAGACCAGGAAAGGAGTAAACACCTCTCCTTTGGTAATACCACTTTGGAAGAATTGAAAATTTACAGTTCACTAGTAGTATTTCTGAAAACAGCTTAACAAAATCTCTAAAGCTCTGAACAGTTTACCCTCTAACCTAGAGTCCTACCTTAACAAAGAGCTAGAAAGTCAAGTAACTGGCTGGGGAAATGAGCAAACAGTACTAAAAAAAAAAAACCCTCAGAATATAGACTCTTACTTTGGTGACAAGGAAGAACAAAACATACAACCAGAAGAAGACAACAAAGTCAAAGCTCCTACATCAAAGGCCTCCAAGAAAAATAAGAATTGGTCATAGGCTATGGAATAATTCAAAAGGGGCTTTGAAAATCAAGTAAGAAAGGTAGATGAAAAATTGGGAAGAGAAGAGTGATCCAAGAAAATCATCAAAAACAAGTTAACAGCTTGCTAAAGGAGACCCCCCCCCCCCCATGAAGACAATAACTGCTTCAAAAATAGACTAACATAAATGACAAAAGAAGTCCAAAAAGACAATGAGGAGAAGAATGTCTCACAAAACAGAACTGGCCATAGTGAAAAAGAGGTTACTGAGGAAAATAATTCCTAAAAAATAAGACTGGAACAAATGGAAACTAATGACTTTATGAGTAATCAAGATATTATAAAACAGAACCAAAAGAATAGAAAAAATAGAAGATATTTGAAATATCTCATTGGAAAAATCAATGACCTGGAAAACAGATACAGGAGAGATCATTTAAAGAGTATTGGCCTATCTGAAACCCATGATCAAAAAAAGATCCTGGACATTATCTTTCAAGAAATTATTAAGGAAAATTGTCCTCATATTCTAGAACCAGAGGGTAATATAGAAATTCAAAGAATCCACTGATCACCTCCTCAAAGAGATCTCAAAAAGAAAACTCCTAGGAATATTATAGCCAAATTCCAGTGTTACCAAGTCAAGGAAAAAATATTTCAAGCAACCAGAAAGAAACAATTTGAGTAGTGTGGAAACACAATCAGGATAACACAAGATCTAGCAGCTTCTACATTAGGGATCAGAAGGCTTGGAATATTATATTCTGGAGGTCAAAGGAGCTAGAATTAAAATAAAAAGCCAAGAATCACCTACCCAGCAAAACTGAGTATAATCCTTCAGGGGTAAAAAATGGAATTTCAATGCAATAGAGGACTTTCAATCATTCTTGATGAAAATACCAGAGTTGAATACAAAATTTGACTTTCCAATACAAGACTCAAAAGAAACATGAAAAGGTAAACAGGAAATAGAAATCATAAGGGACACATTTAAGCTGAAATGTTTACATTCCTACATAGAAAGATGATACTTGTAACTCATGAGATCTTTCTCAGTATTAGGGTCATTGGAGGGGTGAGTCAAATATGAAGGGATGATATCTAAAAAACAAAGCTAAGGTCAAGATAGTGGCATAGAAGCAGGAGAACTCCACAACTCCCCCCATAACCACCTCAAATACCTGTAAAATATGACTCTAAACAAATGTTAGAGCTCCAGAACCCACAACATTACAGAACAACACATCTCCCGCTGAAGGCAACCAGGCAGGTGGATGAGAAGGGCTCATCACAAAGTGCTTGGAGGCAAAAACCATCTGGGCCTGATACTACGACCTGGCCCCAGGCTGGCCAGGACAAGCTGTGGCTGGAGCACACAGGAGAGTGGATCACCAGCAGCTGTGGCAGTTTCCAGAATTATCAACCCATAAGAACCAAGTACAAAGTGAAAGGTCAGTGGAACTTGGCTAAATTTAGGGAAGAGAAGCAGGTCCAGCCACCAACTGCAGGGCAAGAAAACAGCAGAAGTGGTGGCCCTGCAGCCACCTCCATGTGGACCTCTTAAAAAAAAAAACCTAGAAATCATTCTTCAAGAAATTTTCAAGGAAAATTGCCCTGATATTTTAGAACCAGAGCACAAAATAGAACTTTAAAGAATTCACTGATCACCTCTTGAGAAAGATCCCAAAAAGAAAGCTCCTAGGAATGTCATAGCCAGGTGTCCAGAGTTCCCAGATCAAGGAAAAAATATTACAAGCTGCCAAGAAGAAACAATTTGAATACTGTGGAAACACAATCAGGATAACCCAGCATCTAGCAGCTTCTAGATTAAGGGATCGAAGGGCCTGGAATATGATTTTCTGGAGATCAAGGGAGCTAGGATTAAAACCAAGAATCACCTACCCAGCAAAACTGAGTATAATGTTCCAGGGGAAAATATGGTCATTTAATGAGGTGGAAGACTTTCAACCATTCATGCTGAAAAAACAAGAACTGAATAGAAAATTTGACATTCAGATACAAGAAGCATGAGAAAGTAAACATGGAATAGAAATCATAACGAACTTATCAAAGTTGAACTATTTACATGCCAACATGGAAAAATGATAATTGTAACTTATGAAACTTTTCTCAGTGTGAGGATAGATGAAGGGAATATAAATGTATGTATATGTATACATACACATATGACTATATAGGAGGGTATATATATATGCTTACATATACATATCTGAGTGTGTGTATATATGTGTACATAGACAGAGGGCACAGGATCAATTGAAAAGGAAGGGATGATATTTTAAAAGGTGAAATTGAGAGGTGGGAGAGGAATAGAATAAGAGGAGATGGAGAGACAGAATGGGGTTAATCATCTCATATAGACTAGGCAAGGGATAACTGTTACAATGGATGGGAAGAACAGGAATGCATAAGGGAATGGGTTAACTTTACTCTCACTGATTTTAGCTTAGGGAAAGAATAACACACACTCTAAACTGGGTAACTTGGCCTACAGGAGAACAGGGAGGAAGGAGATGAGATGATGGATGATGGAGGGGAGGGCAGGGTGGAGGGGGGAGTGTTGTTAGAAGCACCCTCTTCTGTAAAGGGACAGGGACAAAGTAGAGAATGGAACAAGGAGTGCAGGTGGGATAGGAAGGCAGGAAATATAGTCAGTCTTTCACAATATGTCCATTGTGGAGATGTTCTGAGTAACTACACATGTACAGCATGTATCGAATTGCTTTTCTTTCCAGTGGGTGTGGGTGATGAGGGAGGAAGGGAAAGAATCTAGAATTTACATATAAAATTACATGCAACTGGGAATTAAGATATACAGGCACTGGGGTAGGGAGACCCATCCTGCCCTACTGCAAAGTCAGAAAGGTGATGGGGGAGGACATAGGAGAGAACAGATTGGGGAAGGGGGTATACAGTGGGATCGCTGTTTTGGGGTGGTGGGTAGGAGAAAGATGGGGAGAAAATTTGTAACTCAAAATATTGTGGAAATGAATAGTGTAAACTAAAAATGAACAAAAATTAATTATCAAAAAAAAACAAAGCTAAGTGGTGAGAGAGGAAAGTACTGGGAGAAGGAGAAAGGGAGAGCTATAATTGGGTAAAGTGTCTCACATAAAAGAGACAAGAAAAAGCTTTTACATTGGAGGAGAAGTGGGGTGAGGTGAGAGGGAATGAGTGAACCTTACTCTCATTGGATTTGGTTTATGGAGAGAATAACAGACACACTCAATTGCGTATGAAAATCTATTTTACCCTACAGAAAAGTAAAGTGAAGGGGTTAAGAGATGTTAATGACAGAAGGGAGGGCAAATGGGAGGAGGGGTTAACCCAAAGTAAACTCTTTTGAGGAGGGATGAGTCAAAGGAGAGAATAGAATAAGTGAGCAGTGGGATAGGATGGATGGAAATATAGTTAGTCTTTTACAACATGACTGTTATGGAAGTGTTTTCCATGACTACACATGTATAACCTATATCAAATTGCCTGCCTTTTCAATGAGGGTGGTTGGGGACGGAAGAAGGGATAGAATGTGGAACGCAAAGTTTATTAATAAAAATGTTACAAAATTGTTTTTATGTGCAACTGGGAAATAAGTTATACAGGCAATGGGATATAGAAATCTATATTGCCCTACAGGAACATAGAAGGGAAAGGGATAAGAGAAAGGAGGGAGGGTGATGGAAGGCAGGCCAGATTGAGGGAAGGGGTGATCAGAATGCACATTGGGGTGGGGGGAGAGGGAGTGATAGGGAGAAAATTTGGAACTGAAAATCTTGTGGAAATGGATATTGAAAACTAAAGATAAATAGGAATAATTTTAAAAAGAAATACATGCACAGAAAAATATTTAAATGTGGACACATAAATACGACAATGTTTTTTTGCTACCTCGCTTAATGTTAACTTTTTACTTATTTTACTTTTAATTTATGGAATACAGTAATCCTTTCCATAAAAATTAAATATTTGTCAAAGAACATTTATCATTCTTGTGAAAATAGATATAGATTAGTTAGAAATAGAGATAGAGATACATTTTAGCAATTCTTTTGTAGTAGAGGAAATAAGAAACTTCCATATACCATATCTACATTGTACATTGAGAAGATTCCTAACATAGATCCTAATCATCCCTTTTGAGGTGTATCTCCACATGAATCAATATTAAACTTACAAGTTTGTTGTGGTATTTTTTTCCTCCAAAAAGTTCTGAGTTGGTGGCATAATAAGCCAAAAATTATGAGAAGAATTTGATCTCTTTGCTTTATGATCAAGTTCTCACAGGACACAACTCAAGTCTCTGTGAGCCCAAGAACTAATGCCTTGAAGTAAGATATGGTGCATCTACACCCTGCACATAGGATGTTACATGAAAGGTTTAACAGTCAGCAAAACACATTCTATATGTTACCTTCTCTAGTAAAGAGATTTAAGGTGGAAAATGATCCCCCTCCATGTGGAGAAGACATTCTGTCCCTAGACCTGCTCCCTCATAGCCCTACACTCTAGTCTTCTAAAACATTCCTTTGCCTTTGCCCTTTTCCCTTTTCTGACTTCCCAAAGTTACAGCTGAGGCCCTGGGGGAGCCTGTTGAAATGTTTATTAAATTAACTGCAGATCTGATTATAAGAACACGCTCCCCCTGCGATGCAGTAGAGCAGCCCCACAAGCCCCGACCTGTCTCACTGCAGAGAAAAGTCCTTTTGGAATAGTTTTCCATTTTCTTGTACTGCTAGAATGGAAAACTATAACTTAGAAAGAAAACTATTATAAAATATTGATATGGTTGGAGCCAAATGACATAAATGGGAACATCATAAATGGAAAAGTACTTGTAACTGTCATTCACACTCCTTGCATCGTGATGTATGGCAGTGGATTTGAGAAGCATATGACAAGGTACTAAGCAGATGCCAAGTAATGCAGCTAATGACTAAATAGCCTGCTTATTTTCCTCTGAAAAATAGCAACTGTTTTGAAGCTTAACTACAGTGGGGAAAAAAAAAAAAACATAGGTTTTTTATGTGTGCTACGCTTCTTTAGGAAGCAATGCTTTGGGCTAGAGAACCTAAAAAGGAGTTCTTATGTAGTGGTGAACTTTATAGACTTGTTTATGATGATAGGCTGAGAAAGAAACAAACAAAAATTATGTTATTCCCCCCAAAAAAGAATTAATAATTCTGGCCTTTTTTGTAGCCAAGTATTTTACCTTTTACAGTTCTTTTTCCCTTTCTTGCTAGGATTTCATTATTGAACACTTAGTTATTTTTGATTTATGTCCTGTTTCCTAAGAGAAATTGACTGGATAAAGCTACCAAAAACAGCATGAGTGGCTCCTTAGAGGTATCGGCACTGGCGAGGCAGATGAAAGGAAATTTGTTTTCCCCAACGTGGTGTTGAAAAGCAGATATTCATTTGCTTTCAACTCTGAGACTACTAGTTTATTCTGCCTTCTTTCTTAAAACAACATCTTCTAGAGCAGTGGTTCTCAACCTTTCTAATGCCGTGACCCTTTAATACAGTTCCTAATGTTGTGGTGACCCCAACCATAAAATTATTTTTGTTGCTACTTCATAACTGTAATTTTGCTACTGTTATGAATCATAATGTAAATATCTGATATGCAGGATATATTTAAATTGAACATAACCCATAGGTTGAGAACTGCTATTCTAGAGTCTTCTATTGTTTGTCTGTATAAGATATTTAATCTTAACTATGCCACTACTTAAAACAATAAAGACAAATTTAAGTCCTTGAAATGACTCAAAGAGAGTCATATTCTTCTTGTTTTGGGAGTTCTCTTCTGCACTGCAGACTGTGATCCAGACATGCCTGCCCATTCAATGGCATACTTGCTACATTCATGAAAAGTTCATCACATGGAGACCCCTGAATATACTAATAATGACTTCTCTCACTTTCTCTCAACATCACAAGTGTACCATTGGAGAATTAGAAGCTGTCCACCTATATCATCTTCACTCTTATCACATAATCAGCCCATCTTCTCTTACTAATATACATTTCTTTGGTGATGTTCTTCTCCCAATATGCTGAAAACCTTCCTTCTTTTCTCCTGCAATCATGAAAGCATCAGTGGAAAGCTCTAGATATCTAACAATTGTGTCTTACTCTTTCAAGATGGTCAACTCATCTTCTCTTTCTGTAATACAATTCTGTGATGATTTTCTCTATTCCTATCAGTCTTTGAAGTTCCTTGATGGTTAGATATTGCAGTCAGCTCAACCTTGCTACATACCTCTTCCTTGCTCTCTGTGATATTCATCTTTAGGTCTTTTGGAACAGTAGTATTCTACATCTCACTGCCAAATAATCACACTAGTAGTCTTAAAAAGATGTACCTTTGCTTTCATGAGAAGTATGAAAGCTTCAAGGTTAATAAAAGAGCTCCGTAATTTCTTAAAAGCATTTCAACTCCCTTTTGTTGAAATTCACTTTAGAGCAAGACTGTCCTATTTTAGATACAGGCTATTGGAGGTAACCTCATCAGTGTCCCAAGCTGAATATTTGGGGGAGGTGAGCAGCAACCCTGCTTCCAATGCAGATGGAGTGTTTGGAAGATGATCCTTTCCGGTTCAAAATATGAGTCAAGGGAATGGTTGTGAAATGCAGAATCTGTGACCAAATATTGTGGAGGATGAAGAAAATCACGTATGTGGCTTTGATTATAACTATGTATTGCTGTACAGTATGAAACATGCAGGCAGAACAAAAAGAGCAAGAAAAGTGAAAAACATATCCAATTGTAAAGGCTACTTGGAGTTTCCTCTCAACAGTGTGCTAGGAAACTGTCTCCTAGCCTCTTTATAGCCAGACCCTCAAGTTCAGTCTAGGATAAGGGTTGTTAACTTTAGATTCATCAACTTTGTATATATATATATATATATATATATCTGTATGTATATATGTCTGTGTGTGTGTGTGTGTGTAATTATATTGTGATAAATCGGTTTCCTTTGTTATCCCAATTCCTATTTTTTACTCTAATACTAATATTTTTATCACTTTTCATTATTTTTAACTTATGGAATCAAGCAAGCATTTCTATAACACATTACAATAAAAAATGATTGCTCATGAAACCACATATTCACTATGAACAACTTACCATTCCTTTTAAATACACAACAAAGTTAGCATGTAGATTTCATTTTTACTCTCTTTTTTCCTCCCTCCACTCCACACCTCAGAGATGGCTACCATTAGACACAGATAGGTAAATATATGTAAAGTTATTCTATACATACTTAGATTTTTCAGTTCTTTCTCTGGATGTAGATAGTGTCTTATTTCCCATGATCTTTATATTTAATTTGGATATTGATAATAGTCCAAATGACTTATTCACTCAGTCATTCATGAAACAATTTTACTGCTACTATATACAATATTTTTTTTGATTGTATTCATTTTACTCCATTATTTTTTGCAAGTCTTTTCATGTTTTTCTAAGATCATTGAGCTCATCAATTTTTATAGTACATTTTATTTTGTTAATTGTTCTGAAAAAGGGTCCTATAAACCTCAGCAGATTGCCAAAGGGATCCACCATACAAAAGAAAAAAGGTACAGGAACTGATGAAAAGTCACAGAGAGATATGTGCAAAAAAGAGAAGTGGAACTTGGAAAGGCAGATGGTAACTAGACAACAGGGTCCTCCTGTAATCTCTGTCTCTATGTGGCATTGTTCCTTTAGATCACTCTCATACCTTAAGGGCCACAGATTTTATATAACTTTGACAATCTGAAAGAACAGAGAAAATGTAACCATAGATTAGAGGAAAGATACAAAATAATAGGCATATATGGAAAAAAAAATCATGGTAAGACATGTTTATAGCAATGATATCATTAGAAAAAAATCAAATGGATAAAGATTAAGATAGGTAGATAAACGGTATTAAAATAGATAAAAATGACTGAGGTAGAAAAATTAATAAATATTAAGAGAAAAACATCTCAATACATGAATTCTTCCCAGCAAATGAAATTGAATGAAAATCTTCTAAAGAAGGTAAAGGTATTACAATAAATTCTTTAGGGTCTTCTTAAATGACAAGAAGTCCAAAACTGGAATGCCAAAATGCAGAGATAAGGGAATTATTTGAACAAAATGGAAAGGCAACAACAATGGAAGAATTCATAAGAACATAACAGAATAAGAATATAATGCTTGAAGAGAGGATGCAAGAAAATAATGTAAAGATTTTATGTGTTCCTAAAAATACATTTTGAAATTGGAGGCCTAGATACTTTGAAAAATGTCCATAAATATTAAAAATAAACAGCAAAGTAAGATGGAGAAAATCCATAGAATAAGGATATAAAGATACCCCTAATTTTAACTCTCTAAGAGACATCATAGTTAAACTGAAGAATTACAGCATCGAAGGGGGGAAAGATATGAGCAATAAGGGGGAAAATCACATTCCATGGATAAATAATAAGAATAGCAAAAGATTGCTCCTATTTTTCATGAGAAATCAAAGGAAAAATGACATGCATTATTTCAAAAGGAAAGAAACTAGCATCCTGAAAGCTGAGCCTAAGTATCAGAGAAAATAATTTGATGTTCATCGGAAGGAAAGATACTGAGCCATTTCCTTAACAGAATGAAAAGATTTGTATGGTTTTCAAAATGCAAGATGATGAAGAGCCGAAAAATGAACAATTTCAAATAATAATGAAAGATTAAGAAATTAAATGTTTATTTTCCTATATCAAAGAATAGAAAAGATTGGTCAGGTGGAGATACTACAGAGTATTTGTGAAATAATGAAAGCAACAGTGGCAAAAACAACTTGATTGCCAAAGATACTATGGAAGAGGAGAAAGGAGGAATGGGAGATGGGATAAATTTTGAGGGACAAGAGAATCTCATTTCCTCATTGGCAAATCAATATTAGAGATAGTGGGAAAGTACAGAGAAGATCCTCTCTGGAAAGGAGAAGGGAGCATGACATGGGGAAACCCAGAAAATAGATCCCATCAGCAAAAAGGAAAAACCCAAGAAGGTGAAACAGAAGAGAGATAATTACCTTCTAGGTTACCAGATAGAATGCCCTGAAAGACACAAGAACCTCTTCCAGGAAGAACAAGGATGTGAAAAGGCACAGGACAATTTTCATACGAGTAAGGAGGTTGGAAGCAGGGCAAGTAGGGAGGGAAGAGCTGGTCTGAATGAACTTACCAGGGAAGGAAACAAAGTAAAAAAGCACTTATTGAATATTTGGAGCTAAATATGAAGGACTGTGAGAGTTGGGTCACCCTTCAGGGATAAGGGATTGATGAGAGGGCGGTATCTTAGCTGTTGTAAAGAATTTTCAAGCCTGCCATTTGGAAGGATAGATTAGAATTTTTTAGACTATTTTTATCTTGGGAGCAGAAGAAGGAGCAGCAGGCACAAGTCACAAAGAAGTAAACTTGGGCTTCAAGTAAGCAATTATGTGCTGGCAAATATTTAACAACCAGCACTCTGGGGCAAAAATGACGTAATTTTAAGTTGAATACACATTATTTGACATTTTCTTCATCACAATCTTAAAACTAGACTTACAAATCATCAATTAAACCCTGACTTCTAGCATTCGCTAATTTTCAAGGTGTAAATATTCACACTGAAAATTTAACAATCTTTCTGTGGTGTCAGCAGCTGCTGACTCAAGAACAAGAGCTATAAAGAAAAAAAACAGCTTTCTAATAATCAGAGCTATCTAAAATTGCATGGGGCTGCCTTTGGAAGTGGTAAATTCTCTCTTGATATTAAGAACATAAATCAGTGCATGTGAGAGTGGGATTTCTTCTGTGTTGAACTAAGTGACTGGAGTGTTTTCCAGTTCTGAAATCATGTGATTCTGTGATTCTCAACCCAATGAAGAAGTAGCATCTTTTGATCTATACTATACTGATATGGACTTGTTGGTGGCATTTTTTAATAATTTAAGGCAGAAGAGGTAAAAAATGACCCCCTTTCATGGAGGACCCCAGTCTTCATTTTTAATCCTGATATAAACAATAAAGTTCTATGATCTTTCTAGGATGCACATCCCTTATAGGAATGAAAATCCCCCATGACTTCAGACTATAGACTTCTTTTCAAGAGGAAAAGTGGTATGGTGGATAGATTACTTACCTTGATGTCAGGAAACCCTAGGTTCAAATCCTTTCTCCGAAACTTAATAGCCGAGTAAATCTAGAAAGTGACAACATCTATACTTCAGTTTCCTCATCTGTAAAATAAGAGGATTGTACTTGAGGACCACTAAGGTATCTTCTAGCTCTAAATTTATTATGCAGTGAATTGTCTTACATGATGATGATTATTCCCATCTTCAGAATTAAATGGAGATAAATAATAGCAGATAGAACCTAGAAAACACTGCTAGGAAAACCTGAATAAAGTCTTAGGCAAAAAAAAAAATCTGAAAATGATATAGTTGCTTGTTTATCACTACTGTCATTTGAAGATAGAAAATCAGAGAAAATAAGCAAAATTGGGAAGTAAATGGACAGCTACCTACAATGATGTTGCCTTAGAAGAGTGCACAAAATTATGGAACATAGCTTAAAATATAGGAATGACATGTTCTTTACCATGGAATGAATATACATAACAGTAAAGAAAACACTTTCTTGAAATTCGGTGAAATTGACATAGCTTTAAAGTCTAAAGTGAGTGGGAAAGGGAAAAGCTGTCCATCCAGACCCAATAAACCTAATACCATAGATTCAGTACAGGTACAAACTGGGGTAAAAAAAAAATTGCACAAAAAGTAATTCACAAGAAATTATAAGCAGATAGAAACACATAAACAAATTCACAAAATATGGCTAATACCTCAAACTAATGTTTCTAATGTACTAAAGTGGACCTGTGATCTCATGATTTCAGAGTTCCTCACTGGTAATAATGTATGCATTCCTGCTTAAATTGTGCTACTCTTCTCTATGTTTTCCCTAAAGAACACCACAGAAGACTCCCCAACATGCTAGAGATCTTCATTGATATCTTTAGCTAGTGAAAATGTACAGGTGGAGGACTTTGGTTGTCTAACCATCATCCCTCTTGTCAATCACTCTTCTCAAGTGATCAGCCCATCTTTTTCTGTCCTACAATCCTCAATGATTTCCTTTAGATTTTTTTTTCAGGTATCACCATTGGTTATACATTGTAGCTTGCTCACACATGCAATATTCCTCTTTATATGAGAGGAATATATATCTCTGTATGATGTATCTATTTCTTTGGAGGCAGTTTTATACAACATCTCACTGAGATATAACATAAGGAAACAAATATAGCTTCATGTCACTTTAGTTTTGAGGATTAAGACTTATTACTGGATTATGGCCATGGAAGGCAATATATTCATCAAAATGAACAAAATGTGTAATGTATTGGGGATTTATTTTATATTAAGAAGATGTGCAAGTATAAGGAAGTTCAGGAACCATCAGGGAGTAATAACAAGAGAGAGGGCATTTTGTGGAAGTCATCTGAATAAGACTCAGCAGAGGGAGAAGGAGACATAATGCTGTCATGATAATATACTAAAGACCATGTGGAAAAAGAGGGAATTACATGGGGGATTTGGGAAACACCACAAGTCTGACATGGAGACATGATTTAGTAGAGATGAGGGATTTCAGTTCTCTGGACATCTGATGGAGTTTTCTCTCTGCCCAAGAACTATTGTTGATAAATGTATGACTTTTCTTACACATAGTATTTAATAAACGTTTCTCTAATGAATGAATGATAATTGAATACTTTGATAAGTAAAGAAAACCAAAAGGGGAAACTGATATTCTAGATCTCATTTTAACTGCAGGGAGACAGCAAACTAGGTTCTTCACTGGCTAAAATGTTGCATCAAAGTATCTGGTTTTACTACTTACAGATATACATAAGAATGTAGGCTAGGTAAATGGTGAATTGTCTTCCCTGTTCACTTATCTTTGGTTGTGGCTTAGATTAATTTATGAACCAAGTATCAGAAAATATTGGGAATTTAAGCTTTAAGTCAGATATGTAGCCAGACTTTTGTTATCTGTGTAGTGGCTCATAGACCCTGGCTATGACTAAAGAGCTCTCAGGTACCCTTCTCTGGGAATTTCTTTTTCTCATCATTACATCCTAGAATACCAATCCTGAGATATATAATAGGTGGCCCTGCATAAATGAAGCCAAGAAGCTATCGCTAGTGAAAATTCCTCAAGAAACCCACTGACTGCTAGGAACAATAGTAAGCAGATGAGCCCATTACAGGGAGTAAGAGAAAGTGAGCAAAAAAGTGTAACTCCACGTGGGGAGCAAACATGATGAAGGTACCATTAGACCATAAAAGACCACTAGAGAGAAGTACTCAACAAGCAGACAGAGTTAACAGGAATACGCTGTAGTCATCCTGAATAGGTCTAAGAGAGGCTTAATCACTGAATTGGGTGTTTCCTCAGACAGATTGTGCCTTGAGAAAGACCTTAGCTTGAAAAGGCCAAGGTCTCCCATTGCATCTGGGGCCATCTCCAGTCATCTTGATCTATGTCTTGCCACTGTACCCAGATAGCTCTGAGGAAAGAATGAGGTTGGTGACTTTGCACAGCCCTGCCTCACTTAAATCCAATTCATTTGCAAGTCAAGACATCACCTTCCTGATGTCATTGGTCCTTTTCCAGAAGGAAAGACAAACAACAACAAGGAGAGAAAAGAGTTAAATTTTCAGTGTGAACATTATACTTCAAAAGTTAGCAAACTCTACAATCCAGGGTTTGATTTATTGTTTTTCCTACTGACTACACAATACAATGATGGAGAAAATGTTAATAAAGCAAATTAAACTGAAAGGTATGTCTTATGTACATGGTTTATCCTCAGAGAGGTAGTTGTTAAATATTTGCCATCATACCCATGTATGGCATCACCAGAGGAAATAGGCTGCCTCACAACCTTGTAGCCTAGCTACATGTATTACCTACAAGCATGGCCTCCATGTGTGTGCTCTGGTCACATTTGTTTAAAATGTTGGGACATATCCACTCATATGGGGAATCATTTATATGTGTGTGTATATGTGTGTATGTGTCTATATATGTCTATATATATGTCTATATACACATGTATGTATGTATGTGTCTATGTATATATACATATATATATGTATATATACATACATATATATATATGTAAAAAATTTCTATATAGGTCCTTCCAGTCCCCCCAAAAAACAAAAAAGAAAGACACCATAGGATTTATTTCAATATGAAAATCCAACAAGAATATGGAGTGGAAGATTATATTTGTGAGAGAGTGTGCCCTAGGTTTTTGAAGATGTCCCATTGCTTTTTCTTAGCCTGCTATTTAATTAAATGTCTTTCCTTTATCCTCTGGCTATCTCCTTTTACTCTAAGCCAATCCTGAAAGCATTTATTAAGTGCTAACCATACGCAATACATTGTGCTAAGTGTAAAGACACAAAGATAAAAGGAAAAATTGACCAGCCCTATATTACCTTTTAGTATACTGAATGATACAATATAAAAGCAGAAAAAAAATATAGCCTCATTTGAGAAAGAAGAAAAGATCAGTAAGAACCAAGAAGATCAGAAAAACGTGGCCTATTGGAGATGGTACATGAGATGAGGCTTGAAGGAAGCTTGAGGTCTTGAGAGGAGTAGATAAGAAGCAGAGGCACTGCAGTCATGGAAGACAGTCTATATACAAAGGTATAAAGATGAAAGATGTCATGCCAAATTTATGGAACAGTGATTAGGACAAATTGGTGACGATGTAGAATCTGTGAAAGAGAGTAATGTGCAATTGTTATTGTTGCTCATCCTCCATTTTCAACGTTGGGGTCAGGGTACAGGATATCTGACTGTGGCTGATCAGACTAATATGAATTCAGAAAGCTCAGGCACAGGTGGGGCACAAGTAGTCCAGTAGAACATTTGGGATGGAGCTATCTCTAGATTTGCACAATTTGCATTCCTTTGTGCTACTGAAATTCTGCTTTGCTCATAGAGTACAGTATATTCTTTAATGCAGGCACTCTATGCTCTATGATCCTGTGCTGCTAGCATCTCCTATGTCTTACAATCAATACTGAAATTATTTAGAGAAACCTTGAGAGTGTCCTTGTATTGCTTCTGCTGACCACCATGTGAGAGCTTGCCTTTAGCAAGTTCTCCATGAAATAGCATTTTAGGTAAGTATGTATTTGGAATTTGGGTGACATGGACAGTTCATTGGAATTACATTCTCTGCAATAGAATTGGAATGTTTGGCATTTTAGCTTGAGAAAGGACTTCAGTGTCCAGTACCTTATCTCACCAGGTGACCTTCAGAATCTTCCTAAGACAATTCAAATGGAAGCTGATTAGTTTTCTGGTGCTTGTATGCTGTCCAGGTTTCACAAGCATTTAACAGTGAAGTCATCACAAAAGCTCTGTTGATCTTTAATTTTGTAGGCAATATAATACCTCTTCTTTCCCACACTTTGCTTCAGTCTCCCAAACACGGAGCTCTCTTTGACAATGCATGCATCAACCTCATCATCTATATGGACATCCCTGGAAAGTATACTGCCATGCTAAGTGAATAGCCACAGCATTCAAAATTTCTCCATTTACATACAGATGGTGTGTTGCTGGCTGGTGGAGGACCTCTGTTTTCCTGTTGATTGCCAAGCCAAATTTAGCCCAAGTAGCAGAGAATTAATCCACACTTTGTTGCATCTCAGTCTCAGAGGCTGCATTGAGTGCACAAACATCTGTGAATAAAAAGTTGCAAACCAGCTTTCCCTCTACTGTAGTCTTTTCAAGTTAATTTGTTTATTATCAATGTACTAGCTGACCTTGATACCATTTTCATCCTCTTTGAAGGTGTCTGAAAACATCACAGAAAACATACTAAAAAAGCATGGGAGTGAGCACAGATCACTGCTTCATTCACTGGTAACTGGGAAAGCATGAGAGTACTGTCCTTTATTCAGAACTCTAATAAACATGCCATCATGAAACTGACATGCAATACAGATGGACTTCTCAGGGCAACCAAATTTTATCATGGTGTTGTGCAAGCCCTCATGACTAACAATATCAAAGACTTTGGTTAGATCAAAGAACATTGTGTATAAACCTCTTTGCTGACCCATTTCTCCAGGAGTTGTTGGGCAGCAAACACCACATCAATCATTCCTCAGCCTTTACTAAAGCTACACTATCTTTCAGGAAGATGATTATCTTCCAAGTGAAGAATCAGCCTCTCAAAGAAGACTCTGGAAAGAATCACAACAGAAATGACTAAAAGAGTGATCCTCCTGTGATTGTCACAGGACTTGTTTCCTTTTCCTTCATAGAGATGGACAATGGAGGTATACTTGATCTCCTGGAGGATAACTCTCTTCCCATATAATCCAGATAATTTCAGTCAGCTGCTGTATGAATTGTGAACTTCCTATCTTATAGCTCTCTGCTAGGATTGAATCAGTACCAAGTGCTTTGCTACTCAAGTAAAGCCTGATGGTATCGAATACCTCTTCTTCAGTTGGAAGTCTGGCTAGGGTAGGATTGACTACAACCTCAGCCATATGGTCAATGGCTTCATCATTGGTTGATGACAGTATCATGAGAACACTATGGAACCATCTCTACAGAATCATACCCTTATCATTTATTAGTGTGACTCTATCAGCACTAAGTTGCTTAGCTGTACCAGAGGTCTTTGGCTCATAAATAATCTTTAAGATAATCATAAAAACACTTTGAATTGTTGCTATTGACATAAAATTAAATCACATTACCTTTCTTACTGATTCAAGAATCCTTTCTCTTTCTAAGCTTCCCTATTAAATACTGCCTTCTTGGAGAGAGATAAATTGTTTTGCTAGCAAACACTGTGGGGCTGTCATTTCTCATTTAGCAACTTTTGAATTTCCCCATCATTTGCACCAAACTAATCCTGATGTTTGCCAATGTTCTCATCCAAATAAGCAAATGTGGAGCTGTACACCAATTTTCTGAAAGCTGCCTACTCATTTTATGCTCCACTGTTGCTGTGTGCTGGCTCAGCTTTCTTTCCAGTTCAACAATGAACTGCTCATGCATGGAGAAAGACACTAATTTGTTTACAATTAGTCTTCTGGCAGTTGTCTTTTCTTAGGCCCACCACTTTTCTTGACTGCATATGTTTAGCTTGGAGATGATGAGGCTATGGTCTGTCCAGCACTTTGCATCACACATCACATTTATCACTCTAATACACTGTCTATCTATTCTTACAATGACATATTAAAATGTCAGCTCTTACTGGGAGGGTGCATTCACAATGTTTTATTGCATTTAAGTAAATGGAAGACAGTGTTGGTGATGAGAAGGTTGTGAGATACACAAATCTTCAGTAGTAAGTGATTGTTGCTGTAGCTTCTTCCAACTCCATTCTTTCCAAGGTCTCCCTGCCATTCCTAAAAGTCTCTGCCTACTCTGGCATTAAAATCACCCAGAATTACAACTTTGTCCTTTTTTCAGTACATGGGGGATGAGAGTCTTTAGACCTTCATAATTTTTTTCTTTTACCTCATCAGTGTTCATCATAGTGGGAATATATGCACTGATGATGATGGTATGACACTTCCCACAAGTGTCAGTCACATTGTCATGAACCTTCATTCACTTCTTTTGGGAGATATAAAAGCTTGTTAACTCAATTAGATCAGATTATGAAACCTACATCAGCTTCATAGCACTTCTCATCACAGTGGCCACTTAGGAAAAATGTATATCCAACTCTGACTTCAGTAAGTTGCCCCTTATTTGTCAACCTTATTTCCCTCAGGGTTACTATTTGGATATTGTACCTGAAGTTTTGTTGTTGTTGTTGCTGTTGTTGTTTTGCAAGAAGAGCTGTACACTTTGTTGCTGTTGTTTGTCCTTTGTTTTCTAAGAGGACCAATGACATCGTGGAGTGATGTCTTGACTTGTGCATGATTTGCATTTATTTGAGGCAGAGTTGCACAAAGCTGTTAGCTTCACTCTCTTTTCCAGAATTATCAAAGTCCAATTGCAGGACAAAATTCAACATTACTGGTGATATCCAGGGATATAGGGGATGACCTGGCCATCTTTGATATGTAATTTCATGTGCAATTAAAAAAGGAAAATGAGCTGGAGTCAAATTATGAAGGGCTATACATGTTAAGCTAAATAGTTAATATTTCATCTTAGAAGCAACAGAGAGCCACAGAAAGATCATGAGTTGAGGGTGACTTGGTGAGACACATTTAAACATGACTGTGACATAGCAGTTGTGTTGGTAGATGGACTAAAGAGAAGAAAGATGAAAAGCTACTAGCCATTTGTAATGGTAATTAATTTAGCAGGTTACTTAGCCCTTAGTAACGCAGGACTAAGTACTTCTGTGAAAGAGACAGAAGGTGTGAGCTCTGTCTTCTGTTGCTGACATAACAGGAAGGAGTTGGCTAAGACAGGAAGCCACTGTGTGTGTGTGTGTGTGTGTGTGTGTGTGTGTGTGTGTGTGTGTGTGTGTGTGTTTAAGAAGAGTTCCAGGGGACAGTCAAAATTGAGAATTTTTGTGCCTGGTGGAAGAAGTGGGTCTGCTGCCTCCTGGAAGGCTGAGATTTCTTCTGGGTCCTGGGGCCAGCTGAACTGCTGGAGGACTGAATAAGCATGACCCAGATAAGGCTTCGTTTGTTTGTGGCTTGATTGATCCTTGAGTTCCTGGCAACAGAAGTAATGAAGGTTTTGAGATGTGCTGGACCCTGTGAACTTCAGTGTGTAACAAGAATGGCCCAGAGGACTGGATGAGAACATGGGAGCTGTCTGCCTCTGAATCCAGGTGACTGGTGGATTCAGGTAGGAGCTGGGACCATGGAAGAGGATCCAGGGAATCTGAGAGACCACTCTGAGTAAAGATGAAGAAAAGACCTCTTGTTGGATATAGAACATGTGAGGAAATTGAAGTTTACTAGACACTGAGGGGTGAAGGGTTTGTGTAATTTTTTTAATGATTATATTTAGTGATTAATGATGCTTAATAATTGTGAATCTGGATAAGCGACTGATTAAGTTAATCTATAATTGCCTTATGAGTGGAAGATTGATTATTGTATTGTGAGATGACTGAATGACTGAGTGAGGAGACAAACCTCCTTAGGGAAACCAATTGATTATTCTTTTGTTCTTTGTTCTTAATACTGTGGACACTTTGGTGAAAACTACGTGGCCATTCTAATGTTAAGCCTTGGTGAACACTATATTGTGATTTTCTGTGATAAGATGTAATGTTGTGAATATTATATTGTGATTTGTTGTGAATGTTTGCCTTGATTTGTTATGGAATAAATGGAGTGTTCACTATACTGTGTAATCAGAATGTTAAAAGCTGTTCACAGTAGCATTCTTTTGGGAAGCTGCTCGTGCATGGCATTACACCATTAGAAGAGGCAGCATGATATAATGGATAGAGAGATCGATCAGGTAGACCTGAGTTTAAATCTGGGCTCTGGCATTTAATATCTATATGACCCTAGACAAGCCACTTAAACTTCCCTCTACCTCAACTTCCTCACCCATAAAATTAAAACTTGGACTAGATGACTTCATATTCCTTCTATATTCATGCTCCTATACTTAAATTTCTACATTACTTCTCTGATCCTATTTCCCCACCTCTAAAATGGGGATGAAAAATACCTATTGTACTTATTCCATGGAGCTCTTATGAGGATCAAATGACTATGTATTTATATATTTGTACATATATACATATATATATATACACACACATATAGTTTTGTAAACTTTAAATCACTTGTTAGTAATTAAGATTATGATTATCACAATCAACAGTCCAGGCAAGAGGTGAAAAGGATCTAAATTAATCTGTTGTCCATGGGAATGAAGAGGACAAATGTAAGCTCTGTTGTGAAGGTAGAATGGGCAAAACTTTCCAACTTCATCATCCCTGAAGCTTCCTTTCCAATTGCACTATTTCCCTCCTCCAGAACAACTTGACCCCAATTACTTTTAATTATTTTCTGTTGGGGAGTTTTAAGTATGTTGACTTAGTTAAAGCTGCTTTGAAGTAATGAGGGAAAAGTGCCTCTTATCTCCTTATTATAATACAGTACTGTGATAAATATGTCTCCATAGCCACTTGAAAGAGCTTCCTGAGGGTTTTTTGCCTGATAATTTAATTCTAGTGGAAAATAAGCAGGCACTCATGCTGGGCTGTCTTAGACCTGTGGCCATCAGGAGGCCAGAGGCTAAGGAGTATAGCAACACCTCAACTATTAGCTCCCTGAATAACACTTTCGTGGGTGACAGTTTTACTGAACTGTGGGAGAGAAGGAGGAGTTTGAAGACTCACTTTGATATAGTCTTTTAGTAGTACATTTAAAAATAAAATATAAAACACAAATTTCTTTTGAGTTTTATTGAGGCTGGCCAGTTGTACTTATGTGTACATGATGTGTTTTACTGGCAAAGTTCAGGAAAGGCACAAAGCCACTCAGGCCACACTGTAACATGGCTTACACTTCCATGAACTCTCTCCAATAAACACTTCATTTAAATTTAATAAAGCAGTTAATAAAGCCATAAAGGTTAATTACTAGTTGAGAAAAAAAATATGACTTCACTTTGGTAAGCATGTGAGAAATGAATTGACTTGCTTTTGCAGTTAACCCCAGAAGATAAGGCAATAAAACTAGATTATGATTTTACCCTATTAATTCTCAAAAGACAGAATGGTAACCTTCTGAAATATGTGATCTATCACTAATCCATTTGACATGGTTCCAGACAGCACTAATCAGGATTAAATCACTTGGTCATAAATGTGGATGTGATCTATCATTTGAAATGAGATGGCTGCAATTTTTCATGGAGGTGGGAGCATAAACACCTCACTGCAAGATGAAAATTTGGGTAGAGGAAATTGAGGGGGGTCAATTAATCTGTGTTCTGATCATGACAAAATAAATGGGTCCTAAGTGTACTTGATTATTCTGTCAGAAGCTAATCTTAATCTATGTTCTTATCTTGAAGTTTCTGACTAATGTTATAACTCAACTTTTCTCAAAAATCATGATATCCCAGCCTTGTAAGGGACCTCAGACATCATCTAGTTGCATCCAGAGGGCATCAAAATGCCCTAAGAGAATCTCTGAGAAGTAATCATCCATCCTCCTTTTGAGGCCCTTTAAAGAAACTATGACCTCCAGAGGCAGTAAATTATACTTGTGCATAGTTTTGTTTGGAAAATTTATTTATATTAAGCATAAAACTTTCTTACTCCAATCTCTGCTTATTACCCCTAATTCTTCCCTCCACATACAAGCAGATCAAATTTTCTCTTCCACATAACAGCCTTTAAAATAATTGAAGCTCAAGTTATCTCTTCTCTGGATTAAATATCACTAGTTATTTCAATTGACCCAAGAGCCTCTTCACCACTCTAATCCTACTCCTTTGATCATGCTATATAGCTTAATAATGCTTCCTAATATGCGGTACTGAGAAAATAATGAAGTTAAATGTGTACTTCTTATTCTGTTTGGAAATGAGACAGAAGTATCAACATCCTTTGGCCCTCTTACAAATGGACTTTAAATATAAAAGGATCTACTTATTTCATCTAGTTCGACGTTTGCTCCCTAAAAACAAAGAAAACTGTTCTTAATTTCTCATATGAGCTGTCCTTTTGTTGACTAGCATAGAAGAAATAGATTTGATAACTTCTAATTTGTCAAATGGTCTTTTACATGTATTTACCCTGAGAGAAAGAGTAATACTGCATGAGACTAGGTCCAGTTATCATTTATCATTCTCTGATCAAATCGGCATTTCAGACTCCAAAGAAGTCACTGGTCAATTTATTTAGTATGAATCAATTAGGTCCCTGCTACCTGATCACCCTGGTGAAACTGACTAAATCTGTGAGCAGCCACTACCTCCACTCATATTAAACCTCGTGAGGGGGAGAAAAAAAAAACCTGCTTGAGAGCAAGGAGTTTCTTTTTTCTTGTGTGTGTTTTTTTGTTTTTTGGTATTTGGTTTTTTTTGGTAATCCAGTGGTGAGCACAATGCCTGGTACATGATGGATGCTTAATAAATCTTTATTAACTGGCTTGAGTAAATCTGAGAAATAGTGGATGTGCAGAGGTCCCGTGAAGGTAGTGCCTCCACTAACGCCTGTCTTGAATAGATGTGGTAGATGTGTCTGCCTCTCTATTGCTGTTTTTTCCTTTCTTTTCCAAGACCATATTAATGGCCATATGCACAGGTTAGCTTTTAAAACAATTGCATCAATTCCCAAGAAATGCCCTGTAAATGATTGCTGCAGCTTGAACACAAAGCGAGGAAATCCATGAAAAGGATTTAGTCCCCTGCTGTTTTTGTTTGACTCTATCAGCAGTTTAAATCAATTCATCAAGAAATATAGAATCACAGAATGTCAGAGCTGGCAGGAACCTTAGAAATCATCTATTCAATTCCCTCCTCGGATCCTGGGTTTAGAGTTGAAGGGATCTATACAATCCATCTGGTCAAACTCTCTCATTTTACAGAGAAACTGGGACATAAGAAGGCTAAATGACTTGCCCAAGGCCACCCGGATAAGTTGAACACTGAAGATTTGAACGCGGGTCCTCTGACACCAAATCCAGTATACTTGCCACAATACAAACGATATCTCATTTGTTCAAGTGAGGACATTGAGATGCAAAGTACGAAAGCGACCTGTCAAAGATTATCTTTTTGTTTAACTAGAGTATTTGGGAATAGAAATGGAAAGAAAGAGCAGAAGAGATACCAAGAAGAAAGAATTGCTGTGTTCTGGTGCCTAAATGAAGGCATAGCTCAATAGAGCAGAATTTTAAACCTGTATGACTGACCTCACCTCAGGAACATGAAGAAGAGAGGAAGGAAGGAAGGAAGGAAGGAAGGAAGGAAGGAAGGAAGGAAGGAAGGAAGGAAAGAAGGAAGGAAGGAAGGAGGGAGGGAGGGAGGGTAGAAGGAAGGAAGCTATTGATTTTAACTTTATTGAGGTCACATTCTCATGGGGGAAAACACACAAAACAGAAAGTGATAGAGTGAAGGTACGTGATGGAAAAACATGCTTTTGAAGTCTGGAAAGTCAAGATCTTAGAATCTTCTCACTCAAGAGTGGTAGGAGGTAGGATAATTGGGTCCTTGATAGCAAGTGCCACTTCTTACTTATTAACAATAGCTCAAAAAGTTCAATTCAGGTTACCAAACATTTACTAAGTCCCTTACTTTTACAATTCAGTTTGTGAGGCACAGAGGAAATAGAAAAAATAGCTGATATTTATAAAGCACTTTCATGTTTGTATTATAAAGTACTCTATATATTATTATCTCATTTAGTCTTTCCAATAGTTCAGAGAGGTAGGTGCAATAGACATCATTTTCTTCATTTTACTCATAAGGAAATTAAGACTCATAAAAATAAGCTGCATTGTCTAAAGGCTATTTTGTCTCTGAATAGTCTTTGGGAATTAATTAGAATATGCAAAATTTGAAGACATAAAAGAGTGCTAAACTTGGGTCAAAGAGACCTGCCATTTACACTTCACCTCAATGATCCACAGTGACCTCTTTGATTCAATGGAGATTATAATGTGTATACAATCTACCTCACTAAGATATGAGGATAATAAGAATATGTGTGTAAAGCATTTTGCAAGCCATAAAGCCCCATGTAAATGTCAGCTATTTATTAATATCCTACTTAATAGAAGATAGGCTGTGGATGGAAAACTTTGGAAGACCAAGATCCAAGTATTTCCTCTGGTCCATGCCAACAGGGTGACCATCGGTCTAACTCCTTAATCTCTCTGTGCTTCAGGAAATTAGATTCTAAATCACAGATGAATTGACTATCCATGTTGGTTGAGTAAATTTCTACACTGATAGTTTCATATAGCAATGAAATTTTAGGTTCAGAAGGGTAGAGGTAACCTGATTTTAATACAAACTCCTACCATCTAAGAATGTCCCAAACTTTCTGATATATTACTTATTCTTACCTGCTCATCTCACAATTAAGCTGGGCCACAAGGAGTTTGTCAATTACCCAAGGTTCTCCAGAGTCTCAAGGTCATGACTGAAAAGACAGTTTGGGTTTCTTGGCTCCCTGTCTGCAGCTCCATTCATCACATCATTCTTAAAGGGAAAAATGTGTGTACTGAAGCATATATTGAAAATCAGTCACCTGCTTGCTCCCAGCTGGCACAGATGAGCCCCATCTGTATTGAAAGGGCAATTCAGGGTGAACACGTAAATGAGAAATTGTCTTCCCCTCCCTTTAAATAAAAATGACTCCTTAACGTATTATCTTTTATAGTTAGTTATATTAGCATTCTGGCTTGGAAATTCATAGCACTATCAGTCAATAGAGGAATAACTATGTTAACAACTAAGAGCAGGGAAGACATCTGTGTTAGATTTGAAAAAAATTCCTTAAAGGTGGAGCATGCTCTATTAATTCTAAGTATACCTGCATCACATTGCTTTCAAATACAGCAAATTTCTGTGCAACTTCAAAGGATCATAAAATTAAAAGTGCCCTTAGAGGTCACATAATTCAATTGCTATTGGGCAGAATAAAATAACGCTTCCTTTAGCTCCAGAAAAGAAGATGCAGACTTGCCCTTGAAAGAAGTTATATTGAGTTCATGCATTGTAGTTCATGAGGAGAAAAGCACTGACCATGGAATAAGGAATGGAGACCAGGGAAAGAAAGACAAGGTACCAATTGAGATTGACGGAAAGGTAAGAATTCAGTAAAGAGAAAGAAAATATAGATAAAGAAAAGCAGAAGACAAGAAAGGTAAGGATGAAATTGGAGGAAGATCATGTTCTTATTTATGTATGTATATAATTGGCAAAGGGCTGGACCTGGGGTCAGAAAGACCAGAATTCAAATCCTGCCTCAGACACTTACTAGCTGTGTGACCCTGGGCAATTGACATAACTTCTATCTGTTGCTATGTTATCTGTAAAATGGGTATAATAATAGCAACTATATCCCATAGAGACTTTGAGGATAAAACGAGATATCTCTTCAGACAGAAAAAAATAATCTGCTCATATTTTGACAAATAACACTAACAAATTCAAAAATAGTTTGGACAAAACTATGATTGACATAGCTTCCAGAAATAAGGAGATGATAGTACCAATGTACTTCTCTCTGATAACACTATAATGCACTAGCATTGTGTTCAGTTACAGCCACCATTTTTAAAGATAGACATTGATGAGTTGGAAGGCAACCAGAATATTAAACGGTCTCATTTCATAGTAGAATACTTAAAGAAATTTGGGATAATTAGCCTGGAGAAGAGAAGGCTGAGAGTTGGGGGAGGGATAAGAAATGACAACTGTCTTCAAGTATATGAAAAGCTATTTTTTGAAAGAGGGATTATCAGACTTGTTCTCTTAGACCAGAGGACAGAACCAAGAAAAGAAGGCAATTAAAAGAAAAAAGTAAATTTAAGCTTGATTTTCTAGTGGGGGGATTCCTAACAATTAAAGCTATTTGGTGAAATCACCTTCACCCTACTAGAGATCTTTAAAAAGATGTGAGAAGAAAATTTTTTTGGTGTGTCATATTGGGGATTCTTGTTCACGTATGCATTGGATTACATAATTGCTGTAGTCAATTTTAACTTGAAATTCTGTTATTCTATGAATGATAAGAGTCACAAATTATTATTATTAGAAGAAATTGCAATGTCAGATTTTTACAGTTAATACTTAGGATAACCGTGCCTTTTTCAGAGGACACAATACTTAAATCCTTGGTAAGAGATTCTTGGTTTATATGGACTTGGTTTTGACCTCTTATACTAGTCCTTGTATTCTTATTTCCTTACTTTTGATTGGAGATCAGTTATCTGCCTGGGAATGAGGGTTACACAGAGTGAAATGATAAAATCCCAGCTTTGCTACTCACTACTTGGGTGACCTTGGCCAATGACTTAATCTTGTTTGCTCTCTATTTCCGTTATTTCTTTTCTTCATTCATTTTCTTCATTCTTCTCTTTCTCCCAGCACTCAACCTCAGTTAGATCTTATCTTTCTTAACCTAACCTAATATAATCTTTCGTTTTATATCCTCTGATTTTTAAAACAATTGATTCAATAGGCAAGGGCTAGTGACATTATATTCTAGATTGATATTATATTCTATATTGATTTTATACTGGCAAAATTGATGTTATATTCTAGAAATAAGAGGAATTTATTATCTTTTGTTACATAGAAAAATAACCTTAGTCAAGATATATAAACAAGAAAATCCAATGTGTGGACATATGGTTAACTTTTTTTGATGTAATATTGTGACATTGGAAAGTAATAAAAGCTATTTCAAAGGGAAAATGAGATAACACACTCAAGAAGGTCTTATACCATTACCAGGAAATTACTTCAACTGCCCTCTAGTCAACTGAAAAGTGCTTTATCTTCCTCACCTGGAATATTCTACCTTTTAGAATGATAGTGTTGTAGAAAATAGATGAGTTTCTTTGAAATTTTCATTTGGAAACGGGAACCATGGTCCTCCAAATTTATTATTGTTCAGAAATTTGAGGAGTCTCTATGGGGAATGGAACCAATTGATCAGAGGAAATACTTTTACATTTTTCATTTAAAAGAAAGTTTCTCCTATCTTTACATAAGAGATAACTTCTTGTATCCTATAGACCAATCTTCCAGCTTGTCCACTGGTTCTCTAAGAAGAAGAGGGAATGATCAATCATGGAACTAGATGCCAAGATAGAATGAAATGAAAAGAAACAAAAATATTCTATAGCTTTTCTTTGCATCCAATAGAAGTTAGCACATATTGTATGCCAGGGGAATAATCATAGTTTCTAAAGATAAAAAGCTTTATGTAAGACAGAAGCCATTGCTCTTTCATTCGAAATGGTTACTTAGAAATCTTAATTATCTCTTATTCTAACCAAAAGATATTTAATTCACACACACATTTATATTCATCAAGGTCTCTCCTTTCTTTCTGATAGTCTGGATTTTCCATTGTTTAAAAAAATAGCACATAGTGAAATAATTTAAAATTTTCTACCCTCTCCCTGCGAATATATGTGTGTGTATACATATACATATACACATACATACATGCATGCATACACACATACATATACAATAAAGGTAGAAAGGCATTGTCATGTGTGTATAGTTTTATAAACTAGTTTTATGTATTCCTATGAATTTATCTCTTGGTTCTAGTTCTTATCCTGTTGGCCTTCTCTGAATTTGCTTTAATTTTTCCTTTCAATTTTGTAATTTTCCACAGCACCAAAAAGGGTCTGGTTTTGTTTTTTTCTGGATAAACTACTCCAAACAAAATACGTAACTTCAGTGGAGAATAGTAGTTCCCATTTTTTGTAAAGAGTAGCTCATTCTTCAGTTGGTCCTACCTCAATGCCTGCTTAAACCAAACCAAGAATTCCTGAATGTTCAGAAATATTTTCACCACAACATGTTTCTTTAAAGTTGTCCAAGCTTGCAGAGTGAAAGGAAAAGAGATGAGAAAATGTTATATACAGTAACAGCAACATTGTTTGAAGGGTAACTGTGAATGACTAAGGTATTCTGAGTGATGTGAAGATTCAGATCAAATAAAAAGGACCTATTAAGGAAGATGCTATCTACCTCCAGAGAAAGAACTGATATATGGAAGCATATATTATATATATATGTATGTGTAGGTGTGTGCATGTGTGTTAAATGTTGGCCTTCACTAGTACTGAGTTGGGAAGAAAGGAAGAAAGGAGATCAAATCTCAAAATGTGGGGCAGCTAGGTGGCACAGTGAAAAGAACACCAGCCCTGGAGTCAGGAGGACCTGAGTTCAAAGCTGACCTCAGATACTTAACACGTTAGCTGTATGACCTTGAGCAAGTCACTTAACCCAATTGCCCTGCCTTCCTCTCTCCAAAAAGCAAAAAACAAAAAAAAAACCCACAAAAAACTTAAAACATAACCAAAAAAGAGAAACAAATTTTTTTTAATTGTCCAGGATAATAATATATGGAGTTTATTGGTCTATTAGTCTTACAGGAGGGTTTTTTTGTTTGTTTGTTTGTAATTTTCCTTCCTTCATCTTATTTTCAGAGATACTTCTACGGACCTGCAAATTTTCAGTTCTTCTGTGGTGGTATGTTTTAAGGAGAGGTGTTCACTCCTCTCCTGGCTTCTGGTCTGGTCAGTGAGTGACTACAACCACTCTTTTCCACCCTGGAACAGTGAAGAGGGTCCCTTCTCCAGCGCTTCCCCAAACACTGCTATGAAAGTGCTCCTCCTCACCAAAGGACTACCACCCAAGACTGTGACCCAGATCCAAGTATGGGAAAAGCAACAGAATTCTGCCTCAGCAGAAGAAAAGAGATCCCTATAATCTCTTTCTGATCATCTGTGCTATTCCCTCATTGTCTGTGGGCTGAGAGCTTTGGAAACAGCAAATGCAGACACTGCCACCAGGCTGCACTGAGGCCCAGGATGGTCTATGTCCCTCTCTCACCCAAGTCCTACAGGCCTTTCCCACTGACCTTCTAAGCTGTCTTTTGTATTTGTGGGTTGAGAAATCTGGAAACTGCCTCAGCTGCCAGTGATTCAGTCCCCTGAGGCCTGCTCCAAGTTTGCTGGGGCCTAGTCTATGGTGGGGCGGCCTGTGCCTGACTAAGTTTCTCTCCTACCTGATGCAACAGACCTTTCCTGTCAATCATCCAGGTTGTCTTGGGCTGGAAATTTGTTTTACTCTGTGTTTTTGTAGATTCCACTGTTCTAGAATTTGTTTAAAATCATTTTTATAGGTATTTAGAGGAGTTTGGGGGAGAGCTCAAGCAATCACTACTTTTACTCTACTAGTCTGGCTCTGTACCCTATGTTTTATTTTAAAGCAGAATTTTTAACCAGATTGCTTTTAGAAATCTGGCCCACCAGACTCTACTTTTTAAGACTGACTGGCCTTTATCTCAATGTTGAGAGGGGGGAAAGGGACCTAAATTGAATTCCAACTTTTATTAAATAACTCACACTCACCAAAATTTTAATTGCACTATTCTGGAAAGAGTAAATTAACATATTTGTTAGTCCACTGAGAAATTTATTGAACTTCTGAAGAATCCCTTTTTAGAACTCATGTTGAGAGGACTGACATCCAACATACCAGTCATCAGGTTATGCCAGGGTATATTTGGGAAGGCATAATTAGATCTATAATACAGAAAATTGATTTGAATCATGACATTATATAAGAAATGTCTCTGGCCTATGGATTCTTATACTTAGCACTGAAGTTAAAGTATCCTCCTACAAAATCTTTACTTTTTACAATCACCTCATAGAAACTTTTATTAAAAAATAAATATAGTTAAAATGAAAGACTGATAACTTATAAACATGATTCTTCACTTTGGCTTTCAACTGAACAAATCTTTCATTCACAGTAATTTTTTTAGGAGTAAAAATATTTGAAAATGCTATATATTTAATATCTTTGCAAACGATTCAACACAACTGGACCTTTGTTTATTTCTAGGTTATGTTAGGTTTTGCTACTGTTTGCATGAAAATGCCTATATTTTTACTCTTGTTCATGTGATTGCATGACTTTTAGTAGTGATTATATTGTTTTTCATCCTATAGTCAAGTGCATGCCTTCTTGAGGGAGTATACCAAATATCTTCTTATTGTGATATTTTTGAAGAAGTGATCTTTGAGAAAGAAAGCCTCTTTCAGTATCCCGTTTTAAAAATACAAATACACTGGGGAGGGATCACAATTTAAACCATGTCAGCTAACAATTTATCCTAATCTTATTTGGTATTGCTTGATAGTCACCTGAAAGCAAGAATGGAACGCAAGATGGAGTTAGAGTTGAAGGTATCAGAAACTAAGGAAGAGGCTAGTATGGAAGGTCCAAGAATACCAAGAAAAAGTTTCAACTGTTTCACAAAATAGGTCAGGACTGATGTTGTCAAGCAACAGTTGGCCATAGCCACCCTTCTTGCAGAGGCCATCATTTTTAAAATCTTTTTCAGAGAAAATAAAACTACTGACATGTGCCTCTCCTTAGAAATGTCAGGGCACTTTATTTTGCTCAGTCCTTAATCATGTCCTTAGTAGTAACAAGATGATTGAGAAGGCACATTCTTTCTGAGACCTAAAAGACCATTTAGTATAGAAATGCTACATTTGAAGGGAGTTCGATAAATTATGTACCTTGGCTTAGTGGATCTAGTGCTTTCCTTAGAGTTAGGAAGACAGAGGTTCAAATCCCATCTCTGACAATTATTAGAAGTAATGTCATTGAAACTTCCTGAATTTTGAGTAAGATGGAGATAATTTGTGAAAAAAAAATAAATATCTATAAAAGCATTTTTAAGAAAATTAAAGTTCTATATGTATCTTCAATTAAAATGATGATGATGAGGAGGAGGAGGAGACTCAAAAAAATAAAAGTATTTCTAAATATAACAAATAAATCATTAATGCTCAGGATCAAACATACTTTTACCAATAAGCCTTATCTTCTACCTCCCTCATAGGATCTAGCTATCTCACTAGCTTTTGAGAAAAATCGTTTTACAAACTTTAAAATACTATATAAAGGTCATGATCACCATCTTTTTGTTTTTTTCATTTTTTCTCTTCCACTGGGGTTCAGATAATCCTGGCACAAAATCCTATCTTGTTATTATCCTCACCATACTCATCACTATCACTACTAGCACAATCATATACTTCTCATACATTATGATATAGATGACTATGATTATTATATCGAGCCATGTAATTATAATTCTTATTTTAACAAGCACATAAAATTCCTCGTGTTATATTTCCTCTGGCTTTCTGTTTGGCCAGAAAATATTCTTATTAATCAAAGTAAAAGGCTCAGTCAATATTTATTGTTTAATCCTCTAAGAATGGTTTAACCAATTAAGAATTTAAACATATCACACATTTTAAGGGTCATTTTAAAACAAAACACATGTTATGTATTTTTTAATTCTAACTAAATAAAATGGAGTTAATTCCAACAGCAGAATGATGTAGTAGGTCCCTTCAGTCATTCTTACTTTGTTTTATATGTTCTCTTTTTAAAACTGTTGGCTCTCATAAATTCTGCTACCAAAATAATCTCTGCCTTCAACTTTCTGGTCACTGTTCCTATCTCTTCTTAATATGACCTGTGGTATCTTTGGAGGCTTGGGATATAGGGCTGACAAATTGTTTAGGAAGCCCCAGTCTGTAGCAGGATGTAGACTGCTGTATTTGGTGCATCTTAACTGAAGCACACAATGAGTTAGGTATTATTTCATTATTTTCCTTATCTGAACGTTGGCATTTGAATTTTCTTTTCTTACCCATCTTTTCATGGTGTGATAAGATACTTCCTACATACACTGTCCCTGACTTCCTCATGCACTGACAGTTTGGTCTGTGATTCTCAGGATGGAGGCAGATGTTGGGACTTTTTACTCTAAAAGCTTTTTCTCTGTTGCAGAGATTCTGGGCTCTACTCCTAGTACTAATAAACTCTTTTGTACTAGCTATAACAACTCTCCTTAAAGGTCGGTAATTATCATCTCCTATTTCACCTTCCTGAGCTTCACAGGTTATAGTCAATAAAGGTTCATTTGTATAGCTATTTCTCAAGCCCCTATCACTGTGATTTCTGCTTCTTGACCTTCTCTTTTTAGGGTTATGGGACAAACGTGGTTTTTTCTCCGTGCTTTGAGGTAGCCTTTGTTTACGACAGTTCTTATAGTCCCTGATCTGTGAACTATCCAGTCTTCTGTAGGGCTGTGAACTTAGTTCTCCACCTTGGCAGGATGGTTGACACTTCAACATCTCTTTCCTGAAGGTCTGTTCTTTCTGGTCTTTCTCAGTGGGAGTTCTATGAGAATAGACATTCTCTGAATTGTAACTACAAGTTTGGTCTTTCTTTTGGGACGAGTTACCAAATAAGAGTAGTTGTGTTTCCTTCATCAAAGGTGAGCTTCTTTGCAAGATCTTATCAAAGGAATCTGGGTTTTTGTTCTTTTCTGGTTCTTTCTCCTGGGTCTTCCTTGACTGACAAAGGGCCAACAAATTTTTTTCTCTTGAGTTAGAATTTGAGGTGGCTGAAACATCAAATGCAGAGTAATTAGCTCTATTATCTCCTAAACACTTGTCCTGTTCAAGTTGTAGCTTCCTCCCTTCTGTATTTCCTCCAGAAGTGTATCTCTTGCTGTCAGCTGGTAGTTCTAGCAATCCTATGGCATCCCCATTCATTGATTTAAGATAAGCAATGTGGGTGCAACTCTGTGATGAAGTCACACCTTTGTTGTCTCCTGACTCTGACATAGTTTGGGTACTAAGGTAGTGTTTATTTCTGGTTCTACTAGGCTCTTCTGGATTTTCTTCAGGTGACAAAGAAGATGAATCAGATGTCATGTTATGCTTTGAGCTTGAGTGAGGCAATACTCCTTTATTCCATGAGTCATGAATGTTTTTGGCCATCTCTGCATAATTTTCCAATGCTGGTAAAGCCCATTTGTCATTAGTAGGTGAGATAGCAAATAGATTTCCTCTTCCATTTGAAGGAGAAGGACACTCATAAATGGCTCGCTGGTCATATGTTTTCATGCTAAAAGGTGACCGAGCAAAACTGATAAACTCATGTAAAAAGTGTTCAGTGTATTGCAACAGATAGGGTCCCAAGATTTCAGAAAAAGTCTGGCTATCTAGATCATGCTCTGTCATATTTTGGAGGATGATAGTGAGGATATTTTTTGCTGTGTATCCATAGTCACCATAAATAGCCATCAGTTCACGTTTCAGCCATGGAATTAATCGCTGTAGACAGTTTGGATTTCTCAGGAAGTAATCTGCTGAAATGTGCCTATGGAATCCACCACCCCTGACATATAATACCCGAAGCCCAGAAAAATAAAGAGCTTTTCTGAATTTAATAACCACCTGTTCCTTAAAGTATCCTGAAGACACTTCATCGGGATGATCTTTCTTGTTCCCAGAAAACTGTTTCAGTAGTTCTTGGACAGCATGATATCTCAAAGGACTAACCTGACTAGAGGCATCATCTGATAATGAACCATCCTCAGAGCCAGGCTGACAGCTTGGAAAAGAATCAACATAACTGTTACCCTCTTCAGGCAGTACCAGGGTGCCATTGCCTAAAAGATACTGTTCTTGCTTCTTGGTGTCACTCCCAAATCTAGAAGATTGGGAGAAAGAATGACAACTTTGTCCACAAAGGGGGTGTCTGATTTTGTTTGAAAATCTTTCATGAGGACAGTCACTAAGGAATCTGTGTGAGTAAGGATTGAAATCAGCCCCATTCAGAGTTCCATTCAAGTAGATGGGACATTGACAGATAGGTAAAGGTCCTAATGACATTGTCCTTCAAAAAGTCCTGCATCCAGTCCTCTGCAAGAGTTACTGATCAGTGCCTTCTTCTCACTTGTTTAGGCCAGGATCTACTGAAAGCAACCAACAGAAATTTATGTAACATATGCTGTATTTCCCTGGTACACATGAAGGAACTCAAAAAGATTTACCAAATTTGAAGCAATAGACTATGCTCTAAAACTATATTATGGAATCTTCTGTTTCCTACATACTCTATATGGAAATAAAGTACATTAATAAGTGTTGATGACTGAGTACCTTTCATAAAGACTTTCCAACACTTAGCACTGTAGACTGGGTTATATTTCCTTAGTTTCATAGATTCATGGATTCTTATCACCTGAAAGGAACTTGGAAGGTCATCCAGATCTATCCTCCTAACTGACTTTTGAATTCTCTCTTCAACATTCTATGACTGTTGGCCAGCTTACCTTTACTTGATTGCTACTAATGCCAAAATACATACATACATACATATATATATATATATGTGTGTGTATATATATAAATATATATATATATGTGTGTATCTATCTATCTATCTATCTATCTAAATATATATATATACATATTCAACTGTCTCACAAAGTAGTTAAAACAATTCCACTCTAGATGTTGCAAAGGTTTCCCTGGTGTAACCAAAATCTGACTGTGTATAAGTTCAAACCATCTATTCTATTTGCCTATGGAGCAGCATAGGATAAATGGTTATTTCTCCGTGTAACAACCCTTCAGATGCTTGAAAACAGCTATTGTGTCCCTTCTCAGCCTTGTCTTCAATAAGCTAAACATCTCCCTTTCCTTTAACATTTCCTCTTATAACATTGTCTCCAATTCTGATAGGATATTAAATGTTTGGATAAAACATTTTGGAAATTACATTTAATCTGCAAATCATTCACCTTCAAAGACATATTAAGCTAAACAATAAAAAGAGATTCTGAATCTTTTATCTTTTCCCAACCTTCCCTGTCTCTATTTCTAGGACATATTTAATTACTATCATCTGTTAGAATGTTGTTCCTCAATAGCCTTCCATCACAGAGCAAAGGGATAAAGCAAATATTATATAATTTACCATGATCCTGAAAGCATATACACTCATGTAAGTCTAAGCTACTGGAGCAGTTAGGTTGTGTTAGCTTCTGCCACTCATGTCTTCCATAGCGATGGAATCTAGAACATGTCATATTCTGGAGTCTTCTCCCTAGGAAGAGCAACTCGATTCCTGACATAGTGCCCTCCATCTTAACATGCCCTACCAAAGTGCTTCTCAGCTTTACAATGTAAAAGTTCAAAATTAAATTTTCCTTGTTGATGGCTAATTACATTTTTAAAATCTGCCTTTGTTAATGAATTTAACTGGGTTTGCATAAACTTGTAGTTATGGATAATGGAATATACCATAGAAAGTTGTTTTGTTGTTATTGTTATTACTGAGTCATTTCAGTCTTGTCTGACTGTGACCTCATTTGGGATTTTCTTGGCAAAGATATTAGAGTTATTTGCCATTTCTTTCTCTGACACCTTTTATAGATGAGGAACTGAGGTAAACAGGGTTAAGTGACTTGCCCAGGGTCACACAGCTACTAAGAATCTGCCTACCTGTCTACCACCAAAGAAAGTATAAAAGATTTTTTGAGATACAGAAAGATAAGGCAGTGACAGATAGCATGTGCATCTTTGGTGAAAATAAAGATAACGAGAAATTCAACTTGAGATTAGATCAAAACATCTTTCAACTGTATAATGAAATGAAAAGCTATGATTCCCAATAAGCCCTCAGAAATGCTGTTAAAGATCCTCCACAATCTAAGTCTAGCTTATTTTTCCTATTATGGTAACTAAAGGGTTACTAGTTATTCTGTTAGCCGGGAAGTTTAATTGCTGGTACTTGGAAATAGGCACGTATAACACTCTGATGTTGTATGTCATTGATTTATGAGAATTAAAAACAAGGTAATTGATGAATTTTCCTTCTCCTCCCCCCATAATCAATCAGTTGTCATCTTTCCTATTTAATATGTTGCACAACTTTTTACTGTGAGTAGAGAGCATAGTTGTAGCCCTGCTTGAAATATCATTCCTCCTTAGAATACTTTGGTTTCCTTCAAAATTTACCACAAACACCATCTTTTCATGTTGTCTTTCCTCATCATTCCAGCGGCTGGAATACTGTCTCTGAAGAGTATCTTTATATTTATTTTGTACATATTTAAATATGTATGTGTTGTCTTCCCCAAGTAAATTCCTAGAGGGCTGAGACTATTTCTTTTTGTATCATCAGTGTCTAGAAGAATGCCTGGCACTAGTAGAGTGTAATGGGAATCTGAAGATCTTTCCTGCCCCTTGGCCTTTTCATAGGCTTAGGTGAATCTTGAGAAACTTCCCTGATTTGAAAATATACTCTGCCCTCTAATAGGCTGAATGTGGTCACATGGACCCTGTCAGGAAGCTTGTTTTTCAGGAATGCCCACACCTTGTTACTTTGTGATTGGGCAGTGAGTCAAGAGGGTTGTGATGTTCTCTGAACCCGAAGAAGGCTACATACACCTTGATATGAGGTTTGACTTTGGGGATCATTTTGGGAAGAGTTGTGTGATTTGGCCAGAGGAGACTCTGGGCAGCCGTTGAGGCCCCTGGCTTTGAAAACCCAGATGTTGGTGCTTCCCTCTCTGGTAACTAACTAGGTATGGATGTAATGCGTCAGACAGCTGGAAGCCCTGTTTGCTGATATGTTTCTCTGTTTGATTTTTTCTTTTTTGCTTCTGTTTGTATTCTCTGAAGTTCATGGCACTTATTTTTTTCCCTGAACTAGGCAAATGATATATGTTTCATTAAAGTAAGATTGTTAACCCATTTTGAGTTTCTTTCCTTTAGAAAAGCAGATCAAGGAACCTGTGCTAGCAGCCACCCTGGGTATGCCAGGGTGCTTGCTGCTACATAGAGGCTTAATAATTGTGTATTGATAATTTGATTGTCCAGGATCCCCACCCATCATCTCTTGCCTGGATAATTATACTGACTTTTTATTTAGTCTCTCAACTTCTAGTCTCTTCCCTTTCTAAATGTTTGTTATTTTTGTTTTCCCCCAAGAAGTTGCAAATTAATATTTATAAAACACAGGTCTAATCATATCCTACTCCTGATCAGAAATCTTTTTTACTCTATTCTTTATTATATTAATAAATATTTTCAGAGGTAAGATTTTTGTGTTTTACTCTCTCTGTGGGCTGTTAGCAACATCCCTGAAATTTTAAGTTGTTTTCTCATTATTGGCCTCTTTCATGTAATTCTTTTGCTATGACTATTTTTTTGGGGTGGGGGATTTTTAAAATTTATTTTTAGTTTTCAACATTTATTTCCACAAGATTGTGAGTTACAAATTTTCTCCTTATCTTTCCCCTATCCCACACCATCAGATAGAAAGCCTACTGAATACCTCTTCCCCCAAACTGCTTTCTCTTATATCCTCCCCAATCACTGCTCTAACTTTCTAGTAGGGCAAGATGAATTTCTATACCCCAGTACTTGTATAACTTCTTTCCCAGTTGCATTTAAAAAACAATTTTTTAAACATTTATTTTTAAAACTTTGATGTCCAGATTATTTCCCTTCTTCTCTCCTCACCCACTCCCACTGGGAAGATAAGCAATTCAATATAGATTGTACATGTGTAGCTACACGAAACATTTCCATAGTAGTTACACTGTGAAAAACTAACTATATCTCCCTTCAATTTATCCTGCCCCCTACTTATACTATTTTCTAATTTGACCCTGTCCTTTTTCAAAATGTGTGTTTTTCACTATCGTCTCCCTCAATCTGCCTTCCCTTCTACTATCCCCCCTCTCATCCCCTCCTCTCCTACTTTCCTGTAGGGTAAAATACCCAAATGAGTGTTTAAGTTATACACTCCTTAAGCCAAATTCAATGAGAGCCAGGTTGACCCATTCCCTTTCACCTTCCTGCTCTTCCCCTCCATTGTAACAGTTTTCTCTTGCCTCTTTTATATGAGATAATTTACCCTGTTCTATCTCTCCCTTTCTCCTTCTCCAAATATATTCCTATCTTACCTCATAATTTTATTTTTCATTTATTTAATTATAATTTTATGTATTTATAATATATAATATATATTCTTATATATAATATAAGTTTTATTATATATAAACTATAACATGTATAATGTAATATAAGATAATACAGTATAATATTTATTTAATTATAATTTTAATAATAAAAATTTCATTTTTATTTAATTTTCCTAATCAACTGATCCTGCGCCCTCTGTCTATGTATACATGTAAACACATAT
>CM053583.1:342360239-342396747 GCA_028627135.1 Pseudochirops cupreus
GAGAGAGAATATATATTACAGATATGGATGTATATGCATATGTGCATGTATATATGTAAGTACACAAATGTATGTATACATGCATACATACACAAATATATATCCTGGGAAAAATAAATTTTCCCCTATGTAGTTATGTATTTTGCCACCTAAACTATCACTTGTATAATTCCTCCATAAAATCCTCAATTAGCCACATGGGTATCACTGAACAGACTTTTAGTGAGTTTCATTCTTGATCTCTTGCTTGTATAATTATATCAGAGGTTGGTCAGAGGAAGGACCCTTTGGATGATGGAAAGACAATCTTCTCCTCATCTATACTCCCTAGACATACATTTAAATTAAGATTAATTAACTTTGAGTTTGGCATTTGTCCAATAATTATAACACCATTGAGAACTCTCTCATTCACTTTCTTTCTTATTTTTCCATATGAATTTGAGAAACATTATTTTCCTCTGGACCTAACAGAAGAAGGAGGGAAAAAGAGAGAGTGAGACAGAGACAGAGAGAGAGACAGAGACGAGGGGGGGGGGGAGAGGGAGGCTTCTTGTTTGGAGAAGCAAATACATAATATATAAAATGAGAAAGTTGAATTCGATCATCTTTAAAATCCTTCTACTATAGTTAGTTCATTCACATAGAAACTATTACTAGAGTACATGACTCCATTTCTAAAGAAATCTCTCCCCTCTTGATTGAAAAATAACATTAGAATAAAATGAAGAACAATATTTGAAACATTTTCCAGGTCACTGAGCTCAGCCCCTCTTGTTTAAAGAAGGAATCATCTTTACTGACTAATCCTAAATTCAATGGAGATACATACACACATATATGTATGTATACACACATATGAATGCATGTATGTGTGCATGCATGTGTATGTGTGTATGCAAGTATTCTCCATTGTGTGCCATTCCAGAATATGACAGATAATTTCAAAGCCCTAGTGTAATTCTTAAATATTAGAGTCTAGAGTCATATTCATTGACTTCCCTGGGTCTTAGGCTCTTTGTATGTCTGCATCTTGCCAGCATTTTGACATTTCAGCATACCTTCACTTTTTTTGTATTTTGCATGCTCAGTGCCTGTCACAGTACTGAGATCAGGAGATTCTAACAAACTTCTGCTGACTGCTTTAAAAAAAAACAGCTAAGAGTCAAACAAATAAATGAACATTTATTACGTACCTGTTATATGCCAGTCACTATACTATGGTACTTATTAAAAGATTTAAAAAAGCGAAAAAAAAATTCCTGCTTTCAAGAAACTTATATTTTATGGGGGAGAGAAATGCATATAAAACATATACAAAGTAAAAATAAAGAAAATCAATATAAAGTAGTTAGAGTGATCAGGAAAGGCTTCAGTTAGAAGGTGTTGCCTGAGTTGAGTGAGGAAGATGGGAATCCTATGAGAAAGAGGTATGGAATTGTGATGTATAAAGATGTTTGAGAGGCATGATTTCTGGGTAATTTAGTCATTTTATTAATAATGCCAGCATTTTAATAAAAGAATGGTCATTTGGCCCTCTCTCTTATACCAAAGGCAATTATGGCTCAGAGGAAAGACTGAAAAATGGAGATTATTATTATCCTATTGAATACATCAATGGGGATGATAGTTAATTTCTAAAATAGCTGTCCAATGGGCCTCAAACATACACAGCTATTTGCCCAATAATTCCCAAGAAGTGGTTGCTGTATTGTAACTTGGCACTCACAGCCCTGCTTCTAGAACATTTTATGTTCTCATGATTGAATACTTACCCACCTGTCCTTGTGTCTGACTTTATGTGACAGACTTTACACAAATAAAATGGAAGAGATAATATTCTAATGAAAATTGTGTGTTTTTTGTTTGTTTTGCTAGAGAAGTAAGTTACTTTTGCTTTGGGTATAGTAGCTTTGAATTCTATGCCTGCCTTGTCTGCCGTGTTCCACCTAATTCTTGTTTTAATGAAGGTTTTTTTCATTGAAATTCTTTGTTGTCTATTTTGGGTTTGGGTTTTTTAGTAAAATAGCAGTTAAAGAAAAAAAAATCATACCAAACTCAAACCTTAAATTATGTTAGTCATAAACTTAGGGTATATGCTTTTTTTAAGTTTTTTTTTCCACTGGACGGTTGTCTTTTTTTTTCCTTTTTACTAATGGTGAATTATTGATATGAATACTCCCTTGAATCTTACAAACTGTCACTCATCTACACATTCTTGTTCATCCTGTTTTCTTATCCTCTTTGTTATTTTACTTTACATGGGGCCTACCTATAGTGCAGGAATTTTAATCCTTTGGATCTCTTCAATGTGTGACTATCAATGGGGCTATCCATAAGTTATTCCTTTCTCAACATATCTACCCTATCATTTTTTTCCAGGCACATTTCTCTTTGATGCTATCTTTTACAAAGTCTCTTACACATAACTTTCATTAGTAATAGAATTATGTGCAACATATATTTCTTTATTGTCCTCTGTATGACCTGTCAACTTTGATTCCTTAGACATTGTGATTCCATTATGTGGTATCCCATGATTTGTAGCTGTACAACACAACCAAAAAAATAGTAATATTTTAAAAATTAGGTTGTTATTTAATGGAGAAGTGGAAGGAGATAGCTGAATTTTGCAAAATCTGATTTATAATAATGGATAACATTTTCTACAAGTATTATCCAAAATATATTATTTCTATAACTCTAACCATTCCATGGATTGGCATCATTGCCTTTGCATGTATAGATACCTATACCTAAAAATATCTGATAGAAAAATAAATGAAATAGAAATCTACTCTGATTAAGAATTCGTTTTTAAAATTATTAAATAATAATATAAAACTTATTTTTAAGGGCTAATCTCCTACTTCCATTTAACTGGGGAAATGGGTCATTAGGATACATTGTGATCCAAGCAAACAAATAAACTAGACACAGCTTCATCTGCTTCTGAAATCAATCTTGGGCTTTCATAGTTTTTGGGATATATAGAACTATAAAAATAATAATATCATAGCTCTAGAGCTAGGTCTCAGAAGCTGGTCTAAACTAATTTTTCAGGTGAGGAAACTGAGGCCAGGGAAGTAAATAGGGATAACCAAGTAGTATTTTTTAATGAATGATTACTATACATGATTTTTCCCCATTTCTTGTGAAGCCTATAAAAGAACTCAAATATAAAATATTATGTTATTTTGAATACGAAAAACAGAAATGACCACATTTTTATAATTGTTTTTACTTGAAAGACAATCTTTCCTTTGGGAAAACATAGCTCTTTAGAGGTTAGATCTAAACTCTTTACTTTATCAAGGCAAAGTTGAGCATTATTCATTTATTATACTTAAATCTGCAGTAATTTATGAACAGTTGAATTATATAGAGGATAACAACTTTAATAAAAATTGAACTCATGCTGAAAGCATTTTGAACCTCAATATATTAGCTAATATATTTTCACTCAAAATTTAATGAAATAATTTGTTATTTCCTTTCTCTAAGATATTTTCAAATCCACTGTGGGAAATGTAGAGGAAGATATATTAAAAATGTCTTTGAACTTAAGAAAATTAGTCAACAGAAAGGAAGAAACTTTAAAAATATATGTAAAGCAATATAAAATATGTAAATAGTAGTTTTGCCTTTAGAAGAGACTTTTAAACAATTTGTGATTCATTATACAGAGTTTAATTGTAGAAAAATGGGCTATAGTAGTTACAAAGCCATTTGTTATATTATGCATGAGTTGCAATGCTCTGTGATCAAATATATATTTCATTTTAGGGCTGCTAGCACAGGGAAAGTCAAATATCAAAACGCAAGCTTTGTTGTAAACTAAGCAACGAGTAATCTTAAATGTTTTAGTTTCATTGACTCTAGATTAAATGGAACACAGGAAAGAAGTTCAAAGGGAGTTATTAGCAGAGTACCTTTATGTTAAATGTTAAAATACATTATCAAGGATTCATGTTCTAGGTTCCTTTAATTTATATTTTTAATTCAATATTCTTTTTGGTCATTGAGAGAATTGTGTGAAGGGAACTGACTCAGTCCTGTAAAATTGACTCCATTTTGAGATCTAAATTTCGGGGTTTTTTTGTACATCCCACATGCTTGTTAAATTGTGCGAATTGAGGGACATCCTGTTTCACATCTAGAAAAAGTCACCTGCTCACTCTTTCCTCTCCTAACTCTTGAAACTCACTTACCCCCTCCCAATTTGGAAAGCTCCTAGTGTTTCCTCAGATAACCTAGTAATCAGATTACCTAGTCTTATATTCTGATTTATATCCCGTTAATTATTTCCTTTTAATACATAAAAAATTGTCTCTCTCTGTATTCAGAGTCTAGTGCCATGCTGAGAAAGCTTTGTTCTTATTTGTTATAGAACTGGCATGCATTCCCTCTAAATTGATACACTCAGAACTTTGAATTTTTGTTTCCTCAGTTCTTTTAATAAATCCATATGTCACACTATGATGAGCTTAGTGTTACCTTTGTGTCACAAATAGGAGCCTAGTGTTAGGTGTTTCCTCAGTTCTTTTAATAAATCCATATGTCACACTATGATGAGCTTAGTGTTACCTTTGGTCACAAATAGGAGCCAGATAGCAAGTGGTAATGTTGAGGCACAGGGATGTGTTTGAGGTCCGGGAATTAGTTGGGTCACATGGAAGTCAGAGCATATTGCACTGTCCCTGGCCAGGGGATATTGCATTGCTCAAGACTTTCTTGTGGTATACCTGAGGTTCCCAAATGATGTCTCCGCACCCTGGGGTCTTCATGCCCTTGTGATTGCAATTCCCCTTTCACAATTTACCTCCCCTCTCTCAATCCCACTAAGCCGGGCTGTGTCACATGTGGTGTGTGGACCTGGGGTAGATACAAGGATCCAAGCCTTGGAGGGGCAGCAGCCTTAGAGTCCTGCGGTAAGGCTTCCTGGGTGTAACATCAATAAACCCTCTTAACATCTACCCTCCAGGGTTACTTTCTTTAAAGAGAAAATGCCAGAGTAGTCTCCGTTGTAAAGGTAAGTACCTACTGCCCCTTAGGGCAGGGCTTCCAACCCTGACACCTTGGTATCTGACTTTCTGGGGAAAACAAACAAACAAACAAAATAAACAATAAGAACATCAAAAAACAAAACCAAAAAACCATTCCTTTTGACTTGCATTTTTGGCTAAAAAACATCTTACTGGTTGTATTTTGCTTTTGCATTTTAAGGCATCATGGTATTTTTAAGATTTAACAGTCTTAGGGGTGGCTAGGTGGTGCAGTGAATAGAGCTCTGGCACTGGAGTCAATGCGATTTGGGTAAGGGTTGGAGATGGCCTATGCCTCCTTGTAGGTTTTTAGCTGATGCTGTGTGCTGGACCCTACTGGTGGATGGGTTTTACATGGTGTTAATTGTGGACCATTCCCAATATAAAAGACTTACCTTCTTAAGTGCCTTGGCAGAAGGCTCACTTCTGTGCAAAGCACAGATGTAGTAGACTTTTTTTTATTGTTTTTTTGGTTTCATAATCCTTTATTGGTCAATTCTTCTTCCCCACTCTGGGAGCCAGTAGGGTGTTATTCCTCCCTACCCCCTACTCCACAATGATGAAAGCTGAGGCAGATTGATGGGGATCTGACCTAGAATCAGGATTCAAACTCAGCCTCACATCCCCTCTATCACTATTGAGCCCCACCTTGGCACTATCTCATCCCAGGATGTCTTTGGGATCCTAGAACAAATCCAAGGTATTCAGTTGGGCTCATCAATAAGTTCCCTATTCACCTCTTTTTTTGGAAGGCTTTTCTTTCTCTGCTTCAAAGGTGCTAAATACTTCTCATTCAGCTTTTGAGAGTGCCTGGGGCAACTCCCAAGTGAGTTGGCACTGGACACATCCACAGAAGATGTTAGGTTTCCTACATCCACCTCCACCTCATGCTTGCAGATGGGCTCCATTTATCGGTATGATTCTTCCTCCCCCATCTAGCTCTCAAGATGGTGATACAAGTGATGCCCTGGCACCTGTGCCCTGCTTGCCCCTCCTATGGGCTTCAGCCCTAGCCCCAGATTTCCAGTCCTTCTGAAAGAAACGATTTCTTCCCTAAATTGGGATGACAGAGTCCCAGCTGGCCTCCCCAGATAAACATAAGAGCTCAGGATGCTGGAGAGGTCTCAACCCCAATGTGTCTGCGTTTCCTAGCCTTCTCTAGGGTTTCTGGTTTCTTATAGACAACTTAGAGAAGCTTGGGGCTAGATGGGGAAACCAATGATCCTTCCTGGTGGAATGTTCTGGCACTGTACCCGGGGCATCATCTCTGCCCCCATGGTCCACAAGACACTGCTTCTCCTGGAAGCCACCAGAGTCCTAATTCTTGGCAGTTTCCTGGAAGTTAGCAAGGAATGGGATTGGGGGAAACTGCCCCTACTGTTTTAGGTCCCAGTTCCTACATCCTCCCCAGCTGTAGGGTTATACCTACTGAGGCCATTAGAGTAGATACTGCCTAGACTAGAGTGGAATATCCTTAGACTAGGGCACTGCCTGGCACTATTCTGGGTACAATGTCTTCAGACCAAGATTCTGGGGTATTGGGTCTCCTGAGTTCAAATCTGACCTCAGACACAACACTTACTAGTTGTGTGACCTTGGGCAAGTCACTTAACCCCAATTGCCCTGCCTTTCCCCCTCCAAAAAAAAAGAAAGATTTAACAATCTTAGATTTTGAGGTTTAACTTCCATATATTTTTATTAGTAAACTTTTATCCCCCAAAGCATATTTTAAAATTTTAACTTGATTGTAGTAGGCAAGAAATAATTTTCATTGTTCATACACATAGCCATAGCTATTTCAAACAGAAGAAAATTTTAAATCATTTCTGAAATGTGAACTTTAACGAGTAGCAAGCTTGTTCCAATTTTCTCAGTGTGTTTTTTAGTTCAAATCAAGAAGTCGTTTTTTGAAGTTGTTTAAAATCAAATCTAATGATAAGAAAAGAAGAAAAAGAAAAAAAAACCCTTCATGCAAATACTGAAAATCTCTGTTTGATTTATTTAGGATAAATTACAAATTGATATTAGCAAATGAAGGGTCATAGATATTAGAGAAGGAATTAATATAATATTGTATTACTACTAAAAGATGGGAAAAGATAGTGACTAAAGCCTGCTTCATGACTCAGGAGTGCACAAGATACATGAGATGACAAACATAGTTCAATTTAAGGTTTTATAAAATATTAAATTCTAGGCATTTTAAAAGTTTTAGCCTAGAAAGGAACTCAGAAATCACTAGTTCAGTCACCCTCATTTTACATATCAAGAAAGTGAAGTCCAATGTCAACCTGCTTGATGTGCTCAATTCTTAGTCACTCCTGGCTCAAATTTTTATTCTGCAGACATTTCCACCTTTTTCTCAGTAGTTCTGCCCCTGCCCTGGTTTTAGCTTCTTTTTAGGTGCTATCTTCCTGGTTAGAATGTAAGCACCTTGAGGGTAGGGACTGTTGTTTAGCTTTGTCACAGAGGAAGAACTTAATAAATGCCTTATTTATTTTTTACCTATGTGTATATTTATAAATATATGTTTACATATATAATATGTCTATATGGATAGCAATATATATATATATAAAATATAGATATAAATTTTATACAGAGAAAGATATATGGATGCTATCAATACTTTTATTAATATGTTAGATTCAGAATTTAGACCTATGTTTTCTTACATAAATTCTAATGTAGAGCTAACGCCTATATGAATTATTTCAGGGCTTCTTTAAAAAGAAATCTCCTGACGGAAATAGGAAATGGTTTTAATTATACTAACTTGATATGCACATATTTTGGTTAACATATACAATTGAGGCTTAAGTCACAGGAATATACACACATTTTATGTTTGCCAAAAAATTAGAGTTCTTGTTTGAGAATTATAGGTTTACAAATCCACTTTAACATTACAAACATCTTTCTCTGATTCCCGAAAGTTATGAGCCTTGCTTCCCTTTCTTAACACAGTATATAATTAATTAGATGGAACTCCATAATCTGGCAAAGACATTGTTGTCATTGAGTCATTTCAATCATGTTCAACTTTTTGTGACACCCTCCCCCCATTTAGGATTTTCTTAGCAAAGATACTGAAGTGGTTTGTCACTTCCTTCTCCAATTCATTTTACAGATGAGGAAACTAAGGCAAACAGGGTTAAGCAACATACCCAGGGTTACACAGCTAGTTAGTATCTGAGGTCAGATTTCAACTCAGGAAGAAAAGTTTTCCTAACTCCAAGCCCAGAACTCTACGCACTGCACCACCTAACTACCACCACGAAAGACTGACCTTGGAGATTCTTTCCTAGGGAGTTTGTTGATGTGGTTTTTTTTGTTTTTGTTTTTGTGGTTTTTTTTACTGAAATGGGGTTATTTAAGTATTTCCTCTTCTGTTAATCTAAGCAATTTGTATTATTGTAAACACTCATCCACTTCCCTAAGATTGGCAAATTTATTGACATACAGTTGAGCAAAATAGTTTCTAATTGTCTTTATTTCCTCTTAATGGTGGTGAATTCACCCTTTTTGTTTTTGATACTTGTAATTTGGTTTTCTGATTTCTTATTTTTTTTTATTAAATTAACCAAAGGTTCGTCTATTCTGGATTCTACTCCCCCCCCCCCCCCGTGCCTCCCATAAAACCAGCTCTTAGTCTTATTTTTTACTTTTCTTAATTTCAGTTTTACTAATTTCCCCTTTGGTTTTCAATATTTCTAATTTGGTATTTAATTGGAGATTTTAATTTGTTTTTTTTTCCCCTAGCTTTTTACGTTGCATGCCCAATTCATTAATATCCTCTTCCTATATTTTATTCATGTAAACATTTAGAGATATAAAACTTCCTGTAACGTTGCTTTTGTTGCATCCCATAAGTTTGGATATGGTGTCTCATTATTGTCATTCTCTTAGATGAAGTTATTGTTTCATTGATTTGTCGTTTGACCCACTCATTTTTAGGTATTAGATAATTTAATTCCAATTAATTTTTAGTCTATCTTTCTACGGCTCTTTATTACATGTAATTTGTATTGTATCATGATTTGAAAAGCATGAATTTAATTTTTTCTGCTTTTCTGCATTGAATCGTGAGGCTTTATGCCCTAATATGTGGTCAATTTTTGTGTAAGTGCCAATGTAATGCTAAAAAAAAGTTATATTCCTTTCTATTCTTTATCACTTTTTCCCCCAGAGGTCAACCATTTCTAACTTTTCTAAAATTCCATTCATCTCTTTGACTTCTTTCTTGTTTATATTATGGTTAGACTTATCTAGTTCAGAGAGGGGGGAGGATGACATCCCCCATTAATACAGTTTTATCATCTATTTCTGTTTTTCCCAATTTATTTATTTATTTCTAGTTTCCAACATTCATTTCCACAAGAATTTGAGTTATAAATTTTCTCCCTGTCACTACCCTAACTGCCACCCCAAGATAGTCTACTGAATACACCTTCCCCAAATCTGTTCTCTCTTATATCCTCACCCACTTACCCCCCAAATTTCTAGTAGGTCAAAATGCATTTCTATACCACATTGCCTGTATATCTTATTTCCAAGTTGCATGTAAAAAAAAACCTTTTTTTAACATTTATTTTAGATTTTGTTTTCCAGATTCTTTCTCTTCTTCCCTCCTCACCCACCCCCACTGGGAAGACAAGCAATTCAATACAGGTTTACATGTATAGTTGCGCAGAATGTTTCAATAGTAGTTACATAGTGAAAGACTAACTCTATTTCCTTCCATCCTATCCCATCCTCCACTTATTCTGTTTTCTACTTTGAGCCTGTCCACTTTCAAAAGTGTGTGCTTCTAACGACCCTCTCCCTCCATCTGCCCTCCCTATTATCATCCCCCCTCTTATCCCCTTCCCCCCTACTTTCCTGTAGGGTAAGATACCTAATTGAGTGTGTACCTTATTGCCTCCTTAAGTCAAATTCATAAGGAGTAGGGTTGACCCATTCCCTTTCAGTGTCTTGTTCTTCCCCTCCATTGTAAAAGTTTTCTCTTGCCTCTTTTATGAGATAATTTACCCTATTCTATCTCCCCCTTTTGCCTTCTCTCATTATATTCCTCTTTTACTTCTTAATTTTATTTTTTAGATATCATCCCTTTCGATTCAACTGATCCTGTACCCTCTATGAATGCATGTACAGACATATACACACAATCACATATATATGTATACACACATATATACTCCTATACATATATATAGATATATATGTATTTACATACATATACATACACACACATATATATACATATATATATATATATATATATATATATATATATATATATTCCCTTCATCAATCCTCATACTGAGAAAAGTCTCATGAGTTACAATTTTCGTTTTTCCATGTACGAATGTAAATAGCTCAACTTTAATAAGTTCCTTTTAATGTCTTCTTCCTCTTTAACTTCTAATACTTCTCTTGCTTCTGTATTTGAAAGTGAAATTTTCTTTTCAGCTCTGTTTTTTTTTCATAAAATGCCTGAAAGTTCTCTATTTCATTGAATAACCATATTTCCCCCTGAAGCATTATACTCAGTTTTGCTGGGTCGGTGATTCTTGGTTTTAATTCTAGCTCCTTTGGCCTCTGGAATATCATATTCTAAACCTTTTGATCCCTTAATGTAGAAGTTGTTAAATCTTTTGTTATCCTGATTGTGTTTCCACAATACTCCAATTGTGTCTTCTTGGCTGCTTGCAATATTTTCTCCTTGACCTGGGAACTCTGGAATTTGCCTATAATATTCCTGGGAGTTTTCTTTTTGGGATCTTTTTCAAGAGATGATAGGTGAATTCTTTCAATTTCTATTTTGCCTTCTGGTGCTAGAATATCAGGGCAGTTTTCCTTGAGATTTTCTTGAGGGATGATTTCTAGGCTCTTTTTTTGATTGTGGCTTTCAGGTAGCCCTGTAGTTTTTAAATTATCTCTCCTGAATCTATTTTCCAGGTCAATTGTTTTTCCAATTGTTTTTCCAATTGTTTCATTCTTTTGATTTTGTTTGATTCTTAATGTCTCATAGAGTCATTTCCTTCCCTTTGCCCAGTTCTAATTTTTAACAAATTGTTTTCTTCAATTAGATGTTATACCTCCTTTTTCCATTTAGTCCCTTTTACTTTTTAAAAATGTTCTTTTCTACTGTGAGTTTTTCTGCTTTTTAAGGAGTTAGTTTCTTCAATGTACCTTTTTTTTTCCCAATTTGGTCAATTTTATTTTTTAAGAACTTGCTTTCTACAGTCAATTTTTGTCCTTCGTTTTCCAAGCTATTGACTCTCTCCTTTATACTTCTCATTTCTTTTCTCAATTTTTCTTTTAACTCTCTTATTTGACTTTTAAAATCTTTCTTGAGCTCTTCCAAGATTTTTTTGGACTTAAGACCAGCTCACATTTCCCTGTGAGGTTTCAGATGTAGGTACATTGACAATGTTGTCCTCTTCTGAATTTGTTCCTTGATCTTCCCTCAACCTATAGTAAAAATCTGTGGTCATTGTCCATTTCTGCTTTTTGCTCAGCCTATGTTCTGGCTTAAAAGCTGAGCTTTCCTGCTGAAGCACAGGATCACTGACCCAAGCTTCTTGTGCTAGGAGCCCAGGACCTGATCACTAGCCTTACGGCCACAAGTGCTGGAGGCTGTAGGAGTCTGGTAGTTTATCTGGTATTTAGCTGGGGTCAGTAACACTGAAGCTCTCAGGGTTGAGTTGGTGGGGATCTGGCCCCTGGAGTGTGTCTGCTCACCTGGAGTTTTTTTTAAGTACTGGAAGGTTTGGCTGCTAGAGGATGTCTACCAGCCTGGACCTGTGCCTCCTGAAGTTGTGCTTCCTGGAGCTGTGCTAAAGCACCAGGAGTTCTGGCTGCTGGAGGACCCCTGCCCATCAGCACATGTGGTGGTTTTCAAAACTGGAGTCGGCCAGTTTCCCTGCCTGTGTCAAAACACTGGAGTTCCCGGGATTGACACTTTCTTGCTCCACCACTCTGGGACATAGGATGTCCCCTTGGTTTTCTTAGGTGGGGTTTGCCACTGTCTTGCTGGCCTCCTGTCTTGTATTATTCCTTCTCCACTAGAGCAAGAGGGACCTTTTTTCTTAATCCCCCCAGCTTCCTGAGCTGCAAGACTACTGCACCTGATCTTTCTGCTGGCTCAACTGTCCCAGAGTTTTTTCCTTGGGGAATATTGTCTGGACTTTCAGAGGTCAATAAGGGAGAGTGAGAGCAACTTACTTCTTATTCTGCCATCCTGGCTCCTGAAAGTTCCCTCCATTCTCAAAGTTATTTAAGACATGCTAACTAAATGATTCCTAGTTGATAATCTGGGAGGAGGGGAGAAGCACAACAGTCATGGCTTGAGCTGATGACATTAGACAATTACTCCTGACTCAAGGGCAGGCTTAGAATCCTAAGATGTAAATGTAGCCTTAATCAAAGACCCCAGACTTGTGCGTGAGTGTGTGTGTGTGTGTGTGTGTGTGTGTGTGTGTGCATGAGAGAGAGAGAGAGACAGAGAGACAGAGAGAGACAGAGAGACAGAGACAGAGACAGAGACAGAGACAGAGAGAGAATGAGAGAGAGAGAGTAGTATGGATCCTTAGAACTTATATAGGATATGTTATGAGGTGGAAGAGAGGAGGAAGAAATGTTTCAGGCATCAGAGACCAATAGTAAAAAGAACTGAGATACGAAATGGAGCATTGTGGGAGAGAAATATCAAGCACACTGGATCATAAAATGCATGGAAAAGAGTAAAGAATAAGAACATTATAAAGGCAGGAAGAGAACAGGTTGTGAAGATCTTTAAATGTCAAATAGGATTTTAGAAATCTAAGGCATATTAGAGAGCTACTGGACTTTTTATATTAGTTTTGCCATGGTCATGCCTGTAGTTTTGCAAAATTGGTTTGGCAGCTTAGCAGAGGATAGATTAGAGTGGAGTAGAGACTTAAGGCAGGGAGATCTAAATCTAGATGAGAAGAGAGGAGGGCTTGGACCAGGGTGGTAGTTCTATGATTGGAGAGAAGACTCTGATAAGAAATGTTATGGTTGTGAAACTGAGAAGAATTGACAGTAGATTTGACATGAGAAATGAGTGAATGAAAATCTGAGGATGACTTTGAGTTTGCAAGTCAGGGTGATCAGCAGTGTTTTGGTACCCTTGGTAGTATTAAGAAATCTCAGAAAAGGAGAGAATTTAGGGGTAAAGATGATGTATTCTGTTCTGGAAAATTTGAGTTTGAGATGTCTATAGGCTATCCAATTTAAGATATTTAAAAAGCAGTTACTGACATGACACTGGATGCCAGGGGAGAGAGATTATAGCTTGATTGTGGTTGTGTGTGTGTGTGTGTGTGTGTGTGTGTGTGTGTGTGTATTTATGTAGCTAGTTGCCACAGTGGGTAAAGTGCTAGTCTTGGAGTTTGCAAGACCAGATTTAAAATACAGCCTCAGACATTTTCTAACTGTGTGACCCTGGAAAAGTCATTTTAATTCTGTTGGCCGCAGTTTCCTCATACGTAAAATGAGCCAGAGAAGGAAATGACAAACAACTTCAGTATCTTTGCCGTGAAAATCCCAAATGGTTTCATGAAAAATTGGACATGACTGAGACTACTAAACCATAACAATATGTGTGTGTGCATTTGTGTATCTGGTGCTATGTGTGTGTGTGTGTGTGTGTGTGTGTGTGTGTATATATGTATATATATATATACACACACACATATATACACACATACACACACACACATATATATATACATATACATATGATATAATTTGAGGTATGTATGTACACACATGTATGTGCCTACCTACATATATGATATATACACATGTGTATATGTATGTACATGTATATACACGTATGGGGATTATTTAAAAAGAGATCATAATGGAAACTATGGAAGCTAGCAAGTGAGATACTATAAAAGGAGAAGAAAGAGCTCCCAGGAATGAGCCTTGGTGGGTGGGAGAAGAAAACAAAGACAAAAACACAGACAGTAGATGTGATATGGATGAATACCCAGCAAACTTGAGGATAACTGTACTTCAGGATTGAAAATATAACCACCAAGTGTCTCTCAATAAAAAACTGCATAGCAGTTCAATAAAAAGGAACCTAGGCTTCTAGCTGGAAGCAAATAGAAATGGTGTTATTTGTTTTATTCAGAAGAAACTAAGAATTAGAAAAAAACATTATTTTTCGGGTAGTAAGAAGAAAGTCAGTGGACTAGAAGCAAAATTTTTAAAAAGCACATAAAATTTTCAGTGAATCAGGAAGAGACATTCTTAACAGAGAACAAGATCAAATCAAATTATATAAAGTTTTAGAGCTATGAGAATTTTTAATTATCATTTAGTAAAACCCTATCATTTTGAAATGAGAGGAAACAAACCCAGAGACATTAAATGATTTTTCTGAGGACCAATTGCAGATTGGTAGAAAACCTGAAATGAGAAAATGCATTGACTCTCAGAGTAAACAATTAGAATTGTTTTCTCTATGAGACATCTGAACTCTGTACAATTCATCTTAAAAATACCACGATTCATCTTTTTCTTCAGATCTTGAATATTACATTTTGTACCTCTCATGTTTCTCTCTGTACCACAGTCCTTTTTTGTAGTTATAATATTTCTGTGCATATGATCTCCCTGCTAGATTGTTAACTCTTTGAGAGCAGGGTCCATATCTTCACTATCCTACCCAATTGACCAGAGTGCTTTTTGTAAGACAAATAGTTAACAAATTGTTGCTGAAGTCAACTTTCCCTCCATAATTATTTAAACGTAGTTGTACCGCTTTTTGTTTGATTCCATGTGGTAATTTAATTATGCTCAAAAAGTTGTGATTGTGTTGTTCTGACAGTTTACAAGAAGCACCTCATGAAAGCAAGATACTTTCTATGACCTCTTCCTCATTAGGGAAAATAACTCTTTGTCTTCAGAAGATAAAAGCAGAAAAAAGGGAAGAATAAGAGTACTGCATCACAGAATCTCAGATTTGGAAAGGACTTCCAAGTCTACCTAATGCAGTCTAACCCGCACCTGAACATTACTGTATACTGGACCCAAGTAGCCATGCAGCCTATTCACTATTGCAGTGTGACTTTCCAGGGAGGCCCATTCCACAACTTTTAGGTGACTCTAATTGGTAAGACGTTTTATTTGTTTTTTAATATAATCCCAATTTATCTGTTTCCAATTTCTACTCCTTCCTCCTAGTTTTGATCTATAGAACTAAACGAAACAAATCTAATGCTTCTTCCACACAACTCAGTGCCCTTCAAGATGCCATGCAGCTTATCAATATCTTTTCTAGAGCTAGACACAAAACACCCCTTTTATTTTGACTGGAACACAGCACAGTGATCCTGTGAGCAGTCTTACGTACCAGTGTTGTCAAATGCCAATAGAAATGGGGGCCACCAATCTGTACATAGAGAGCACTTCAGGCTCCACATAGTTTTTAAAAGTAAAGTTACCTATATTTTATTTTATTAAATAATTCTCAATTTGTATTTTAATCTGGTTTAGTTGTACTAGGGAGTGTTGTGCACCACAAGACCCAAAGGCCACATATTTGACACCTTGGCTATACACTATGTCTTTCTCAATGTAGCTTAAGATACTAGCATTTATGACTGCTACATCATACTATTACAAGTCATATTATGCTTTTCCATGTGAAAGTCTTTTAGTAGCCCCTTCCCAAACTATATATCGCTTCAAAATCCTCACCTCATTTATGAAATATATGAACCCAATATAGGAAGGTCCTTTGAGTGGTACAGATGATTATTGGCCAAACCCCTAAAAGTTCTCAGTTTCCTTACTTTAAAGTGGCTATAATACCCTTCCTGACTGGTACACAGGATTGTTCTCAATTCAGGAAAATAATGAATGTTAAAACACTTTACAAATTGTAAAAGGTTACATAAATGACAGGGATTATTATTATAATAATAAGATTGGAGGTAATTACTGGGAAGATATGGTAGAGTGGAAAACCTGGTAGATTTTTAATCAGAGGACTTGAGTTCAATTTTTAATGCTATCATTTACTATCTGTATAACCTTGAGCAAGTTTCTTAATATATGTGGGCTTCAATTTGCTGTCAAGTGAGGGGATTAGGCTACAAGACCTTCAGGTTTCATTTCTCCCCTAAATCTATGATTCTATGAAATACTCCTCAGAATTAGATAAGCTACACTCAATGCCTGGGAAGATTTTCAGATTTTCTATGACCTATTGTGAGAATTATCCTCATTTCCTTAATCCAGGAGTGAATAGGTCCTAGATTTCAGGAGATTGTTGAATTTGGGTGAGGAAAAAATGTACTTTCACTAACATAAAACTGAAATTTAGTATTTTCTTCAATTGTGAATAGAGGCAGCAAATAATTTTCAGAAGGCTCTGTAGGGTTCACCAAATTTCCAACATGATCCATGACACAAAAGTCGTCCTAATGACAATTACATATCAGAATTGGTGATTGGAATTTAGTTCAATTAAGCATTTGTCATGAGACAATTGTGTGTCTGATAAGCTAAAAATAGGTACATGATTCAGATATTTAAGTAAATTATGGGAGCACGGGAAAAAATGTATCAGATTTTTAAATAAGGGAAAAGTTCATGACTAAACAAGAGACAAGGAGCATGATGAGAGGTAAAATGAATAATTTTGATTGCATTAAACAAAGGTTTGGCACAACTAAAATAAAGCAGTGAAAACGAGAAATAAGTCAGAAAACTATGGAAAAAATTTATATTACATTTCTCTGATAAAGATCTCATTTTGCAAATCTATATGGAACTGAGTCAAATTTATAAAAATAGGAACCACTCCCAAAATATTAAATGATTAGATGGTGTGAACAATCAATTTTCAGAAAAAAACAAAAAATATCAAGTCTCATAAAATCTAAATCATTAATAATTAGAGAAATTTAAAACAAAACAATTTTGAGACACTACTTCACACCCACCAGATTGGCTAACATGACAGAAAAGGAAAATGACAAAGACTGGAGGTAATGTGGAAAAATAGATACACTAATGCACTACTTTTAGAACTGTGAACTGGTTCAAACATTCTGGAGAACAATTTGAAACTATGCCCCAAGGGGCTATAAAATTTCATGCTCTTTGACTTAGAAATAGCACTGTTAGATCTATACCCCAAGGAGATCAAAGGAAAAGGATACATATGTGTGTATGCATGTGTGTGTGTGTGTGTGTGTGTGTGTACATACACATATACACATTTATAGCAGCTTTTTTTTGTGATGGCAAGGAATTAGAAACTGAAGGGATGCCCATCAACAGGGGAATGCATGAACAAATCATAATATATGATTGTGATGGAAAGCTATTTTGCTGTAAGATGTAGTTTTGATTTCAGAAAAATCTAGGAAAGTCTTATATGAGCTGATGCAAATTAGAGTTCTAAGAGAAAAATGTATACATCCACATCAATACTGTAATGACAATCAACTCTGAAGGTCTTAGCTATTCTTACCAACCCAGACAATTACAAAGTACTCATGATGAAAAATGCTATCCATTTCCATAGAGAAAACTGATTAACACTGAATATAGATTAAAGCATATTTTCTTTCACTTGATTTTCCTTGCCTTTTTTCCCCTCCATTTCCCAACATGACTAATATGGAAATATGTTTTGGAATGACATCATACATACATATATATATATATATATATGTATACACACACACACACACACACACACACACACACATATATATATATACATATATATATAAATATATATATATATAAAATCATAGATATCATATATATCATATTTCTTGACTTATTAGAAGGTTGGGGAGAATCCTGAGGGAAGAAGTGAATTTGAAACTGAGAATAATTTTTTAAATTTAATTATTTTTTTAAATAGAGACAGTTATGTGCCAGCACCTTGCATTTTCATACTAGTCATTCTCTGGAAAGACATTATCTCATCTCATGAATATGGTAGTCCAAATCAACATTTTCACTTTGTAGGGAAAATAAAACTTTTTAGCCAACTCACATTGAGGAAAAGTACAACTTCTCATGAGAATAATATGTGAATATGTCAGGCAGTTGTTCATGAGAACATATCCAAAGGAAATAAAGACAAACAACTGAAAAAGGAAGGGGCCTCAGAAGACATCATAGGCCAAATTATGCATTAAAAAATCCTCATTATAAATTCTTGACAAATGGTCATGCAGCCTCTACTTGAAGGCCTATTTACTGAAGGGATACTTATTACATCATGCAATCAATCAAATAAGCATTTATTAAACACCTATTATGTGAATGACACTGTGATAAGCCTTAGTGATTCAGATAGAAAAAAGAAACAATCCCTGCCCTTCCGTATTTTTTTTTTTAGTGGAAGAGCTCATATGTGAACTAATAGGTATCTCTAATGTAACCTCAGAGGAACAATATTTACAGCTGGGATTGGATTCTGAATTGAGACCAAATGTTCTTGGATCCAGAGGAAAGAAGGAAGAACACCTCAGGCATGGAAAATAATGATGCACAGGGACAGGAGATAGGATGTGACATATAATGAACAATTAGTAGACCAGTATAACTGTACTGTAAAGTGCATAGAAGAAAGCAATACATAAAAGTCTGGCCAAGGTATGAAGTACATATAATAACTTAACTGTGAAGAGCTTTAAATAGCAGAGGAATTCTCACCCCCTATTCAGTAAACTGAAATCCAGTAGAGGGTGAGAATGATATAGCCAAACCTAGGCATTAGGAAAACTATCTGGCAGACATGCAGAGTATGAATTGGAGTGGTAAAAGATGTGTAAGGAAGAAAAAACAGAGGACTTTTGCAATTATCTGGGTAAAAGGAGATGAGGGCTTGTCTTGGGGTGGTAGCTGTTTGAGTGAAATGGGCATATGCATGAGATGGTATGGATAAAGAATTTTCAAGTTGTGGGCATTCATTGGATATGTAGAGTGAGACTGAGAAAATGACAATGCAACGAGTTTGTGTAACTGAGTGATTGGGAGAGCAATAATAAGGAAGGTTCAACAACAATAGGGAAGGTTCAGATAAGTATGTTTGGAGTAGAAAAATAATGAGTTTGCTTTTGAACATGATGAGTTGGAAATGCCTACGCTGACATGCAGTTTGAAATATCTAGGTGGTAGTGTGTGACTGAAGCTCAGCAGTGGGCTGGCCATATAGATGTTGATAGTAGATAGGAGCTGATAAGATCATGAATTGAGATAGTAGAGAGATTTAAAAAAGAAGGAGAAGAAGAAGGAGGTCAGAACCTTGGGAGACACTCATACTTAAAAGGATAATCAGACATGTAAGAGAACCAGAATCCTGTCTTGAAAACCCAGAGATGAGAGAGTGTCCGTGCAAAAAGGTAATCATCAGTGTCCAGTGCTGCTGAGAGTTCAAGTAGAAGACTGAGTAAAGGTCAAGCAATATAAATTGGACTCTTCCACTTTACTGTGAACATAGTGCTAGAGTCAATTCAAATTGACTCACAAGAGTTTATTGTTAAATCAGCACATGATAAAAATCAAGATTGGCTGCTTTATTGTCTAGTCGTAAAGTGAAGAAGGAAGTGATAATGTAGATCATACTTTAAATTGTTATGCATAAATCTTGACTCACCCAGGGAGTCAACTGTTAAAAATATACCAGCACATCCCTGACATAGATTCACCAAAGAAATCCATATATTCTTCTAGAAATTATAGAAATTTTGCATATATAGCTCAAGTAAATTTCCAAACCACTGTTAATCTTATTCAGTTCAATTGTTTTACCAACCCAATTTTCTACCTCCAAGTATTAGCCACTAACTTTGAAAATAGGAAATTGGTTTAATCAAAAATAGGCTTCTATAGAAAACATTAGCTAATTTACTACATGCTTTTTTTTTTCTTAACTGGATCAGACAAATGATTTAGGATAATACTCAGGTGTTGGAACTTGAAATGCCATGGAGTTTATATGCATACTTTTTTTGTTGAAAAATGAAACTATTACCTCTTGGCTTTTTGAGAGAATCATAGGCCATGCAGATTGAAAAGAGGAAATTAATAACTTTCTGCTCTGAGTTCTTGTAGGAGTTAAGAAAGTCATTTTCATACTAGTCATTCTCTGGATAGACATCTCATGAATATGGTGGTCCAAATGGACATTTTCACTCTGTAGAGAAAATTAAACTTTTTAACCAACTCATATTGAGGAAAGGTACAATTTCTCATAAGAATAATATGTATGTATGTCAGGCAGTTGTTCATGAGAAGATACCCTAAAATCTAAAACAGTTTTAGAAAGAAATTAGGCAATTTGGTAGAGAGAGCCAAAAAGGAGCAGATTTCTGTGCTCAGGGTCTACAAGGCTTCCATTATATAGGATTTTGATGAAAGCTCCTGCACACAAGACAGACAGGAATTATCTGACAAAGCTATCATGCAGGAGTCAGACACAAATCACCTGGAAGAAATCCAAAACACAAGCTTGGGTGGATCCAAAACAAGTCCTGGGTATAGGGATCAAAAACAAGAATACTTTGGATGGATCTAGGACCTAGAGGAACCTGAAATTCCTTGGAGTTATCATTAATATTGTGAGGAAGTTATTGAGGTCAGGCAACATTCTGGCTACAAGCAAACTCCAATCACATAAAACCTGGATTTAAACAGTGTGATAATTTTCCAAACAATATAATAATGTATTTTTTCCACGTAGTTTATGGCATTAAATTAGAAGAAAACACAGCACTCTCTTTATATCATAGGAAAAACATAGAGCTATGGGTTACTTGAATGCTATTGTTGTTAATAAGAACCCAATTATAAAAGTGGTGTGTGTGTGTGTGTGTGTGTGTGTGTGTGTGTGTAATTCTCTGAAGTAATCTCTATAATGCCCTTCATGTTTCTCCTTCAGTTATTCAGATCAGTAATTCATGTTTGCTTTTCTGTGTACAGTTCCACATTGTTAGCCTTCTGGTTTGGTCAGGGTCTACTTTAATTACTGAAAATATCACAATAGCAGAACAAGTGTAGAACTGCCATTTCTATGCATTAATAATACTGAACCATGTAATGGTCGGTTTCTTTTTCCCCCTTTCAGTTAAAAATCAAATCCTTTTCAAAGTCATCCTTTATAAGGAAAAATCCTTCATAATGCCTCAGTATATTTCTGGCAACCCCAGCCTTGACGTTTGTTTTGTATAATCCACTTTAATTGGCTTTTTATATATGCTAATAATGAAGAGTTTATATGACAATTTGGAATGGTGAAAGGCAATAGAGCTGAGCTTTGAACTGAATAGATTACTTTTGGGATCCAGGTATATACGAGTGTTAAGACTGATAGAAAGAGAAGTGAAGAGTTAAGGTAGTTCTACCTCAATACACAGAAACTAGGCTTAAGATGGAACAGCTAGGTGGTGCAGTGGATAAAATGCTGGGCCTGGAGACAGAGTTTTTGAGTTAAGATCTGGCTTCAGATACTAGCTGTGTGACTCTCAACAAGTCACTTAACCCTATTTGCCTCAGTTTCCTCCTCTATAAAACGAGCTAAAGAAGGAAATGGCAAGCCATTCCTTTATCTTTACCAAGAAAACCCAAATGGAGTCATGAAGTGTTAGACACAATCAAAACAACTAAACAAAGGCTTTAAGATAAGCCTGTTTCTTGGACTCTGGGCAGCTAGATGCAGAGTGCATTGAGTTTGAATTAAAGGAGCAGAAGAAAGAGTTTCTCAGAATAAGTGGCTCATTGAGACAGCTTAGTCTGAAATGGGAACAAAAGGAGGGTAAAACAAAACAAAGAACAAAGATTTTTTTTTCTGCAATCCTAGGAGAGACTTCTAGGATGGGTGACTGAATAAAAAGGTACAAAACTGGACTCTAGTTACTTTATGTACCTGCGTTGCTTGTGCCTTCACATACAACCCTCATAGCTTCCATTAAATGGATTTGCAGAGCTCAACATTCATTAGCTGTGTGGGCTGAAAGAAAGGACTCAAATATTACTTTCATGGTTGCAGGAACTGAATCTGAATTTTTATTCTAAAAGCTGTTTTTCTACCCTATATTTGTATCTTTCTCCTTCCCCACCCCCCCCCCCCAAAAATCAGAAAACAAGAAAAACTGTCTTTTCCCTTAGCTCGTTTTGTACAACTTGAAGTTCCTTGTCTTGTCTCCACAGACAGGTTGTTTCAGGTAACTGAAAAGCTCCTCCTGCCTTTTAGAATCCTCAATTTCCTTTAAGACTCAGCTCATCTACCATCTCTTAAAGTCCTTCCTCCTCACTTGTTACCATGTTTCCTTCCTCCTCAAATAATAATATATTTACTTATCAATTCACTGTTTTTGTTTTGTTTTATTTCAGAGTAGATTATAACCTCCTTAATGGAATAGACAATTTGTTTTTGCTTTATCTTTCTCTTTTCTAGGCCTAGTTTTACAGTTTACAGGATATTAGACACTTAATAAATTTATATTTCTGTGAATATGAAACGTGAATAAGAACAACATGGGAGAAGTTGGAACAGTGAAGTACCAATATCTACCACTGTTGTACAGTGCAGTTTACCTAGCCAACAGACTTAATTTAAGAGCAGAAATAACAACCTTTTCCCCTATTACCACCCCACTCTCCACACCTTAATAATCAACTATTTCCATCCTATAGGTGGAGAGAGTTAGGAACCACATCACTGTCCTAGTCCCTTTCCCTTACTATAAAAATCTCTTAAAGAATTGTGTCTATAGACTAGCTCCATAAATGATTGGTCATAAATATAGGGTTTTTTAATTCTTCTTATTTCTTGTGATTATAACAAAGTTTACTAGTAACAAAAATGCAATAATTTATCTTTACTCTTAATTGTTTAATATTTTAATGATTCAAAAACCTATAATTTTTTCCGTGTAAATTCAGGATGTAATATTTTCAGAGTTGCAGTAGACAAAAACAAATAAATAAACGAATGAATGAATGAATAAAATGAAATAAAATAAAATAACAATCATCACTTTTGCAGTCAAACTGGTGATGGGCTTAAACCTCTTCAGGCTTAGCCAGGTTGGTGCAAGGGAAATAGATAGAGACCATCAAAAGACTTATGTTGATGCCCTTCAAATTTGATAAGAACTAGGAGAGTTTGCAAATTTCACTGGGATAGCCTTGAACCCTGCTTATTTGGACACTTCGATGAGACAGACAAAAAGGATTTGATCAAATGTACTAAGATTAGTGGTCAATGAACCCCACCCCACCCCAGATACAAGAAGAAAAAACAACCAAACAACAAAAATCATCTGAAACTGTCATGTTCATTAAGTATCATGATGGGATCTTCCTCTACTTCCTGCAGCAGCTTATGCATGCCATAATTTTTATATTTTGAGCTCCTCATATAGTATATATTCTGGGTAACAAATTGTCTTTCTTTTTAAAGTTTCCTGAAACTAATCCCTGTTACCTAGTTTTGACATATCTCCTCTCCCACTTTAATTACCTAAAACCATTTTTTCCCCTTAAACAATCAGATATACTAATATGGCCATATTTCTTTCTTTCTTCCTTATTTTCTTAGAAACAGTATGTCATGTGTCTAAGGATTATGCTGTTTCTAAAAATTAAAAAAAAATAAAAGGAATGGTTCAAGTCTTAGCTACAGGGTAACTATCACATGTAGGGGAATGAAAGGTGTTGGACTATTTATGAAAAAAAAATTCAGAAACATTTAATTGTACCTCTTACTACTTTCTTTTCATGTAGTCCCAAACTTTATGATGCTATACATGCTATTACATATATATTTCATCAAATTGAAATTTCTAAATCTCATACTTCTACTGTTTTGAAACAACAGTAATACCTAGCCCTTATATGTTGCTTTGTGCTGAGTTGTGTACCTAATCTGTTTCAGTAATCAACTTTACCGCATTTAACCATTATCAAATATATACTGTGTTGTAGTATAATTAGAAATCTGGTACTACCAGGGTCCCATTCCTTTCCACTTTTTTTCATTTTTTTCTTTTGAGATTCTTGACCTTTATTCCCCCTCCAGATGATTTTTCCCCTAATTCTTATAAAGTAATTTCCTGTTTACATGATTGGCATGACTGAATAAATTTAACTTAGTATTAACATTTTGTTACATTTGTACAGCCTTGGCATAAGAAATCAAAATTTCTCTGATTTATTCATGAATTTATTTCTGTAAAGAACAGTTTTTAGTTTTATTCATTTAGTCTTTTGTCTTGGTAGATAGATTCTAAGTCACCAAATGCATTTTCTTTATTAGCATAAGAAATTATCATTTCTATATGACAGGGCCTCCCCCTTTAAGAGAGTTCTCATGTTCTAAGAGAGAAAGAATTTTAAGGGCAATAATGTATGTCTTTCCCTCTTGGTGAACAATGCTTTTGAATCTTTTGTTTGGGCTGCTGAGCACTACAATACTTTTCTTTTCACTCATACTAATACACATATATACTCAATATACTCGAGGCACTATGTAAACATAGAGATTATTTTGCTGGTGTTAATTGATTTAGGGAATCTAAGGGTACTTTCGTCACAAACCCTGACATATGGTCATCTAAGATCTGCTCCAAAATCTTCAGAAAGGGGGAATCTTCTATACTAGTGGCAAACAGCTGATTCATTCAATAGACCTTCTGACTCTTTTCCTTAGGAAAGGGTAAATCTCTCTTTCTCGCTCTCCCTCTCTCTCTCTCTCTCTAACTCTCATCTCTAGAGATCAGCAATATCTGTCAAATTCCTGTTTCAGAAAGGCTTTCTAAGACTTCCACACATTTCCTCTGCCTTTGCCCTGACCCTCCCTCACTCCATCCTTCCCTGAAACCCAGTCTTTTTTCCATTGCTAATGCAAACTCTTATTCTCCCAGAATATAGCAGATGAGATCAGCCATTTGGGTGATTGCAATATTAAAACAGAATCAGTCCAGAGTCCTGCTGCTTCCATTATGGTTGACTTCCTGCTTTGCAAGGCTGTTATGAAGCCCTCCTGATCCTCGAATTGTTCCTTCCCAAACTTTGACTACTTGACAGATATCAGACACCTAAAATTCTTAGATACTTAAGGCATCTCAGGCCCAATCCCAAGCTTCTTGAGTTTTCCAGGCCCTCCTCTGAAAGTTACACATTGTCCAGCTTCCCTGCCCAATTTCTGTTTAGTGACTTGTTCTGAGGTCTGGGGTTAACTGCCCACTGCTCTTACAGTTGCCTAGGAAACAGGAGCCTTTTCTGAGAGTCCAATGAGAAAGACCTGAGCAGAAGTTCCTTTCTACAATGCCCTGGGGCAGAGGACCAGGACATACAGATTCAGCTTCAGTCTTTTCTCTTGCTTCCTTTGGCTCATGGATCCTTCTCTTATCTACATCCAACCATACTGGACTGAGGGCTAATTGATTTTGAATTTCTGCCCATTTTCCTTGACAAAACCCTCCAGTTCACTAACTAAGCTGTTACTCATGCTAAGCCAGAAACCCTGAGTGTGGGCCTTGGGTCATTTGAAAGAAATGATTACTTTGGTGTGATTTTTTTTCTTTTAATTACCATATGCTTCTGAGAAGTTACCTACAAAATATCTTTCATAATTAAGAACTGAGTCCCTAAATAATGAACTATTTAAAAAGATTTCAACCATCTTTCTGTGTTTAAAGTTTATTTTTGCCAAACTTTTTGTTTCTTTTTTCAAGAGATTTTCAATGTCACCCACTCAATGCCTATGCCCTTTGATACCTTTGATCACTCCTGACTCTGAACAGAAACATTTTTTGTTAACTCTGATGGAGACATTTTTAGCTTCTTTCAGATAGCTAGTTCATACCAGGAATCAAGGAAGAGTCCCTTGGCAACCATGATTATAAATTTAACTTATGTCCAGACACATATACCTCAAAAGCCTTCCATTCAAGACTTGTACAAGAAGCAGTTTTGTTAATCCTTTCTGCAAAATATTAGCTACTTAATTTTTTTTTCCTTCCACTATTATAAAAAATCAAATCTTTCATAAAGGCATTTAAGATTTTATACACTGTGTTAGATTCCCTGCAAAGAATATTAATCAGACATAAACCTTATCTCTTTAGTGTTTTTATTCTTAAAATAGTACTGAAACAGACAACATTATAGGGAATGGATATCATAGAAGAATAAACATCCAATGTAAACACTGCATAGTTCAAGTTATGAACCTTAGTGAATTTCATTGTGCAGAAGGCCTCTTTATAATACCTACACAAAAAAGGATAAAATTTGTGTTGTGGGTTTATTGTCCACAGTCAGTGGAGATTAAAGAAATGATTAATATTATAAATGATTTCTCAAACTTGAAGAAAAACCTTGCCTTGTTAGAGGATACATCAGTATGTTAGGGCTTTCTCCAAGCTCTTAGTATAAGAGAATGAGAAAAAACACAAAAAAGAAAGAAACTGAGATTTTTGTCTACTGGTCTGAGGATGATGCCTTGCTTCCTGGACCATGAGTGATGAAGCGAAATTGAGTTAATTGAAAGATTCCTGGAGGGACAGAGCCAAGATGGCGGCACAGAAGCAGGAAAACTCCGTGGCTCCCCCAATAACCACCTCAAATACCTATAAAATATGTCACCAAACAAATTTTAAAGCTAAAGAACCCACAAAGTGACAGACAGAAACAAATCTCTTCCTGAAGCTAGCCTGGCAGGCAGACAGGTAGAGTCCATCACAGCATGCTGGGAGGTGAGCCCAGTCCCACATAAGCCTGAGGTTTTAGCTTCAGGGTGGCCCCAACCAGCAGTGGCTAGAGCATACTTCATGAGAGGATTGGCAGCAGAGGTGGTTTCCAGTATTATCAACCCATAAATGCCAAAGAAAAAGTGAGAGGTCAGTGTAGAACTCTGTTGGGACTGGGGCAGATGGAGGAACATGTCTGGCCCCTGAACCTGGAGCTAGAAGTGGCAGAGGTGCAGAGGTCCTGCAGCCACCTCCACTTGGCTGCTTCAGAGATCCTGGCCATAGATCATAGTGGGGCCAAGCAACCATTCACAGGATAATTGCTCTTGCTTTAACCTGCCTAGATCTGGATTGCTGTCTTGGGTAGAGGTCCTGGGGTGTGTGAGCAGTGTGCCAGAGTTTTTGGGGGCTGCAGAGATGGCACCCTCCTAACAGCTCTGGCAGCTACAAAATCCCCAGCAATTTGGGACAAAGCTTTCCCCTCTGGAAGCAGACTTTTTTTTTTTATTTTATTTTAATTTTATTTTTTTCATCGACTTGTTTATTTATTATTTAAAAGATTCAGTTCCATAATCCTTTGAGTTTCAAATGTTCTTCCTTCCCTTCCCTCCACCCCCATGGTGGTGTGCAATCAAGTATAGGATCTGCAAATACTTTCACATTGTACAATAGTCCAGTTGTATAGAAGACTTGTAACCACTGGAGTGAACAATGGGAAAAAGAAAACAAAACCAAACATGAAAAAGAGTGATAGCATGTAGATTGCTTCAGTCTCCATTTAAACTCTGGTCTTTCTAGATCTTTCTCTGAATGTAGATATCTCCTTCCTTCCTGAGACTTGTAGAGTTGTCTTACACCTGTGCGTTGCTGAGAAGAGACCAGTTTATCAAAGCTGGTGGTCACGCATACTATGTGTCTGTGATTGCATACAAAATTTTCCTGGTTCTGCTCTTCTCACTTAGCATCAGTTTGTATAGGCCTTTCCAGGTGAATATGAAGACCATCTCCTCCGAATTTCTTATAGCACAATAGTATTCCATTACATTCATACACCATAACTTGTTTAGCCATTCCCCAATTGATGGGCATTCCCTTAATTTCTAACTTTTTGTCACCACAAAGAGAGCTGCAATAAATATTTTTGTACATATGACTCTTCTTCCCACTTGTATGATCTGTTTGGGATACAACCCCAGAAGTGGTATTACTAGGTCAAAGGGTATGCAATTATTTATAGCCCTTTGGGCATAGTTCTAGATTGCTCTCCAGAATGGTTGTATCAGTTCACAGCTCCACCAACAATGCATTAATGTTCCAATTTTTCCACATCCTCCCCAGCATTTGTTATTTTCCTGTTTTGTCATCTTAGCCAATCTGACTGGTGAGACGTGGTACCTCCAACCACATTTTTGATTCACGTTTGCATTTCTCGAATCAATAGTGATTTAGAGCATTTTTTCATATGCTTATAGATATCTCTAATTTCTAGCTCTGAAAATTGCCTGTTCATATCCTTTGACCATTTATCAGTTGGAGAATGACTTGTATTTTTAGAGATTTTACTTAATTTCCTGTATATTTTAGAAATGAAGCCTTTATCAAAGACACTGGTTGTAAATATTCTTTCCCAATTTCCCACTTCCCTCTTAATCTTGGTTACATTGGATTTGTTTGTACAGAAACTTTTCAATTTAATGTAATCAAGATTATCCATTTTGCATTTTATAATGCTCTCCAATTCTTCTTTGGTCATAAAATCTTCTCTACACCATAAAGCTGACACGTAAACTATTCCTTGCTTCCCCAGATTATTTACAGTATCAGCCTTTAAACCTAGATCATGCACCAATTTAGATTTGACTTTGGTATACGGTGTTAGATGATGGTCTATGCCCAGTTTCTGCCACACTATATTCCAATTTTCCCAACAGTTTTTGTCAAATAGTGAGTTCTTATCCCAGAAACTGGGTTCTTTGGGCTTATCAAACAGTATATTACTATAATCATTGACTACTGAGTCTTTCATGCCCAATCTATTCCATTCATCCACTACTCTATTCCTTAGGCAATACCAAGCAGTTTTGATGACTGCTCCTTTATAGTACAGATTAAAATGTGGTATGGCTAGGCCACCTTCTCTAGCATTTCTTTTCATTAATTGCCTTGGTATTCTGGACTTTTTGTTCCTCCAAATGAATTTTGTCACTATTTTTCCTAGTTATATAAAGTAATTTTTTAGTAGATTGATTGGTATGGCACTAAATAATGTAATTTAATTTAGGTAAAAATTGTCATTTTTATCATATTAGCTTGACCCAGTCACGAGCAATTGACGTTTTTTCCAATTAGTTATATCTGATTTTATTTGTATGAAAAGTGTTTTGCAGTTGTATTCATAAAGGTACTGGATTTGTTTTGGCAGGTAGATTCCCAAATATTTTATAATGTGTTCAGTAACTTTAAATGGGATTTCTGTTACTATTACTTGCCGTTGGACTTTGTTGGAAATATATAGGAATGCTGAGGATTTATGTGGCTTTATTTTATATCCTGCAACTTTGCTCAACTTATTTATTGTCTCAAGAAGTTTTTTACTTGATTCTCTGGGATTCTCCAAGTATATCATCATATCATCTGCAAAGAGTGATAGCTTAGTCTCTTCTTTGCCTAATTTGATTCTTTTGATTTCTTTTTCTTCTCTAATTGCTACTGCTAACAATTCTAGTATCAGATTGGAAGCAAACTTCTACTGTGGCAAAGACCTCAAACGTCAAGTAATTGAGCATGAGCAAGCAAAGGAAACAAAGCAAGCACAGCAATCCAAAGTTAAATTCCTTTTTTAGGGACAAAAAGGATCAAAGCATGAAACAGGAGGAAAACTACAAAAACAGAAATCCTGCACCAAATGCTTCCAAGAAAAATATGAATTGGTAATAGGCCATGGAGAATCATAAGAAGGATTTTGAAAATCAAGGAAGAGAAGTGGAGGAAAAATTGGGAAGAGAAATGAGAATGATGCAACAAAATCATGAAAAGAGAGTCAACAATAACACCTTAAAAATAGATTAACTCAAGTTGCAAAAGAGGCTCAAAAAGCCAATGAGGAGAAGAATGCCTTAAAAAACTGAATTTGCCAGATGGAAAAAGAATTTCAAAAGCCCACTGAAGAGAATAATTCCTTCAGAATTATATTGGAGCAAATGGAATCTATGTCTTTATGAGAAATTAAGATACTATAAAACAGAGCCAAACAAATGAAAAAAATAGAATGCAATGAGAAATATCTCATTGGAAAAACAACTGATGTGGAAAATAGATCCAGGAGAGAAAATTTAAAAATTATTAGACTACCTGAAAGCCATGATAAAAAAAAAGAACCTAGAAATCATCCTTCAAAAAATTCTCATGGAAAATTGCCCTGATATTTTAGAACCAGAGGGCAAAATAGAAATTTAAAGAATTCACCAATCACCTCTTGAAAAAGATCCCAAAAGGAAAACTCCTAGGAATATTATAGCCATGTTCCAAAGTTCCTAGGTCAAGGAGAAAATATTACAAGCAGCCAAGAAGAAAAAATTTGAATATTATGGAAAGACAATCAGGATAACACAGGTTCTAGCAGCTGCTACATTAAGGGATCAAAAGCATTGGAATATGATATTCCAGAGGTCAAAGGAGCTAGGATTAAAACCAAGCAAAACTGAGTATAATGTTTCAGGGGAAAATATGGTCATTCAATGAAATAGAGGAATTTCAAGAATTCTTGATAAAAAAAACAGAGTTGAATAGAAAATCTGATATTTAAATACAAGAAACAAGAAAAGCATGAGAAGGTAAACAGGGTAAAGAAATCATAAGGAACTTATCAAAGTTGAACTATTTATATGACTAATTAGAAAAACTATAATTGTAACTTATCAAACTTTTCTCAGTATAAAAGTAGTTGAAGGGAATATAAATGTGTATGTACATATGTATATATATATAGGAGGGTATGTATGCATATGAATACATATGTGAGTGTGTGCATATATATGTACAGGTATACATAGGCACAGGATCAATTGAATAGGAAGGGATGATATTTAAAAGGTGAAATTGAGAGGTCAGAGAAGAATATAATGAGAGAAGTTGGGGAAAGACAGAATGGGGGTAAATTATCACATATATAAGAGGCAAGGGATTACTGTTACAATGGAGGGGAAGAACAGGAAGGGAAAAAGGAATGGGTTTACCTTATTCTCATTGAATTTGGCTTAGGGAGGGAATGACATACACACAAAATTTGGTATCTTGCCCTACAGGATAGCAGGGGGAAGAGGGATGGGGGCAAGATGATGGAGGGGAGGGCAAGTTGGGGGGAAGGGCAGTTAGAAGGACACACTTTTGTAAAGGGACAGGGACAAAGTAGAGAATAGAACAAGTGGGGGTGGGATAGGATGAAGGAAAATATTATCTGTCTTTCACAACATATCCTCTATTCTAATGCTTTGTGTGACTACACATGTACAACCTATATTGATTTGGGTATCTTCCCAGTAAGGTGACAAAGGAGGAAGGCAAGGAATCTGGAATTCAAAGTTATAAAATCAAATGTTTTTTAAAAATCATTATTATTTACATGCACGGGGAAATAAGATATACAGGCACTGGGGTATGGAGATCCATCTTACCCTACCAGAAAGTCAGAAGGGGAATGGTGGAGGATATAGGAAAGAGCAGATTGGGGTAGGGGGTATACAGTGGGATTGCTATTTTGGGGTGGTGGGTAGGGGAAAGATTGGTGGATAATTTGTAACTCAAAACCTTTTGGAAATGAATGTTGTAAACTAAAAATAAACATAAAATTTAATTTAAAAAAAAGATTCCTGGAGCTCAGCCATATATGCATAAGACTAAAGAGATACCAGCCACTTAGGAAAATTTCTTCCACCACCATGTTACCGAAATTTTAATATCCCTTTTCCCTGACTCTCTTCTCTGTCCCTCACAAGTTTAGTGTAGGTTTTCCCTTCTTCCTATCCCATGTTGACTGCCTCCTGGTGTTCCATCCTTTGCTGAATAGCTCAATAAGCCCCTCTTCAATCCCAATATCTTAAATAATAGCAGTGTTCTCACATACTCTCAGTTTTTGTAGTTTACATAGAACCTTCATAATGTTAATTCAGCCATGTACATGTTTTACTACTGAGCTGACTTGCTGGTAGGGCAGTCATTGTTTGCCTCAAATTATCTCACATGGCTATAAAACTCCACTGAATTCCTGGTGACCTAAGGATATTATTTTTGGAGTATAGAACTCCAAAGTTCCCTGCAAATACCCAAGTCTTCCGGGTAAAGCTTTTTGAATGAAGCTCTATTTACTTATTTTGGCTCACTTATTATTGTATGATTCTTTATTGTTGTACTTTGAACTTATTAGAAAATTTACTTTAAGTGGGAAATCACAACAGTCAAAAACTTGAACTTTCTTTTACTTTTGTGGGATTCGATATTGGTCATACTAGGGCATATCCCCCACATTAGAGAATCCAAACCTTTTCCCTCGTTGTCGCCATCCCAAAGTATTTCATTTTTAAAAAAATTTTCATCTTCCCTATGTATCCATAACAAGCATAAGTAATCATAAACAAAAGATATATCTATTCTAGAGGGCCTTAGCCTTAAATGAGACAATTTGATTTAGTAGATGGTACAGAGTACTTGTTAGAAGATTCAAGTTCAAATTCTGCATCTAGTATCTATTAGCTGTACGGCCATGGCCAAGTCGATTATTCTCTTAGGTCCCAATATTTTCACCTCTAACATGCCTTCACTATAACCTCACAGAGTTGGTGGGAGGAAAGCAATTGGTTAAATGCTAGGATATTAGAGAAGTGTTAATTGTTGAATTATTTCAGGTCAAAAGGGGAGACTAAGATTAATATTTAGAAAATTGTATACTCTCAGGGGACTCATAAAATAATGAAAACAGAGTTAACCAAATGTCAGCTTGTTCATTATGATTGGAAACACACACAATATAAAAATGATAAATCAGTTGACATTTTTTATAGTCTTAGTGTTCTATGAGAAAACTGAACTCATCTATCTTCCTTCTAAACTAATCTATTCAATGCTAATGATTTGCTGTAGTAAATTAGAAACTGGATATTAATTTAATGAGTTTTTTTTCTTCCTAATAACCTAAGTCTAAATGACATCGCAGTTTGTAAACCACATACTTATTTAAAACATTGCAGGATACAAATAATACTCTTCCATGAAGTTCTAGGTTAAGTTCTGAATTTGATTACTTGAATTCCTTGATAAACCAAAGTTCAATAAAAGGTTTTTTTAAAGGAAAAAAAACAACTGTTAACATAAGCCATAGACCCAGGTATTTTACATCTCAGAATGTGGCAATTTTTAAGAAGGCTTATTTCAAGTCTTGTGCTATCTGTTCTAGAAAACATACTGAATTTATGAAAAATTAATTACTTTTATACATTTTTAAAATTCAATTACAATTTTAAATGAGGCATGCCCAGGAGTTGTGTTGACTCATGTCATTTACATAAAATGTCAGTCAAGTTGGCAGCAAATTCGCCCTTTTGCTGTCCTTGGACCAGAGCAAATGACACCAAAGGCCATGTTATCATTAGCAGTGCCAATCAAAACAAGAATCAGTCAGTCATTCATCTTCTCACTAAATGCATGAAAAATGGAATTAGCTCTGAATTGTCACATTGCTTCTTGGGTAATGACACCAATAATTGATTAAATTACTTCTGCGAAATGCCTGAAATTTCACTTATATATTAAATTTTTGATAGCAATTCACTTTATTTAAGATCTGGTCTGACAAAGAATGAGTCAGCTTGAAAGTTTTTAAACATCCAGCATCTATTTGATTAAAATGATATGATGCTTTAGAAAGAACTGATCAAATAATTTTCTAAAGGACTTATTTCAGCTAACCATTTTTAAAATCTCTTAAAGTACAAGAGTGGACAGGAGGGATAGAATAATAGAAATAAGAATGAAAGATGTATGAAAATAATAGAAATGTCCTCTACCCACATACTTATAACCTAAAAATCTTTTAAGATGCTTAATTTCAAGATTTTAGAAGCCATGTCAAATGAGGAAAGGCTGAGGGAACTAGGGATGATTTAGTTGGCAGAATCTAAGGTTTACCAAGAATATAAATATCTACAAATATTTCAAGTGTTATTAGGCTGAGGAGGAAGGTGTAGCCATATTAGTATTAATAATAAGAATTACAACAATTATTATTTTGCTTTAGAGAAAACTAAAATCAGTGGGTCAAAGGTTATGTGAAGGGGTAGATTCTGGATTGGTATGACATAATTTTCTTCATTAATAGTTATTTCAAAATAGAAAACACTATTTCAAGATAATAAAACTACTTACCTAATGGTTTATGGTTTACAAAGAATTTTCTTCATATATTTGTGAAGTAGGTAGTACAAATATTTCAAATTTTCAGTTTTAGGTGGCTCATGTTAAATGATGTGGTCACTACAATAGTTTATACTAGGCATGGAATTTAAACCAAATCTTAGGATACTCACTATGAGGTTTTACATTAGAGATGACTAGATTTCATATACTGGTAGAAGAGGTAGTAGCCATGAGGAGGAGATTGGACTGAACAAACTCAAGTCTCTTCCAACTCTTAAGTTGCTGCTTCTTGCTAGTGAGAAAGAAGCTATATGTGTGAAATTACTTGTTAATGGTTACCATGCCAATCTAAATGAATGGAAAGTAAAATAATACAAATGTAATCAATTTGAGGAGCAGCTACGTGGAGCAATGGGTGGAATGTCAGCTCTGAAGTCAGGGAGATTCATCTTCTTGAGTTCAAAATCTGGCCTCATATACTGACTAGCTGTGTGACCCCAGGAAGTCGCTTCACATTTTTGACTTCTGTTTCCTCATCTGTAAAATGAGCTGGAGCGGGGCAGAGCCAAGATGGGAGAGCAGAAGCAAGAAATTCCATAAGCTACTTCCCCAACCACTTTCAATGCCTGTAAAATATGATTCTAAACAAATTTTGGAGCTACAGAACCCACAAAGTGACAGAGAGAAATATACCTCTGACTGAAGGCAGCCTGGCAGGCAAACAGGAAGGGTCTATAGCACCAAGCTGGGAGCTGAGCATAGTCCAGCATGAGCTGTGTTAAGCCCGGGGCGGCCCCAACCACCTGCCCAGACTGGTCAGAGCTGACTTTGGGAGAATAAATCACCAGCATCTGTAGTGGTTTCCAGACTTTTCAACCCATAAACTCCAAGGAGAAAGTAAAAGGGAAGTGGGGAACTCTGTTAGAACTGGGTGAAGGAAGTGTGTGGTGCAGCCACTGCTTCCAAGGAGAGAGGTGGCAGAGGCTCTGTGGCTGCAGCTGCTGCTGCTTGACTGCCTCTAGAGCTCCTGGCCTGCAGATCACAGGGGGCCAAATGACCATTCAGAGGGTAATCACTCCTGCTTTGACCTGCTTGGATCTGGATCATGATCTTGGGTTGTGGTCCTGGGGTTTGTGACCATTGTTCCAGAGCTTGTGGTGGCTGTAGAGAGGGAACCCTCTTCAGACCTCTGACAACATTTGTGAAAACCCCAGTGATTTGGGACAAAGCTCTCCACCTTGGAAGCAGAGTTCTACCATGGCAAACAGCTTAAAAGTCAAGTAATTGACTGGCAAGATGAGCAGGCAGAGGAAGCACAATTAGACCACAGAATCCTTTTTTGGGGACAAAAACAAACAAAACATGGAACAACAAAGGCAAAACTCTTGCATCAAAACCTTCCAATAAAAATATGAACTAGTTAAAGGCCATGGAAAAGCTCAAGAAGGATTTTGAAAATCAAGTAAGAGAAGTGGAGGAAAAATTGGGAAGAGAAATGAGAATGATGCAAGAACATCATGAAAAGAGAGTCAGTAGCCTGCTAAAGGAGACCCAAAAAATTGCTGATGAAAATAACACCTTAAAAAATGTACTAACTCAAATGCAAGAGTCCCAAAAAGCCAATGAGGAGAAGAATGCCTTAAATAACTGAATTTGCCAAATGGAAAAGGAATCTCAATAGCTTACTGAAGAGAATAATTCCATCAGAATTAGATTGGAGCAAATGAAAGCTAATGACTTTACAAGAAATCAAGATACTATAAAACAGATCCAACAAATGAAAAAAAATAGAAGGCAATGTGAAATATCTCATTAGGAAAACAACTGACTTGGAAAATAGATCCAGGGGAGATAATTTAAAAACCACTGGACTACCTGAAATCCATGATCAAAAAAAGAACCTAGAAATCATCCAAGAAATCCTCAAGGAAAATTGCCCTGATATTCTTGAACCAGAGGAGAAAAAGAAATGTAAAGAATCCACCTATAGCCTCTTGAAAAAGATCCCAAAAAGAAAACTCCTAGGAATGTTTTAAAGTCAAACTCCGGAGTTCCCAGGTCAAGGAGAAAATATTACAAGCAGCCAGAAAGACACAATTTGAATATTATGGAAACACAATCAGGATAACACAAGATATAGGAGCTTCTATATTAATGGAATCAAAGGGCTTAGAATATGATATTCTGGAGGTCAAAGGATGTAGGATTAAAACCAGGAATCACCTACCCAGCAAAACTGAGCATAATGCTTCGAGGGAAAATATGGTCATTCAATGAAACAGAGGG
>CM053583.1:342403822-342416445 GCA_028627135.1 Pseudochirops cupreus
CTCTCTCTCTCTCTCTCTCTCTCTCTCTTTCTCTCTCTCTCTCTCTCTCTCTCTCTCTCTGTCTCTCTCTGTCTCTCTCTCCCTCTCTAGCAAAGTGGCACAAAGTATAGAGCACTAGGTGTGGATTCAGGAAGACTTGAATTCAAATTGTGCCTGAGACACTTACAAGCTATGTGACTCTGGGCAAGTCACATAATCTCTCTTTGCTTTAGTTTTCTCATCTTTAAAAAGAAGATAATAACAGCACCTATGTTTCAAGGTTGTTTTGAGAATCAAATAAAATACTATTTGGAATGCTTAGCAAACTGACTGGCACATAGTGCTATATAAATGCTTATTCCTTTCTAGGCATCTATCTATCTATCTATCTATCTATCTATCTTTCTTTCTTTCTTTTTCTTTTTTTTTTCTTTCCTTCCTTCCTTCCTTCTTTCCTTCCTTCCTTCCTTCTTACTTTCTTCTGGTTTTAAGAAGTAAAATATTTTCTGTAGCAAAAGTTTTACATAAGAAAAATTCCCAATGAACTTATATTGAGATATTGGGAAACACTCATCTAAAGTATTTATTCCATCATGCACATAAGTAATTGTTTTTTAAAGTCCAATTATGTGCTTGTATTCAGTTTCCTTAATTGCAGGGTCAATCTTGATCAATTAAACAAAAAAATATTACTGTTTACTATGTGACAGGCACTAGGTATACAGATTAAAAACAAATGAAATTATTTTATCTTGCTTAGTCAGTCAATTGATTAATAGATCAGTCAATGAACTAAGTGGGGGAGGAAAAGAAAGGAAGGAAGAAAGGAAGGAAGGAAGGAAGAAAGGAGGAGGACAAGGAGGAAGGAAGGAAGCAAATGAATGGCAAAACAATTCTTTCCTTCAGAGAGCTTATATTCAGTGACTGATTAAGTTAACTGTGGCGGGTTTGTGTATTTTCTAAAGACTGTATTTAGTAATTAGCGATACTTAGCCGTTGATTGCTAAATAAGTGACTGATTAAGTTAATCTAGTTGCCCCATGAGTGGAAGAGAGATTTGTATTCTGAAATGACTGAATGATTAAGGAGCCAAACCCTCCTTTTGTTCTTTCTTCTAAATACTGTGACCACTTTGGTGAAAACTATGTGGCCATTCTAATAATAAGCTGTTGTGAACACTATATTGTGATTTTCTGTGACAAGATGTAATGTTGTAATGTTACAATTACATTACAATGATGTAATATTGCACCTTGATTTGTTGTGAATGTTTTCCTTTGATTTGTTCTTAAATACATAGAGTGTTCACTATACTGTGCAATCATAACCTTAAAAGCTGTTCACAGTAGCATTCTTCTGAGAAGCTGCTCCTGCGTGGCATTACAGTAATTTCAGAGAGGGAGACACAAGCAGAAAGACCTCTTGTAGAAAAAAAAAACTTTTGAATTGAGTCTTAAAGGAAGTCTAGAGTTCTAAAAAGCAAAGTCGAAGAGGGGAAAACTTTCTAGGTGTGAGGAACAGCTAGCTCAAAGGCAAAGAGAAGTAAGAGGGAGTGTTATGGGTGAAGTATAGCAAGTTGACAAGTACCATTGAAACTTTGAGTATGTACAGGAGTAATGTGTAAGGAAACTGCAGAGACAGGAAGGGGCCAAGTTGTGAAGAGAAGAGGGAAACAACGTTGTAAAAGATTATATCTGAAATTGCTAAGTGAGAGTTTGAGAAGGGGTATTATTTTTACCTATGGTGATTAACAGTTACTTCATAATAAAAGTTTCTGTTTCCCACCCCCCCAACCCCTGCAGATGGGGGAAAAGAAAAAAAATAATCTGCTATCCTGTTCATCAATTACATATTTAGAGTCTGAAGACCAGAGTGTTTTGTAATATTTGAATCACTGTACAACTATAAGTTGCTGTGAACATTTAAATTATGAATGAAGTATTGGTACTAATTCGATTTGACCCTTGTGAGCTTCTACGGTCCTGGTCTACTTTATATAGTCCTGTGGCTGACACTTCCCCCAAACAAACAGTTGTTGTATAGGCATGCTGCTGGTTTCAGAAGAAACTAGAGCTGTTCCAAAGGTTTTGAGCAGATACTTAGTCATTTCTCAACGCAACAAGCATTTACTAACTTCCTATAACATGCAAAGTAAAAGACAGAGCTGGTTAGTCAATAGTGAGCAGCTCAGAGTCAGGAAGGCCCAGGTTCTAATCTTACCTCTGACATATACTGTTAGATAAAAATTCATGAGGTGAAAGTTTTGTTCTTGAGGCCTAGGTTGCTTCTGGACCCAGTTGCCTCCAGGGCTTATTGTTTGCTGATTCAGGTGAATAGGCCTAAAGGTGTTTGAACTTCACTCAGCCCAAACTTCAGCCCTTCCAGGTCCTGTCTTTCCCAAGGTCCTCTCAAGTTCTCCCTGGAGAACAATTGCCTTACCGCTTTATTTCTGCCACTCTATGTTCACATTGAGATTTGTTTGTGGAGGAAATCTGAAGTACCTGGAATTTTCTGACCTACTCTACCATCTTTGCAGAATACATTTGTCAGGAAAGATCTGCCTTCTTTCAAAACGGAGGTCCCTATGTTTATCAAATCATGGGTCATGAGGAAAAATAGGCTAGCCCTGTTTCCATGGAAGAACATGGGTCAAAAGTTGTGCATGATTTTTAAGCAGGAGAAAACAACAACAATGATAACATATGTCTTGAATTAGAGGGAATAATCACATCAGATATTAGAGGTTCTTAACCTGGGATCCATGAGCTTATTTTAAAATATTTTCATAACTATTTCAATATATTTGTTCTGTTTTAAAATCATATATACATAAAATTTATGATGTTGAATACACTATTCTGAGATGTCCATAGACTTCACCTCCCTGCCAAGGGGGATTATGGAACAAAAAGTTTAAGAAAGCATTTTTTTTCCATTAGCTCAAATATCTCTTCACCTATATAGAGATCCTGAAATTTCCATTTTGGGAAGAAACAGATCACTTGTGATTCTCTTGTTTTCAGAAGATGTAACCCTAATGCTTACAAATGGAGGATCCTGATTTAACCATCTCGAAGATCCAGAAAGAGTCCTCCTGGAGAGAGTTATTGGTTATTGCAATTTAAAAAAAAATCATAATACCTTGACTTTCTCATGTTTATCTGGAAGTTTGCCACTATAAAAATTGAGGTGTCAGTGGTAGGAACAGAAAAATAAATAATAGCTGATTAGACATTGGTCATTTAATTCAGATTCATTCCAGGCTTCGTCTCAGTTTAAGAGTTAGGGCTTCCAGTTTCTCTTACTATAGTTTCCTAAGTTTTCTATCAGACTCACTGATTCATGTGATAGTTGATGAGGTCCATAGTTTCAGATTATAGGAAAAGCTATGATCCCTGAAAAACTTAACTGACCTAACAATTTAGAAATTCTCAAACATCCACAAGATGTATTTTTGACAAATAGTAATGGGGGTGGGGGGAAACACAACTGGCTTGATCCTAAAAAGATGGAGTAAGGATCTCCACCTGCAGCAGAACATGTACTTCGGGAACTTGAAACAAATTGAGGTAAACATTTTACTTGATAGAAAGTTTGGGTATGAACTTTCTGGGCCACCTAAGAGTATCTCAGGAGTTGTTAGGGTTTAGAATGCCAAGGAATGGGAACAGTGTCTTCCAGAACAGTCACAAGGTGGTGATTTTCATGCCTGTAATATAAGCAGAGTCTCTCTTTTTACCTTCATGAATAAGAAGGGATAGGTCCTTCCCCATTATATAGTTACAAGTGGAAAATGTCAGGGATGGGCAGGAATTATGTAAAGGAGGGAAGATTTTGATCAGCCCTATCTTTGGAGACCCTATGGTTCAGATCTGGTGGCAATGAGACCAGTCCACTGGGTCCAACTTAGATTATGTTAAAGAGAACCTCCAAGAACTGGACAGCCAATGAAAACTCATTCTAATCCAGGGCCTGACTTAGCAACTAGGATACATTTGCCTATTCCAAAGCCAAACATTTGTTTCCATTGTCCCATTTCCTAGATTCACTATCAGATGGTACCCTTGGGCTTTACTTTTACTCTAAATATCTAGTGGAACTGCTTAAGGAAATTCCAGTTTACCTAAACAGCAAATGTCCCTCCTTGAAACTGCTAATGATTCCCTGGGTTACCTGACCCAGGAATTACTTAAAGAGAGGGGCCAGAGTATAAGCATGGAGACTTTATGTATAATCATATTGGCAATATAGAGGGCTAAAACAAAACTAAAATAATGCTAAATCTTCAATATGAATCTTCATTCACTAATTTGTAGTATGCTAATAAAATGAAGTGCCAGAATAAATTAAGACTGAGTAAGAGGACAAAGGCAAAGATATCTCGAGAACAACTCTTCTAAAAATGCAAAACAGTAAATAAATAATAACAATACTCGAAGAAGATAGTAAAAATGAATATATGGTCCCAAAGAGGAGGGAGGTATGAGAATGACAGGGCAAATAAATTTCATAGGAACTGACACAGAATGTCAGAAATGTTGCTATGAGATTTAAAGTCTTAAAACTAATTTAAATATACTTACCATGCATGTTTTATAGGTTGTGTGGAAGTTCAAGATACCTTTTAAAATAATAAAAAAAATAGCAATAAGAAAAAGAAGGGCAGGAATATTAGACAAAAGATTCCTAGTATATGTAGGAGACAGAAGGATGATAGGGTTAGAATTTAATCTCCAGAAATGTGGTTAAATAGATTTAAGTGCAAGCGGCCAATTTTACCTGGTCAAATCTAGATTGATTAAATTAGTACTACCAGGCTCTGGTACATCAATGTATTTTTTAGGTCTGGCTTAATAAGTAGGGGAAACTCTTTTTCATAGCTGCCATATTAATTCATTAGTGGCCTCCTTATGTTCAAATACATCTGATAAACATCTACTGGAATCTTCCAAGTTTCTAAACTGAGCCATGAATGAATACTTTTTAATGGATGTATACTGTATGTAACCTACTGAGCTGGCTAAATTGAGGATCCCACTTTCATAAGTGAAATGAAAATTTGGAAGGTTTTTCATTTTATCATATGTCTATATATTTCTATATTATATGTGTACATATTTGTGTATATGTATACTTATTAGTATTATTTTTATCAGGAAGCAACCAGGGTTAAGTGACTTGCCCAGGGTCACACATTTACTAAGTGTCTGTGGCTAGATTTGAATTCAGATCTACCTGACTCTGAGACCCATACTGTATCCAATGAGCCACCTAGCAGGCCCCATATATGTACACATTTTGAGGAGAGATTATTGAAGAATGAAAGTAATTCTCTGAGTTTGAGACAAATGGGTTGGATAATTCTATGTGGGATCAAAGAATCTAAATCTCTATCATAAAGACTAGAGACAGAATCAACAGATCATTTTCTATTTCAGATGTTAAAGGTAGTACATTTTTTTTTTCTTCTCAGGTAATACTGATAATCTCGAATCCTTGGAAGAACTTCTTCATACTAGGAAAACAGGCTACTCTGCAACTGCCCTAACCCAAGGCAGCGTTGTGCAGCTGCATTGGTACAGAGGACATAAAAGGAACTTTGTCACAGGGATAATTATGAACTGCTCATTACAGCAGTGGCTTTCCTTTAGGGCCCTGAAGAGGTGACTCCTTCCACATGTGATACAAGGAATCCTAGGGAGAGATAGAATATTGGTAAAGCAGTATATAATTTCACTTAAAAGGAAGAGGCAAAGTCTAATAACAAAGAGAAAGTGAGAGAGTCTTTATTATAGGAATTTAAGGCAAATAGAGATTTGCTGGTTTTTGATAAGTCTTTGAGTAGGTGAAATTTCCAAAGAGTCTAGAATTGACCAAGACTTGGGTTCAGAAGTTCAAGAATCATGAGCAGAAATCTTCAGGAACAGTCACAAATAAGATAGTGCTTGACTTCCTACAATACTGATAAAAGTTTCTTCCTCACCTTCAATGATGAGAAGGCATGAGTCCTCCCCAATCTCTATGTCTTTCCCATGATGAGGAAGAAATTGGGAGAGAAGTAGACAAGTATTGGATGAAGGACTCTTGATGGTTCTTGACACGGGCAACAGACTATAGCACCCCAATATTTGCTCAGAACACTCAATGCAATGGCAGATAGAATCTGGTAAAATGAATCTAGTTCTACATGGGCCAGCCTAAATTAGAATAGACAGAAATTCAAGCACTTGTCAGATGATTAAGGATTCATTTGAGTCCACAGCCTGGCTATGTAACTGGAAATTTGTCAATTATTCCAAGGTAAAATTCACTCATCCCATTTGTCAGATTCACCAATTTGTGACCACATTGTATTTCACATTACCTATTAGAATCTTTATTGCATTTTTCATGCAAGTTCTGAACTGAACCAAAAGAGGGCAGTTTTTATATATGTATTAGAAAACAAACAGGTGTCAAACCATTTACCTAGATGGAGAGGCCTTACTTTCAGGTGGATTGTATGGAAATCTCTGCATTACTTAATAGTTCTACTGAAGTGGCCAAAAAGGAAAAACAAAACCAAAACGCAACCAAACACACAAAAACTAAAAAAAAGAAAACCTTATCAATTATTTCCTATTCCAAAATAATTGTTTTGGATAGACTAATTAGAAGTAATAAAAAGAAATTATATGAATACAGTACAGATGAGGTGACTATTTCAATCTGTGATCTAAGTGACATATTCTGCTTAGCAAGGAATATTTTCCAAGTCCATAGAATATCCTCCATTTCTGGTCTAAAAGTATATATTTTTTTCTGACCTGTAGGGTCTTGCTTTCAGCTATGGAGGCATAAGAATCCCACGTTGGGAAGAAAGGTCACCCTGTAATAATCAAAACTTGCACTGGTATCCCCAGACAAACCACAAAGACAGGATATCTACAGGGAAGTCTGTAGTTCTTGTGGAGTCAAGGGGGAATGGCAGGACTTGGAGATGGTATCTCTTTTGCTACAGCAGGATATCAGTACATTTACTTCGGACAAGTTAGGCAAAAACCTGGGTCCATGGACAACATTACAAGAGGCGATACCGGAAATTCTTTTACCTTCTATTATAATTGCCGGGGGATTCTGTTGGAGAAGAAAAATAATTGCTTTGATACAAATGAGATGAAAAGTTCAGCCTGAAATTCATTCCTATTTAGCAGGAAGCATGTCTTTCATCCATATATTCCTTTTATTTCAGACCTTACAGCAGTGCTTTTTCATCCTTTAGGGATATTAGGTAATTCTTATAAGGAAAACACAAGACCCTACATAAGGCTAAGACAGGGTACTCTGTAATTGCCATATCCTGAAGTAGGATTCAAAGACAGATAGCATTAACAGAAGAGCTTGTGGCCATAGTTAGAGGATTAAGGGTGCTTTTCTTTCTTTTTCGTCTTTCTTTTGTGTGTGTGTGTGTGTGTGTGTGTGTGTGTGTGTGTGTGTGTGTGTGTGTTGCAGCCACTTCTTAACTCAGTAGCCTAAGGGCCAGCCTTAGGCTGTATTCTCAGGAGTGACTGAAGAGACCAGAGGCAAGAGAGAAGCGTACAGCAGCTGTCCTGCATTGTATTGTAGCATCTTCCTTATATACCCTAGAGGTAACATGATTAAAGCATAATCTCCTCATGCACTGGAGGAGTGGGCCAATGGAGGACAGGCCGAGACAGTCATTTCAGCTGCTGTTCATCAGGCGAGCAGTCTCTCAGGGCTTGCCTGTGAGCTTAGCAACTGGGCTGTGACCCTCAGCACCACAGGTGCTTTTAGACTCACACTGATCCCTACATGTGTGTGTTTGTTTTGTTTTGGATTCTTTTTACTCTTAAATGTAAGCATTTAGAAGTTATCAGTAGTTAGAGTCATTTAAGGGCCAGATATTTGCAAGCATAATGCAAAAAATGCCAGAGAAAGATAGTGTGGAGAAGTTAAACATAAACAGGACAACCAATATATTCCTTTAAAAGCAATGATGAGGGAATGAAGCCCAAGAAGAAATAATTGAGACTGATATCAGAGAACGGAATTTGATACAGAGAAAGACTTACTGGACAAACAAGTGACAGTATGGAATTCTCAGAGGTCCTAGAATTGATTAGAACTTGAGTACAGTATAGCAAGGAGTAGGGCCATGTGCTCTCTGGAAGAATTACAGTCAATGTGGTGGTACACCTGTCTGCAACATAAGAAGTATCCCTCAATTTACCTTCAGGGATAAGCAGGAACAGCTTCCCTACTTGTGTAAGAAAAATTGACAGGACAGGATAGGAATTTTAGATAAAGGATTCTTTGTGTGTTTATCAGACTAAAAGAGGCTGGTTTGGAATCTGATCAAGCCTTACTTTGGGTAAATTTACAGATGAAATACAGTAGGATTGGGTTACATAGAATGTATCTACAATATTCAGCTATTGAAGACTCTATGAAGTCCTAGGACTGTGTAAACATTTGGAAGTTATCAGTCTATTACAAGGCCAAACACTTTTTTTTCTTTTCTTTTCATGTTTCCCAGTGTTATTTGTGGATCGATGATGTTTGACATTGTGTGAGTCCTTGTGAAATTCCTTAATGACACTGTGAAGTGACCTAGTAGTAGGAGATCTTTGTCAATGTACGTGGGAGTTCATTGGGCTGCCTGAGCAGCAGGCCAACTGAAGATGAATTTGATTTCACATGGTCTGTGAGGGATTCTGTCAATAAATTTAACTGACTTTAAGATTTAAAAAAATTGATAGCTTCACCTTCTTAGATACTTGGTTAGATAAAATTAATGTATAGTACTGGTCAATATCTTAGTATTTTTCAGATAGAATGAGCACATGAGCTTGGGAACAAAAGAGAAAATCTGAGTTAGGGCAGTGAGGTGAGGAGGACAGAAACTTGGCTCAGAACTACAGAATACTCTTCATTTCTGAATCTGTAGGGTGAAAACATTCCCCATAGCTCTATGTATTTAGCTTATTTTGTATGTATTGTAGTGGTGCAAATATTATCTGATTTGGGATTCCAAAACATATTAGTAACGGTAGGTAGATAAGAGAGTTTATAGAACTATGGAGAAAGTAGAAAGTAATGAATATGGATAGTTGGAGGGTTGGGACATTATTGGGTGTTAGTTGATGGGGGATGTGTAGTCCTGCCCGGGAACATGAGCACCAGAATATGCTGAGAATGCAGAAGGACAGAAACACCATAAACACAGAGTCATGATAGAATTATGCCTCTGGGTCAGTGTGTCCTGTTTCATTCTGCATTTCACAAACCTGATGTTCTGTTGATATGCTCTGTTCCGGGCACGTGGACTCTGTCCTTTCTTTATGTGTTTACCTGACCCTTGTGGAATCAGAGGTGATTACAGGGCAGGTGGGCTATTTGTCAAAGGGGCTCAGTAGGGGGATAAAAGAGGAGAAGCGCCGGGGATGAAAAATGGATGGAGAGAAATAAAGCTGTCTGCTGATCACTAACTCTTCTGGTTCCTGACTCTGCTTTGTTGAATGCGCTGGCTGCATCCAGGTGCACACTGAAGACCCTGGGGAAAAAGAGTAATACTGGCTGCCCACTGGCATTAGGCCAGGTCAGTTAGTGTCAATCAAAATATGATAGTAGTGACTCTGTATGCCAGCAAAATGGAAGAAATGCTAGAGGCAAGAAAAAAATGAAAAAAAATCTGAATATCACAATGAAGGGGAAATTTATTAATTTTGGTTTATCAATGGAATAAAATGTCACAATACATTTGAGACTATCAAGAGGGACAAATGAAAAAACAATCTTGAAGGTTCTTAATCAATGCAAAAAAAATATAATACCAATACTTACAGAAAAAAATGCACAAATGATCAAATTCACATAAAATGAATAGACAATGAATTTTTATTTTAAATGAACAGTTACTGAAAATTGTTGAAGTTTTATATGCATTGAAATTGATTTAATTAAAATTAAGCAACCTGTGGATATATTGGTGCTCAATATTAAATTTTAAATAAATTGCTTAATAAAAGTAAAATAATGAACCATATTTCAGAAAGCCTATCTGACAAAGGTCTCTTGGAATAAGGAACACACTCAAAGATCCTGGGACTGGAAAATAAAGAATTCTCTCTTTAGAAGCACTGTTGAATCAGATCTGGTGGTGGTATTATTACCTTTTCTACCTTGGACAACTTGGATTAAATCAGTCATGCCCAAGCTAGAAATTATTCATTACAGCCCTGGTCCTGTATTAATAACTAGGGACAATTTCTTCCCATCCTATTGCTGTCATATTAAAAATTAGTACGCTCAAGACTGCCTGATGAACACCTTCTGGAATTCTAAAGTTCCAGAGGCGGAAACTACTGAAATGACTGAATAGCCTGAGTAGCTTAATGGGTTGATTGAAGAGTGAGCTTGTCGGGTGGACTGTACTTTCATGTAGGCTGTGAGGAAGTTTATGGTCCCATTCATAATTTCAGCTGAACTCAGTTCCTCAGAATTCTTTCACTCTCCTGTATAATTTTATAGTGACCACTAAAACAGATCATTCCTCATTTCTGATCCTATAGGGTTGCATTTTCCTTCTCTACAGGATCTGCAGTGTTTCAGTCTTGAAGGGAAGTGAGACATTCCTTCAAACTCTAAAGACAGGCCACTCTAAAACTTTTACAACTATAGTTGAAGTTCCAAATTAGGAGTTGACAAAGAGTGATTAAGTACTGCAGGATTGTGACTTTTGCCAGTACAGGACTTAAACCTATTTCTTAAGGCCAGTAGTTATATTTATGATTCAGGTTTAACATATATTATACAGTTAATTGTATTTGCTTGTAAATCATCCCTCAACCTTCCATTACATTTGTTCTCATATTTCATTATGTCTTTTCAACACTAGAGTAATGTAGAATGTTTGGCAATCATTAATAATTATTGCAATTGCTTCTTTTTATCACTAATAAGCTATTTAAACTCCCCACACCATTTTATTAAATAACTTTGAGAAACTTTCCTCAATTTAATTCATATATCTCAATTAAACTCCTTAATATCTATGATTAAATAATTATTTTAAATACTTAATACACAATTTATGAACAATTGGAAATCAGTAATGAAACAAAGTTATACTTGTTTACAATATTTTTTTTTCCTATGAGGAAGCTCACAGTCACACTCACCTCAAACCTTCACTATGACAGCCAATGATTTTTGTTCATTTTTGGGAAACATAATTTCATGCTCCAATTCCTTCAAGATACTGATTAGAATCTCTCAAGAATCCTCTTGATATTTCTCCTGAAGTTTAAAGTTAAATTCAGCCTCTCAGGAAATAAGTTACTTTAGTTCTTTCTATTTCTGCCTCTTTAGCCATTAATATTTTTATCAATTCTAACAAAGATTTTTCTCTTCATCTTGTTTGTCTCTGTATTCTCCACATATTCCTCATTGATCAAAGTTAACTCACACACTCTCTCCCTGACTCCATAGGGAGAAGCATCTCATATGGACAGCTAACACAGTTACTTAAAACTATTGTTTTCTTCATTCTGATCTCAGAGATAAACTAATATCCTCCTTCTTCTCTGTGAGTGAACCTGGTGAAATAGGTGTTACATAAGTAGCACTAGAGACATGTAGCAGAGGACAGAGATAAGGGTCAAGCAATTGAGAATCTCCAGCTTACTCAGTGAAAAGGTGAGAACACACTACTAGAGGACTACAAAGTCATTAGGGAGAGCAAGAGGATGTAAACTGGGAAAATGAGGCAAGCTAGAGATAGGATCTTGATGGAAACATGAGTAAAGATGAAAATTCCCAGAGTTCTTAAATTTAATCAGGGTTTAAATTAATATTTTCAAGAAGCAGGGACGAGCATGTACTTTCAAGAACAGTCACAATCAAGATGGTGGATTATGTGCTCTGAGTGGTCAATCCTGTTGAACTTTGGGTAGGTTCAACAAACCTGACCAAAACAATATAGCAATTGCCAGGGGGTGAGGCAGAAATTTTATTTGAAAGTCTCTTGATGTGTATTAGAGACTGAAGTATTATGGCTTTGGATAATGTTAGCCTTCTCTTTGGACTCATTTGCATATTAGATCTCATAAAAATGTATCCTGGGATAGAAAAAAAAACTCACAAAAACAATAACAACACACACACACAAAACAAACAACAGCAAAAAAAAACCATAAAAACTTTGCACAATGTTCAGCTATGAAATTGTATTTCAGCCCAGAGCCAGGATAAGCAATTAGAAGATTTCAGGCTATTCCAAAACTGCATTTGCCATTTTTAACAGAGTCATCATTTTGTGGTGACCTTATACTAAGCATGGAAGTGTAGATTCATTGTATGTCCCCTCAAGAAAGCCTTTAGGAGCCCGAGAGTAAATAGTTCTCATAAATGTACCTGGTAGCTTATTGCTCTCCTTTTCCATTAAGCTAGTTGAAAATGATCTTCCTTTCGGATGGTCAGAGGACCATGAATCTGTCAATACCTGTAACTGATTAAAAAAAAAGAAAAGAAAAGAAAATATTTACTCCTTCAAGATAAGTGCTTGGGGAAGACTAATGGGTGATAAACTCAAGTGTCTCACAACAATACAGATGGAACTAGCACATGAACTTGATGTAAAATAT
>CM053583.1:342416945-342434563 GCA_028627135.1 Pseudochirops cupreus
GCATTCTTGAAAAGTAACAGGAAAGTAAACTTTTTAAGAAATAAAAATGCAATTCAAAGATACAAAAAAGCCCTGTTCTTGTGAAGATATTCTCTAATCAACACTTTTATAAAATGAAGAATTCTGTAACATGAATATTCATACCCTTAAAGTGGATTTTTAAAATCAGATTTCCATATAGCACATTGTTTTGTTTTTTATAGCTTCTTGGACTAGTACTTCTGAACTTTATTTTGTATTTTACTTGACTTCCTAAGCTGAAAGCAAGACAGGAAAACAAATGAGGGCAGTTTCTTAAGTCAAGAAACCTTTCCACAGTTTGCTCTTGTAGCATCTTTCAGATACTTTGGAAATGAAGATAAAGAGATATTTCCTTCTCTAGCCTTCAGATTTTAATGTCCTATTCATCTGTGCTATTCACAAGTCAAATATTGCTCATAAATCTTCCAATTTTACAATGCCCACTAAGGAACCTGCTTATTCCATGCATTTTTGCTTAATTCATAAAACTATTGAAATAAAATTTATGTTAAAAATGAATGATAAATCAACACATATTAAATGATGAGCTACTATATGTTAGGTTTTATTAGGATCAAAGAATAACTATACATATATGATATATGTGTATATATGCCATATATGTACATGTCCATATTTATTCTATGTATAAATATAATCATATATACATGACATTGATTCTGCCCTACAAGATCTTATAAGCTAGGTGGGGGAGATAAGACAAACTCATGAAAAGTAAATTCTACATCCTGCTCTCTCTACCTTTTCTCCTCTGCATTCTCTTCCATGTCATATTCTCTTTCTTTCTACTCTATTCTTTTTGCTGCAATATTCCCTTCTCCACCATCCATCCCTTTTCATCTTCCGACTCTATCATTCACTCCTCTCTACTACATTCTTCTTTTGGCCCTGACTGCTTTTCTACCTTGTCTCTTTCTGCACCATTCTCTTTTTTCCAGAATGATTCCATTTTGCAACCCCCTCCTACTCCACATACTCTGCTTTCTATAATATCACTCTATCTAACATAATAATGGCATTGTATCCATCTACCTTTCTTTCCTTTCCATTATTTTCTCCTGTTCCCAAGTCTCCCTTTCTATTATCCTTCTCCTTCATAGACTGGACAATAATAGGTCCCTGCCCAAGCACCACTTAATGGCTATATTTTGGACCCTCCTGGCTCAGAGTGAATGTCAATAGTAACTGTTTCCAGGAACCCTGAGGGTCTTCCCCTCCCAGTTTTATCTATCTACCGACCTATCTATCTATCTATCTATCTGTCTATCTATTATTTTTACTTAAATGGGCCATCTCTTGACTCACTTCTGTAAGAGGCCTATTCACCGAATGGCAGTTACCTTATTCAAATTGAAAACCTGAAAAGGTCTTAGACTAAAAGGGCCAGGGTCTCCCTTTGCATCCTGAGCCATTTCCAGGCCTCCTGATGAATATCTGGCCACTGCACCCAGATGTCTCTGGAGGAGAAAGTGTGGCTGGTGACCTTGAACAGTCCTCCCTCATTCAAATCAAAGTCAACTGCAAGTCATGTCATCATTTCCCTGATGTCCTGTTTCTCTTTGAAAAGGAAGAAGAAACACAACAACAACAACAACAACCTCTAGGTGACTGAGAAAAGCCTGGTGACTAGAATTATTAGCAGGAAGATAGGTGTGAAGAGGTTGATATCTGAACCATTGAAATGATTATTCTAAGTGTTGGGAAGTATATATTTAATGTGGCTGTGGAGTTCAGGATTATGTAGGGTAGGTAGATGCTTGAGTATGGAATACCACTAATCATTCAACAAACATTAAGTGCTTACTATGTGTTTGCCACCATATAAACACACACACACACACACACACACACACACACACACACACACACACACACACTTTCACTGAATATGCCGGCGTAATTCTGAATTGCAAAATATAACAGACTCTCCACATGGAAGGCAGAACAAAAACATTTATTCAAATAGTAAAATCAAATTCAAACACCAGAAAGCCAAATCGATCATAGCAACAAAGAAATCTACACATAATAACCATGCAGGGGGCACCACCATGCACAAACATTCCCCTGGTAGGGCCTTCCCTAACAGCTTATTGCCTGCTTCCTCTCTCTCCCTCAGCTCTAACTGCTCTAACCAATTTCCTCTGGACTCTGCTCCATCCTTCCTGCTCTACTGGTTCAGCAAACTCCTCCCATGACAAGCTTTATGTCACTCAAACTCATATGTCTTAGGCTTCCTTGTGACTTAAGCAGGTCACACGGGACCATAAATGAATGGGAAAGATCTTCTTCTTTACATTACCATTTTAGTAGAGGTAGAGTAGAAAATTTATTCCCCATTCTATAACCATGAGAGCCTATGGAAATCTCAGGGCAGTTATGTGGCAAGTGGAAAGACTGCCAGGTCTGAAGTCAGGAAGACTCATCTTCCTGAGTTCAAATCTGGCCTAAGACACTTACTAGCTTTTTGACCCTGCATCATCAAGATATTCACAGCACCTAGAGCAGCTATGAATATGCCAGCATAAGCCTCAATTGCAAAATATATAGACTTTCCACATGGAAGACAGTATCAAAACATTTATTGAAGTCCCTTCCTGCTCCATGTGACTTAGATTCATGTGACTCAGGCTTCCATGTGACTTAAGCAGTTCACAGGGATCTATTAATGAATGGGAAAGATCTTCTCATTTATACTACCATTAAATTGTGCTGGGGAAACAAAGACAAAAATAAAACAAGAGCTATTGAAGAGCTTTTACATCATATCAAGGAAAACAATAAATACACAAGTATATCCAAAATAAAGAAAATGATTTTTTGTTTTTTTTGTTGGCAAGAAGGTTACTGGTAATTCAGGGATGAGGAAGGCTTCATATAGGAGGTATTTAAACTGAGTTTTGAAAGAGATAAGGACATTTCTGAGTCAGAGAAGTATTTGGTAAACATTCCAGTTGTGGAGAAAGGCAGATATAAAAGCAGTGAAATGGAATATAGAATATCATATTGTTGCAGCTTAAATCCAGGGATGCCAAAAACTGTTGAGATAGGGTCTCTGCGCACGCAAAAACTGTTGGAGTTTCATGATGTGTTATGGTGGAACTGTCTCAAAGAATTCAGAGTCAGACCACCTCTAATCCAAATATAGGCATTTATTGAGATTGACACCTTTCATGAAGCAGGCTAAGTTCCAAGAGGAATCAGCAACTTTAGAGAAAGCAAGATGGATTTTTATAGGGTAAAGATGCAATTACATAACAGAAATTTACAAAGAATAGAGGAATAAAATTAATATTTAAAAGACAGGAGGAGTTTGTTAAAGGATTAGGTAATGGAGGAGGGGTCCCATCTGTGGTTAGGTGGTTAAACCATTCTGGTCATTCTGCCCTCCAACTGACTAGCTATGGTGGTCCTGTCTGGTTAAGACAGATATCTAGGTATTGTGGTCCTATCTTGAGGTAGATCAGTGGTTCCCAACCTTCCGAATGCCATAACCCTTTAATACTCATATGTGGGTGTATCTGCATGTGGGCGGACCCGCCTGGAGACAGGTTCCTAAGACCATTGGAAATATGTGTTTTCCAATGGTCTTAGGCAACCCCTGTGAGCCCTGTGAAAGGGTTGTTCAACCTCCAAAGGGGTCGCAACTCACAGGTTGAGAACCTCTGAGCTAGATGGATGACGTGATTGTGATTGAATATAAGAACACATTTGTTTCTGCGGGAATGGGTCTGGTGGGACAGTGACCAGGTAGAGGCCATAGCTAGGTTCCCATCACCTGGCCATACCTACTGTTCCTGTGGGAACTAAGAGTTCAGGGATACACCTGTTGTTGCAGTGAGCAGGGAAGCATATAGGAAGAAGTTAGGCAAGGGGGTTAGGTAGGTCAGTGGGCCTGCTGTTCAGTGGGGCCAGGCCTATAATGAAGTTAGAATATTGGGGTTGGGGGTAGCTTTATTAGGATTCCATCATTATGTTTAGAACAAGAAGACCATTTTGGCTAGACCATAAAGGGAGGCAAAGGCAATGTATGATGATACTGGAAAGATAGGTTGTTGCCAGGATGTGAAGGACTGTAAAAGACAAGCAGAATTTATATTTTACCTTAGATGCATTGAAGAAACTCTAGAGTTTATTTAGCAGAGCAATGCCATGGTCAGATCTGAGCCTTAGGAAGGTCACTTTAACCATTTTGTGTCAGAGGGGGCAGAGAGGTGAGGCAGTGATAACAATAAGAAGCCATTGTAGGGTGGTGACAATGTGAGTAATGATAAGGGCAAAGATATGAAAGATATTGTGAAGGTAGAACTGGCAGGTTCTGGCAACTGATTAAATGTGTGGACTGAGGGAGAGAGAGGAATCAAGGATAATTTCAAGGTTGTAAGCCTTAGACATTGGAAGAGGATTGGCTTGGGAGGGGTGGAGATAATAAATTATATGTCAGACATGTTTATATTGAGATGTTTTCGAAGTATTCAGTGTGAAGTGAATGAAAGGTAGTTCATAATATGGAATAGACTGGCAGGGTATATAAAGATCTGGGTCTATGGGAGCTGAGATAGTATGAAAGAAAAGTATTAAAGAAAAAAAGTGGTCCTAGTAGAGAATCTTAGGGACGCATAATATAAATGATAAGCTACTAAAAAGACTAAGGATCGGCTATAAAATGGAAAGTGAATCAAGAGAAAGTAGTATGAAATCTTGGAGAAGAGAGAGTATCCAGGATGTGAGGAGAGCAAGCAGTATCAAAGAACTTAAATCTCTTTTGTGGGGCAAAACTTATTCTATATAGTTTCACAGCATTCGATTTCACTTTTTTTTGTGGGGGGAGAGGTGGCTGTTTTTCATTCCATTTACATTGTTACAGTAACTGTGTATGTCGTTTTTTTGTTTTTGTTTTTGTTTTGTGGGGCATGGAAGTTCTGCTTACTTTGCATCAGTTAATATAAATCTTTTGATACTTCATATCCATTCTATTTGTCATTTCTTACCACAGAGTGGTAATTTATTACCTTAATATATAGTAACTCCTTTAGCAATTCCCAAATAAATAGGCATCTGCTTTGTTTCCAGTTCTTTCCTACCACCAAAAATGCTACTATATATATTTCAATGTATATGGAGCCTTTCTTTTCTTGTCAAAGACTGTCTTGGGATATATTTCAGAGAGTGAAATTTCTAAGTCAAAGGAAGGGTTTTAATATTTTAGTAACTTTATTTGAATAATTCCAAATTGTTTCCCACATTGGTTGTGCCAATTCACAGTTCTACCAACCACACATTACTGTCATAAATTTCTGGATCTGATTCTCCCTAACAGAAAGGAATCTACTTTGATTGGCATATCATACTCCTCACTCATATTGAGCTTGCATCAGTCTCAGATTTTTTTTCAGATATATTGTTATTTAACCATGCCTTCTCTGTGCTATACTTGCAAGACTGGCTTTCTGAACCAAGATATAAGACTTCACATTTATTCCTATTAGAGCCCATTGCTCTATCCTGTCAAAACCTTTTGGGATCTTGACTTTTTTGAATCTGTTAGATATCTTCCTAATCTTTAACTAATCTATACATTCGAGGAGCACATGAGATGAGATTCAGTCCCTGAAGTCAAGGAGTTTACTAAAGGAGCACAGAATCCTATCATTAAAGCCTATCCTTAAAAATCACACTTAGGTAGTGTTTTAAGATTTTCAGAGAACATTTCTCCCAAGAATCCTTTCAAAAGCCTAGTATTCCAAACACAGAGATAGGAGAATACAGAATTTGTTCAGCGGACAGAAACTAGTCCAGTTTGGCTAGAAGAGAGAATGAAGTATTGTGAGATAAACCTGTAAAGGACACAGAGTCTCCAAGCACCATATTTCTCACTGTCCAATTGTATCTTTCCTGCATTGTAAATGCCTTTCATCAGCTGTGTGACTGTGCACTGATCATTTTTCAAAATAATAGAAACTTTGTCTTAAACATAAACAGAAATATTTCTTTTTGATCCTCTGTCCTCTTCATACTTCCTGTGGCCTATTCTAGCTTTTTTTTTCCTCTCCCAGTAATCATGCCTATGGGAAGGTAATCTGATATACCATATAAAATCTTTTGGTTTATTTACTACTTAATTATTTTGGGGAACTTTTAATTGAATGTGGAATAAATTCACCTTGTTTATACTTAAAATATCATCTGCTCTTGGGCAACTAGGATGAGACTTCTTGAGGTGAATGTAATTTTTGTCCCATACATCCTACTAGTCAATGTAGTAGATTCTATAGGATATGTGATAGTTCTGCAGTTCTTTCAGTTAATGCTGACTGCACATGGCATTACAGAGTTACAAAATGAGAGAACGTTTTGTTATGGTTCTTTATGCATAGCATCTTTATTTGAAGGAGACTCAGAGAGGATCAAAAACTAGTTTTGAAGTCAGTTCATGTCCTTCCTCTGCCACACTCCTGCTCAGTGAATTTGGGCAAATTACCTAACTTCTCATTGCCCTGGGCAATTGATTAATAAACCTGCACTGATAGAGTTTCCACACCTGGAACTTCCCAATACTAATGAAAAGCCAAGATTCTGATCATATCCCTAACTCATTCCTACTTAACAATTACGGATAAATTATGTATTGAAGAAAAAAAAAAGGTAAAGACACATGCTTAAACTAGGCCATTATTCAGTATTATATTTCCATATTCACTATTATAATTCCAGAGCTGGACAGTACCTCAGAAGTCATGACTTTTTATACCCCCAGTTCAGAGAGTAAGAAACTGAGATCCAGTGGCATTAACTAATGTGTCCATGGTTACACAGGTATTAAAAAGTGTCAGAAGGGGGCTCTGAACCAAGATCCTCTTACTTCAGAACCAGGGGACTACATAACTGTAAATAATATATCTGGGACTGGAAGTGAGGTTGTATGTTTCAAAGCCAATTTTAGACCAGTAATTTCACTGGTGAAGAAAATTCAGTATGAAGAAAAACTTAGCCTTTCCCCACCTGAGGTTCTTACCTGCTTCTATGGAACATAGGCACTGTGAACATCTGGGGACAATGATCCCCAAGGCAGACTCTGACCCCACTTCAAGAAGAACACTAAAAAAAATTAAACACATAAAAGTACATACATGAGCACACACAACCACATATACACACACACACACACAAACACAGAGGCCACCTACTTATTGGGCACTGATGGAAACACCCCTATTTATTCCACCTTCAGGTCAAGCATCAGGCTGTTGGCAGCGGATACGCCAGCTGAAGAAGAGACTCAAAGGAGTCTGGGTTAAGGACCAGAATGGAGCTTGCCAATCAGTGACACATCAGAGCATCTATAACCAGGGTGGATCAGTCTCACACCAGGCAGCAGATTCTCAGTCTCACATCTGGCACTGTCACCCTATCTCACCCTCCTTTTCACTCAGACTCATAGTTTTGCCCCAGATGTTGTTATGTGCCCTAGCTTCTGCCTTGAAAATGAAGTTTTGTAAAAAGTTTGTAAAGTTTTATAAAAAGTTATCAGTTGATAAATGAAATTAATAAGCAAACAAACAAAGAGAAGGCAGGGGTTTGTGTCCTGCCTCTAACATACAAAATGGCAAGTTGGTTTACCGGCTAATACACAAAAATCCCTTTAAATTTCAGAATTTGCTGCTCTGTATCAGTCAACACAATTCTCTACACCAATAAAGTCACAGACCTGAAAGAAAAACAATAAATATTTCTTTGTGTAATAATAAACCACTAAACTGGGAACTGCAAAAAAAAGCACAAAAAACAAAAAAAAGAACCAACAATAAATAAAACCCCTCCCCATGCCTCCAGCACCCTGGAACCATCCATCCATGTGGATAGGCAATAGAGATAGTTTAGATACTCAATATTAGGAGTGAAACAAGGAAAATGGGCTGAAAAGAAAATGAGTATTCATTCTTACTGACCCTAGGTATTAAAGCATCATGGATTGGCTGATTCCTGACTTATAATCTAGTGACTTCCCAACTGAACTAGAAATATGAAAGTGATACTACAAGAAGATAATGTCATTTCTTACCACAGTGGAACCTGGATAAGCTTCAGTGTTTGGCCATTCTGCAGGGCATGAAAAATTGTAGCCCCTTGCACTGGAAGACTGCTTGTTCTGATCCCCTGAGTTTCACAGTTCACTGGAGGATTTGAGCCTTAACTGTCACACATGTGATATGGCATCACAAAATGCCTATACTCTTTGAAAAAATGTCACCTGGCTACATATATATATGTCTATTTTACACACATGTGTGTGTGAGTGTATACACAAACACATAGATGTATAAATATATGGATATAGACAGATATTTACATTACAACAACCAATTAGCAAGAATTTATTTGTTCCCATCTATTCCCCAGCGAGTATGTAGGCAATGGGGAAACAGAAACTAAAACGAAACAGGATGATATTTTATCAAGAGAGATAACATGTGCTTTTGCAGAGTGAAAAAAAAATGTCAGGCCTGGAATCAAGAAGATTTATCTTCATGAGTTCAAATCCAGTGCCAGACACTTACTAGCCAGGTGACCCTGGGCAAGTCACTTAAACTTGTTTGCCTCAGTTTCCTCATCAGTAAAGTGAGCTGGAGAAAGAAATGGCAAACGACTCCAATATCTTTGCCAAGAAAACCCCAAATAGGGTCACAAAAGGTCAGACATGACTGAAAAACTACTGACCAAAGAGAGGGAGGGCGAGTACTTTGGCAGTTTAGGGGATCCAGAAAGGCTTCCGGTAAAAGATGTTGCTTCAGTTGAGTTTTGAAGGAAATTATTAATCCTAACAATACAATATAATAAGCATTCATTAAATATCTATTGGATTCAAATCTCTATATTAGGCTTCATACAGCTCATAACCTAGTTGGGGGGGGGATAATGCAGCACTCTAATAGGCATAATACACAATATTTCAGAATAAGTGCATCAGATGGTAAGAAAATTAGTCATATTAAAAGTGTCTTTTTGTGCTCCTCCCTCCAATGTTGCATGCTAAATATTTGTCTACCTTGATAACTCCTACTGATCACTGAATAATTAATATTCTGATAGCAAGTCATTCTTTAAAACCTCTGAAATCTAAAGTTTAAGTGAATATAGATTTTACAGCAAAGCACATTCATTGACAATTTATTTGATTCTCACAATAATCCTGTGAGGTGAGCTACCCAGTAATTATTTTCCACATTTACCAAATTAGGAAATTGAATCTTGAAGTCTTGTTATAGGCTACTGGCTAGAAAATGGGAGAATTAGGATTAAATGCAAGTTCTCAAACTTGTCTAGTGCTCTTTCTACTACATATGGGATAATGATAGGGAATATATCTGTGATTTTTATTACCTCAAGGAATACCCAAGTGAGGAAACTCCATACACTGATGGTCAGCGTCTTCTCTGCAGTTTTGAGATTTAGGGAAATACCTTGATGAGAAGTTACATGATTAGACCAGACTGACACGATCAATATGTGTCTGAGGCAAAGCTGGTCTCTACAACTTCCTGGCTATGAGTCCACCTTTAATCTATTATGCCATGTTTCCTCTTTTGTAGAGGTTCAGGGCACACTATGATGAACCTTTTCAGAGACTGGAGGATCATGGAATGTAACTCAAAATGGGTGGTAAACTCTAACTAAGGTTCAATACTACCAGGAAACAGAATATCAACAAGTTACATAAAAGAGGATTGAAAAACAAAACAAAACTACATAATGAAGCATATAAGTGAGTAAACTAAGTAACCAAGAAGAGACCATGAAAGAGGAAGTGTCATCCAAATTCACATAGGTAGAAAATTATAGAATAAGATTCAGACTCTAACCTTCTGACAGCAAGGATAATATTCTTAGAGCTTCATGTTTTGTTTTGTTTTAATCTGTATTCCATGATGTTTTATGCTGATTGTATGGTCCCAGCAATGAACTGTGTCTGCTTGCTGAGGAAAAGTCTTGATAAATATAGAAAAAGCTCGATGCCAATAAACTGGCCACATTATGCTAAATTATTTGGCAAAGGAGACCAATAAAAGAAAAAAGAAAATGGTCCTCAGTCTTATTTGGCGCCCTTTTTTGTATCTTCAGTTATGATAGTAGGGTGGCATAAAAGGTAATGGAGAGTCAAAAATTATAGTTTTGACACTATATATCATGATTAACAGCTAATGGGGTTTTAAATATGAATCCTTGTCTAGTGATCAATGCAAAGACATACTGCTAGAGGAACTAAATCATGTATACCTTGACATTCTTGACATAAGTGAAATCAGAACACAAAAGGGGATTATATCTTATAGGTTCTATTTGGAAACACAAATAAAGAAGTTCATAGATTGACTTTATTCTAAAGCCAAGAACAAACAAACATCAATTCATTTAAATTTCCATGACCTCATATAGTAGTATTAATGGTAAATATGCACCAAAAGACCATTATGAAAACAAATGATACATCAACATTTGTTACAAAGGATAAAAAGGTAAAGAAATTCTATGAAGGAGGACCAGATGAGATGTCTGAAATTAAATCATTCAGTCAAATTAACACATACCATGATGCTTGGTGACTTTAATGGAAAGGTGGGCGCGGTGAAGAACAACAAAAAAAAAATACTATAGAAAATATGGTTCAGGAATAAGAAGCAAGAAAGATTAAAATCTATATCCAAATTTTATTTCTATGTGTTATTAATGTTTAAATTAAGAAGAGAGTTACTGGGTCTTAGACATGATGAGCACCAGAAAACATAGCCCCCTGAAAATGAAATTGATTTTAACACATGGAGAATTGCTAGTTACTTATATAGGAGTCATTTCTAAATTAGCTGAGCATGGCTAATGACTTTTTAGAACAAAGATCAAAATCAATATCTAGCTAGCACAAAAGTTACATATGAGAAGAAAATATGACATTCAATTAAAGTAATATCAGCCTGACCGACCTATTTAAACAAGCTGTTGATGCTGAAAAATGAGAAATTGATAAAATAACAGACATTATCATGCACTCTTACTACTTCCTAAGAACACAACCAATTTAATATAACCATGACTAAAGGAAACCAACAGAATTTTAAAAGACCTTAGCTAACAAACATTTGGTTTCTTTGTGAAAAGCAAATATATGATAATTAAAGATAAAATTGATATTGGGAATAAACTTGTTTACAAAATTTTACAGAGTAGGAAAAGATTATAAACAGAATTGTCACATAAGATGGATGATTAAAGTAATAAATGGAAAAACAAGTTTTAAAATTTAGATAAGTAGCAATCTCTCTGGGCCTGCATTTATACACTTACAAGGTCAAGGGCTTAGACATTATATATATTAACATCCCTTCCACCTTGAAAGGTCTGTAATATTAAGGTGAACATGTGATTCTATACAGTAAAGGAAAAAAAGAGGGAATATGTGCTAAAATATATGTTATTATTGTACAAGCTCAATGCTCACCTTTTTAAAGATCAGGGAATGCCTTAATATTTTAAATTATTCATTCCAACAAATTCAATTAAGTGAATATGAATTAATTGCTTATAATATACAAAAATCCATGCTAGTCATTTAAAAATGAGTTCTCATATGGCCTTTGATGTGAACACAAAATTTTGTCCAATGACTGTTAACATATCTGTTGAATGAATAAAATCAGTAAATTATTTGTTACCTAACCTGTAACTGGTAACATGGCAAATAATTAACATTAATTTTCCTAGTGTTTTAAAAATCTTTCATGGGTGAACAAAAGAACACCCAAGGTTTGAATTTTGAGGTGATTTTAAAAGTTGATTATATTAGAATTATCTCTTATTGATGCAAATAACTGACCTCTAGGACATTTGAGAAATCTTCTCTGTGAGGGAAATACTGACTTACTGGTTTTCTACCTGCCTGCCTCATATCCTGTCATTGACCTCAGTTATTTTAATGTATGCAGTAATAATCAACTTAACATTGTATCTTCAAATGTTGTTTATCCTCTCATCTCTGATGAAATTTATCTCCACTCCAATTCAGTCCCTAATTTGCTCATTGTTTTGGCCACAAGACAAGGATTATCTCCTAAAAATGCTTCCTTTTTAAGATCTAAAAGTTACAGTGTCTATTTGGTTGATGATGCTCTTTGTTTCAATCATATTTTCTTCATACTTCTTGGGTCTAATCTTCTAATTAATCCTTTTCTAGCCTATGTTGTAGTAATGTATATACATTATTCACTCATCTACTAAAATGGAGGCTCCTTTGGGTCAGGAGGTTTAGTGGGTGTGTGTGTGTGTGTGTGCGTGTGTGTGTGTGTGTGTGTGTGTGTGTGTGTGTGTGTGTGTGTGTGTGTACAGGTGTTTCCACTCTTGTACATTCTGCATCAAACTCAGTATTTTATATTTAAAAGTTATCTATTAAATTAAACAGAATTTATTTTCATCATGATTTTGACTCCTTAACATTTGCCTCTTCAGTCATGCTATCAACTCTTTTGGCTTCATTTGACTCCATACTCTGAGTCAAAATTTTGGTCATTCATTTTGATGAAATCTTCTATAATGCCCTAAATAATTTAGCTATTAACATACTCTAGCATACGCACATGCATATATAAACACATATGCATGTATATGTGTCTATATATATACACATAAGTGTATAAAGATATCTGAGTGTATGTATGTGTGTATAACATATATACACACACAAATGTATGTATGTATGTACATATATGCGCACATAAATATACATTCCATCTAACAGAATAAAGCTAGGAAGGTAGATAGAAACAATACTGAAGAGAGCCTTGAATGCTTCAATGATAAGATAAGGAATGTACATTTTATTTTATAGATGACAAAGACAAAATGAAGCTTTTCAAGCCATGAAGTGATGCTATTAGAAACTGTACTTTAGGAAGTTTACTGCACAGAAATAAAGATGAGTCAATAGGTTTATAAGTAACTGGCAGACCAAAGGACAATGTTAACAAGTATAACTACCCACTTATTTTATAGTAGCCAGTTGCTAATTACATTTGATAAAATCTAGAGAAGAAGGAGAAAGAAGAAAACTGGGCTGTGGCTTTCCTAATAGTTATTTAGGAGATAAGGACTTTTAGTTGATAATTAATTAGGGTTTCACATAAATACATTTTCAAAAGTTCATAAAATCCATGCAAAGGCAGAATTTGATAGAATCAATCAATCAATCATGGAATCCCACTTAAAGTAACTAATAAGATGCCTCATACACTGCTAATTTTACCTAGGAAGAACACATCTATTAAATCAAGCAATCGAAGGCATCATACTAGGTGTGAAAATAGTGAAAAGTATTAAATAAAATAAAACATTAAGCTTGAAAAATAGTGCATTCATTGAAGAGACTATTTGGTGTTCTTGGGTATTTGATGAAATTAAAAGCCAGTTCAAATCCAGAATTCCATTGCCAAGCTAGCCCAGTAATGGAAGCATTCCAAGCCAAGAACATAGAAAGAACCATTGAGTGGAAAAAAATTTCTGTCCTCCCCATACTTTTTGACTTGAACTTTGCTATTTTCAAAGATATTGTACTTTTCATGGGTGTCTTTGCAGTGTCTCTGGAACTGCAGCTGCTGTTGATGGCATCATACTAGGGAGCTGAGCACAGACTAGGCACATTGAGGAATAATAGATTCATAACTCTACAAGGAACCCTGTTGTAGGGATAGTGGAAACCCTGACATACCACACTAAAGTGGAAGAAATGGATTCCCAGCAAACATCATCTTTGAGTTACCCCAATGTCACACATGATCTTTAAGGTTGCGCCTACTTTTCCCTATACTCTGTGAATTTGTGAAAGATTGTGCCCCCAGTATGTGGACAATGTTCTGTTCCAACTGTTTTCTTTTTTTTTTTTAATAGTATCTGAGGCTGCATAAGTCTAATTGGTTAATTGCTATAAAGTGCTAGACAATGGGGAAGCACACTAATGGGGGATCAGGTGCTATACCAGTAGAACATTACACCATCACTTCAGGATCACACTAGAATCCTAAAGAGTTATGTAACAGCTTCTTGGAATCCATACTGTCATTGTAAGTGTGAATTGGGATGGTATCCCCAGAAACTATGTTAAACATGATTGGTAAATAATCTTTGTTAGGTGGTTATTTCATATTCAGGTTTTTAATCTTTAGGTGGCAAAGAATATCTTTTAGACAATGGCTAGTTCAATAGCATATTTGGAAACTATTTGCATGTTAAGTTTATTTAAAAAATCAAGTAAAATCAGGCTCTGTATTTATTAAAGTGTCCTAGAATCTTTGAGATTACCTCAAACTTATTCTGTCTAGAACTTGTTGGCACATAGTTTCATGTTACTTTCCCATTAGATTTTTAGTTCCTGAAGGCCTTGGGCTTTCCCCCAGCACTTAGAATACTGCCTGGCACAAAGGAAATACTTAATAAACAGTTTTTGACTTGACTTAACTTGTTGACACCTTTGAGGTCTACATAATCATTTCTAGTTTTCCTCTAAATTCAATTTCTTGTCCTGTGTGGGAAACATTTTAGTGGCATTTAGAGTTTAAACTGGAACATTTTATTCCTGGATCTTAGCTCCAGTTGCTAAAACATGATACCAAGAACTCTTCAGAAGGAGGATTTAATGGACAATAAGTAGGTTTTGTTTTGGTTTGGTTTGGTTTTTTCAAACAGAGGGGGTATTGAACTTCTATGGTTTTATTTCTCTTCTTCACTTACGCTACAATTAGGTTGAACCAATCCATACAAACTGGTTTGATCATTTTTTTCTTGATACAATTGAAAAAAAAATTAAATAATTAAAAACAGAAAATAAAAGTCTGTTTTAGAACATTTTGACTAATTTTTATAATATAGTAATAACTAGTTGAAATAATTGCACAGGTGATGTCACCTTGGGCATGTAAGCAGTCTTCTGCTCTAACTGAATATTTCAGTACCAAAAAAGAGCTACATTGTCAAAGAAAGGAAACTGAATTTATTTGTGGATCATGCTGATGTATCAAGTGATTAAATGTATGTTGAAATATTATTTTGTCATAACCAGCTGGCCATTCACTGCCAATGCGCAGGATGAATATATACAAGTACCTTGAATGTAAATTTTTAAGAAGTCCTGCTTTATCAACAGCCACACATTGAATAACGGAATACGTCTCTTGCCTGCTAAATAACATATGTACTGCCTTATCTGTGCTACAATGGGAATTGGAAGTTTCTCTGTGGAATAATCTAGTGTCAGCCTTCCTAACCTACCCATGAAATGGCTCATCTGTAATTTGCTGTTCAAAACTCCATTTAGTCTCTTGGAACAAACAGTGAACAAAGAGATGACTACTGATCTGTGTGATACTTCATTTAAGCACGCTGCCAAAACATTCTTGTATTGCACAAGACTGGTCTCTGGTACGCTTTAAAAAGCAAAGAAATGGTCACATTACTAAGCTGTCAGGTGTTATTTATGGTGGTGAAACCAAATTCTAGCCTTTAATCAAGACTATATAGTTTGCCTTTTTGTTTTCACTGTCTACCGGTGTAGCTTCAAGGTTTTAGTTACTTTGTTTATTTTTGTTTTTTGGTTTTTTTTTTTCTTGTTTGTAAATAGCTTTTACTCCTGGAAGGATGGGAGGAAATGGAGCCTGGTGTAGTGGATAGAGAACTGTCCTTGAAGTGAGGAAGAACTAGTTTCAAGTCCTCTGACACAAACTACCTGTGTGGCAGTGACTAATTCTATGCTTATGTGTTTCAAAGTAGTTGCAGATCTGCGTTGGCAAAGACACCTTTCTTAGTAGGAATTTCCTGTGTCAATGAACTCAGATACAGACACCTTCTCCTCCAAAAAGCAGATAGATAAACAAATAGATAAGTAAATAAATGAATAAATAAATGAATAAGAAAAGAAATATATGAATGAATTAATGAATGAATGAATGAATGAATGAGTAAATAAGTGCTTGGTAAAACATCACAGGTAAAGCTTAACCAATCAAAGGTAATTGTAGCTTTTTTCCTTTTCACCTAAAATATAATTGGTGTCACGTTTTATTTTACTTTTTTTTTGGAGGGGGAAAGGCAGGACATTTGAGGTTAAGTGACTTGCCCAAGGTCACATGGCTAGTAAGTGTTAAATCTCTGAGGCCAGATTTGAACTTAGGTCCTTGTGACTTCAGGGCCAGTGCTCTATTCACTGCACCACCTAGCTGCCCCTGCGTGTCACTATTTTAAAAGGAAAAAAAATGTTTGCCTGAAAAAGTCAGGGTGACAGAATGTTGTCTAAATTTTAAGCTTCAAAGGAAGTTTTGAAAAGTGGTACTGCTGCCACTATCCATAGTGCACTGTACTTTTTAGTATTGCAGGAGATATAAGAGTGAACAGAAACCCATGTTTATTGTGATGAAATGTTCCTTTTTATCATTATCACCAATAAAAATAGGTTTAATGCCCAAGATGTATAACGAATGGTGTTAGGGATGAAGGATGCAAAAAAAACACTGGAGTAATATATGCAAAGTCCTTACCCTTAAGGAACTGTAATCAAAGTTGGAAAAAGGGAGACGTTGATATCCTAAGTATATATATACATATACTAATTAAGTATATATGCACATGTACATATTCATATATGTATATATGCATATTTGCATACATATATACACATTTGAATGTATATCAATTATGTGTGTTCGTATATGCACACATACATACCAGTGGAATACTCTAGCTGTTGCTCTGTTATGCTTTGGCCTTACTGCATAATGGTCTGCCTCACTTTCCATTGGTGAGTGTCCATGATTTATTCTGAAGTGACTCTTCTTATGTACAGACCATCATTAGAACATGCCATTGCCTATTCTCTCACACACAGACAAACACACACACATAATGGTATTTATTTCCTTTTCTTTTTGGTCACCTCCAATCTAGGTTCATCTGAGACAATCATACTCAATGACACAAAGCCACACACTATTACAGAAGAATACTGTTGTTAATACAAGGCCAGGATCATAAACCCAGAGCTGGAAGGGACCTTAGGAGTCATTTATTCTAATTTTTATTATTTTAGAAATGAGGTGGGGGCGGAGCCAAGGTGGCGGGGTAGCAGCAGCAACATATAGGAGGTCTCACATAGCCACCCCCAAATACCCATAAAACAGGACTCTAAACCAATCCTAGAACTCCAAAATGCACACAAAGATATTTCCCACTAAAGTCTGCTTGGCTACAAGGAACCATATCAGCACTGCGAACCAAAACCAGCCTGCCATGAAGCTGAGGCTGTGCCCCGGGGGTGGCTGGATGGCAGGAGTGGAGGAGCCTCTCAGGTGAGCAGATTAGCAGCAGCTGCGAGTAGGGATTGTGAAAGGGGGAGATAAGCAGTCCTGCAAAAGGCCTCCAGAGCAGAAAAGCTAAAGGCAGAGGTTTTGCACCCGCCTCTGCATTGTAGCTTCCCGCCTGCAGCCTGCAGACAGCAGGGGGACTTAGCGATTGTTCTCAGGCAAGTGCTCTCGCGTTGAGCGCCCTGG
>CM053583.1:342435063-342453416 GCA_028627135.1 Pseudochirops cupreus
TAGTGAAAACTGTGTGGCCATTTTCTGTGATAAGATGCAATGTTGTGAATATTATAATGTTTTGAATGTTTGTCTTGATTTGTAATGGAATAAACAGAGTGTTCACTGTATTTTGTAATCTGAACTATAAAAGCTGTTCCTTTGGGAATCTGCTGGTGCATGGCGTTACAGGAAGTCAGCTGAACTTTGAATTGTTAGTAGGACTAACTCCTGGCGTCATCTCGATGAATCTCTGCTTCATACATGGTTTTATACAACCCCATTCCCTGCCCAATAACTTGAAATGTTCCCTTTCATTATGGACTCCCCAATGGAAATGTCTCCCATGGACTTCACTCAGTGGAAAAGAACTTTGGGTAGTCTAGAGACACATTCAAGTTAGTCTCTCTTATAGCTATGCATTTAATTTTATAGAACTGCTCCAAGGGGTCAGGATCCGCTAAAGAAAAATGCATTTGAGACTAACAGACAAGCTGGCCTTTTTCCCACTGAGTGCTCAGTGGCCAAGTTACAGTGTAACAGCAGCTTATAAAGTTCAATTCCTTTGGTTCTCCATGGCTTATATTTCAACAGTAATCCTTCCAGGTTGTGAGCTACATGTATATCAATGTTCTCTCTTCTAAGAGGTATGAATGCTAAGAAATTTGCTGTTCTCTCAATAGAAAACCAGATCTTTGAACTCTCAATTCTAGGGTTATTCTTACTGTAATCACCAAAATTGGAACTGCCTCTAAATTCTCCCTTCTTTGGTTAAAAGATTAAATTCTGCTACAACCAGTAGGTGTCACTTTGTGGCAAGGTATAGAACAGTGTGTGTGTGTGTGTGTGTGTGTCTGTGTGTGTCTGTGTGTGTCTGTGTGTGTCTGTGTGTCTGTGTGTGTGTGTGCCTGTGTCTATGTCTGTGTCTGTGCGTTTGTGTGTGTCTCTGTCTCTGTGTCTGTCTGTCTGTCTTCCATTTGGCAGTCTGGAGAACCTGCATATATGGACCTGTTCTTAGGAAAAACAAAAACGTTTTTAAATGCTTAAAAATAAAACGCATATGATTAGAAAGGTAACTCATTATACTGAAATATATTTAGTAACATGTTACAAGAACAAACAAACAACTTTTGCTGAAAATTCAAGGACTCCAGGTTAAGAACTCTTGGTTTAGTGGTTAAAGTTTTCGAAGAAAGTGAAAAGTAAGGGCTATCACTCCTCTGGACACTTTTTTAATATAAAATCTTTCTTTTCCCACTGGACTGAGCTATTCCTGTCACCACCCTCTCTCTCTATGGATTATTCTTGAGAAGGAATCAATGGGGTAAAGATAACATGATTTCCTACCAGATCCCTGTGACTAACTGAGGGTTTTTATTAGCCTGAAGGCTAGAGGGAAAAGCTTGGATCCAGTTTTAATTCTGCCTTTGGGAATTTTATCAAAAGTTATTGTATGTTTGGAAGGCCCCCCCCTTCTAGCATAAAATCCTGTATTTTAGACTGGTTTCTCTCTATATACCAATATCAGTTTTGTTTCTCTTTCCCTTGTATCCTTCCTCTCTTCAAAATTAATCATGGACACATATCACAAAGGCTTTAAGGCTAGGCATAATTTTTTATCAAAATGTTAAATCCCTAAAGGAAAGCCTGTAGATATAAAATGTAAGCACTTCAGAACTCAAGGGGAACACAGGTAAAGTTTGGGAGGGTCAGCAGAGGGGAGTAGGAATTCAACTTTTCACAGCATTTCTAGAATGACAAAAGCTGTCAGCTTCTCTCTTCCAAATCCTGAGCAGGCAGGGTACAGCAGCAGAGGGACCAACCATTTAGTATTAGCTGCTTCACTCATCTGAGTCCCAGCAGGAAAGCCATGGCCAGTGCCTGCATTACTCACATTCAGTCCATCTCGCCTTCCGTCAATAGCAACTGCAGCATTGTTTTAACCCAGATCATGCTGCCTTGATTTGTAGCTCCTCACAACACCTAAGGAAAACTGCTTAGTGTAAGCATATGTAATGCATCTGCAAACAAAGTCTCTGACCCCAAGATCAGCTTCTCTAGTTCTTACCTGATTTTTTTTTTAATCATTTGGTAGAAGAGCTATCTCTCTATCTTGAGCACAGTTCCTAGGAATCCATGCAGCTGTTCTTCAATCTTTCCCTGATCTTTAGGGAAATTTGTTCCAATATTGGGCTATACTGGGATGATACTGATGCAATTTGAAAGGTTCAGGGACCCCCTCATGGACCAGAGTACTAGAAAGGGTGTTCTGGAATGAATTCATAGACTCAAGCAATCTTTAAGTCAAGTTGACAAAAGTTTACTGTTATGCTTTTCAGCAGGCAAAAGTTGTTAAGGAACCTGTGATCTGAAAGGGCTATGGTTACAGTTTATATAGGATAAAGATACTAAAACTTGTCCCAAATATGCTAAGTAGGTGTTGCTGCATGGCATTAGGGAGTGGTTAAGCAGTGATCAGGTCTTAAAGGAACATGCATTTTTGTATCTACTACACAGGCATTTTACCCAGAGTTAACTGGGAAAAGCCCAAGGTAGGCCAACAGGGAGGTGTGCTTTTAGACCTGTTAAGTCTCTAAGTTAACTAGTGGTCAGGGCCCACTGAGGATTGCCCAGTTTGCCACCCATCAATATTTTGTTTGCAAGACAAATGTAGGGAGTATAAATATGTCTAAAATCCAGAATGTACATATTGAGGAGTCCAGGATGCATATAATAAGGTAGGGAGTTGGTATAGATAATCCCGTAGATACAGAATATCCTTATGAGCCTGTATAAAGCCAGTTCAAGCTAATAATTCTTACTGGTGTAGTTTCTTACTGGACCAGGGAAAGAGAGATAAGTATTTTTCTGGAGCCCACTTGTAACTAATTGCTAGGCAGAGTTTCCTTGGGCTGGGGGAAGCTGCCAGGGATAGTATTTCGAAGGTAGGGAGAAATGTGATTTTGGAACCCAAGCACCCCATCAGTACTGCTTAGAAAAACCTTTCTCCATTAACAAGGAGGCTGTATTAGTGAGTGAGTGAGTAAGCTTGTCTCTTTCTTCTTATAAAGGTACCTTTACCATATCCTGAAGCAGAGCTGTCAAGCAAGCTGGCTACAGGTCCATACCAGCAACACTCTGGAATGGATTAATTTGTAATAGGGAAATATTTAACTAAATAGTTTAAAATAAAATAGATCATAGATAATAGCAATATATAGTTTTCTAAGTAAATATGCCCTTATGTTCAATTACTGACCACTTTTCTATTTAGATTTGGCACCATTCTCCTAGGGAGACCCCACTTCCATCTGATATACTTTCAGGATCTCTTTGGCAGAAGGATGGAAATCAAAAAGTATAGTTAAAAAGACAGAACCTATCTGTCAGGTCCTTTTTATAGGTCTATACAGAGTGGTGGTTTATTCTACAACATCCATGCTCCCCCAGATCAGAACTAATGGATTCATCTTGTTAGAGCCTCTTTTGGTGGCAGGTGGTGGTTGGGACCCAAGAATAAAAGAGAACACCATTTTAATAGAGTAGATGATGTGTCTACTTTGGAGGAAAGAAAGACCTTCAGTTCTGTCTTATAATGCGCCAGTATATTCAGTTCCATAAGTTACCTCCTGGAAGAGAACCAAATAGAAGGGAACAACAAAGAAGACATTACATAGGCGTACGTATGCATATATGAACATGTGTACATACATACAATGTATTCTATGTATATGTATTTATATATAATGTATCTTACAATATAGATGTATATACATATATGTATAACACATATATGTATATATGTGTTATACATATATGTGTATATATACACATCCATGCATTTTTATGAATCTCTATATATACTTATAAATGCATGTATACATAGCCATGTACTTGTGAGTGTGTTTATATACACATAGGAGTATTCATGTATATAATTCATATGTGTATATGTTTTATTCTAGTCTTTCCTCCCCCAGTAGAAAGCAAACTACTTGACAGCAGGAATTGTTTGGCTTTTTGTCTTTGTATCCTCAGGGCCTAGCACAGTGTCAGACACATGGGAGGCTACTTTGATGATTATTTAGAGGACAACCACATATAAGGCAGCCGGAAAACAAAACTGAGGATGGAAAGAATGATAAGAACAACCTGGAATATATGCTAGGACCAAAGGACACTGTCCATCAGTGGAGAGAAGGACCCAGAACACTTTCTGGGAACAGAGAGGTGAAAGCTATTTCAATGAGAAACAGTTCCCAGAAAGGAATCTGGGAATGAACAACACAAGGAAAAGCAACCAAGTGAAGGAGAAAAGTATTTTGTCTTCAGGGATGTCATCCAGGATAGCTTTGTAAGTCAGAGCAATTTTTTTATTTTCATTTTTTTGGGGAAAAAAAGGAGGGTGATAAGAGTGCATATGTGAGATGGATTTAGGCATTTCTTGCCTCTCTTTAAACTGAGGTAAAGGTTATTTTTATGTCAATTCGACTATCCTGTATTTTGCAGCCTTCTGAATTTGTGTTTTAAGGAGTGCTTGTTTACTTGCCAAACTCGATGCCTTCTATCTTGGTGAATTTGCACAAATTTTTTTTTTCCCCATATGGAAAATACTCTTTCCTAATTTTTGCCGTTCAGATACTTCAGTTTCCTCTCAAGTCTTAATTTAATTATCAGTTCTGATCAACTTTCCCAATCCTCTCCCCATTCCTATAATTTGATGAGTTTTTAGTTCTCTTTTTTACCTAAAATATTAATTTGTTCCTGTGAGTATACTGCTTGTCTATAGTGTGGCTGTGTCCTATGGAAGAATGTAAACTGCTTGTAGTGAGGTATTTTTTATCCTCATCTCCTCACACAGACATTTCAACATAGTTGGCACTTATTATAAACAAAGACAGGGAGTGAGACAGACACACAGAGAGAAGAGATGAAGAAGAGAGGAGGATCGAAGAGAGAAGATAGAGATGGGAAAAAAGATAAAGAGAAAAGCTTTTTTTTGCATAGAATAATTAGAAAATAACTTTGAATTTTCCTATTCTAGCATTATGGATTAATTGAGATGCCAAATGTTTTTGTATCATAATGTAGAATGATTTTACTACTAAATATCTTTAAGCCATGTGTGACCAGTTATGAAAGCCTTCCCTAAAAGACATTTAATATGGCCCCAATAGTGTAACCTGCCTATAGAAAAATTCCTCTGAATTTGTGAGGGTAAATTACTGGTAGGATTCACCCAGAGCTAGAGGGAATAGTTTGGTGTGTTGTATAGAATCTTTCCTACAGTCAGCAAAATATGAAATATAACTTTAATTTAGATGTATTTGATGACAGGCAACATCTACTGGCAGAAAGCAATTGACAAACCCAATAGCTTTCCATCCTGAACATAAAATTTGATGGGTATTTTGCATAGTATAATTAAGGTATGAAAAATTTCTATCTTAAAACAAATTGAAGGTTTTGTTACAGTTTATGTGAATGAATTTATATGAGCTATTAAGGTAATTTTGCCTTTTCCATACTTAGTGTGATTGCATAATGTTATTTTTATTTGAATTCTAATATACATTTTAGTTTAAATCCCTGGTTGCTAAGAGTTTTACAAGGTGTTCCTTCTGTTGTTACATCAATTTTTTTAAGTCTTCTGAAAAATATTCAAGTACCATTGGAAAGCAGGTGGGCTCCATTTTATGTAAAAGATCTATTGATACAAGGTTGTTCACACTCTTTTCTACTCAATCAGTTTAAAAGTGCCTGTAGAAATAGTTATATAAATAAATATTTTGATAAGTTCCTTTCTAAGGGAAAATAGACTGCATCTAAAATATTATGGTCTGTTCAATCACATGTAAAATTTTATGTTCATCTCACAGCGTCACATTTAATAAAGATATTGATGGTGTGAATACTCTCAAAAGTAGATTTTTCCAGAACTTGAGGCTAATCCATATGAAAATCAGTTAAAGCAACTTGGGAGAGTTTAGTCGAGAAGGAAGAAAAGATAGATTTTGAGTTGTGGTCACTATTTTCAAATATTTGAATGGTTGTTATGTGAAAGAGGAAATAAAAGAATTCTTCTTGGACCCACAGGGCAGAATAAGGAGAAGTGTGTGGAAGTTGTAGGGGGGAAACACAGATACCAGTTTAGTTTAAGGGAGATTTCCCCTAAATTAAAACTGTCTAAGTGTAATGGGCTTCTCTAGAAAGCTCCCCAGCACTAAAAATCTATCAGGAGCTGTATAACAACTTGTCAGGTATATTGGAAATAATATTCCTAGTCAGACAGCTAGCATTGTAAATCATCATTGAGACTTCACCCTATTATGAAATTCTGGGATTCAAAAAATAAGTAACCCTTAATTTATGTGCTTTATCAATTCAGAATTTCATGTACTGCACTTTCATATAGAAGAACACATCTTTAAGTTGTTGGGCTTTTTCTTTTTTTCCTCCCATTTAACTTTTGGGTTTTCAGAACTAACAGTATGACTTTATACTTAATGTAGTCATGCATCCTGTTATTCACCTCTTCATTTCACATGTATGCACAGTTTCTACTTAATTATCTATAGCTAAATAGGGGGCAGGTAGGTTGCTCAGTGGATAGAATACCAGGCCTGGAGTTAGGAAAACTCAGTTTCCTGAGTTCATATCTCATCTCAGACACCTACTAACTGTGTAACCCTGGGAAGTCACTTAACACTGTTTGCCTCAGTTTCCTCATCTGTAAAATGAGCTGGAGAAGGAAATGGCAAACCGCTCCAATATCTTTGCCAAGAAAATCCCAAATGGGATCACAAAGAGTCAAATCTAACTGAAAGATGACTTAACAACAACAAATCTCCTTTCTAGCTCAGCCTTCCCTAACAACAAAGCTACTGTACATCTTAAGAATATAAACTAGTATTACTATTCACTTATGTTATGTATAATGAAGCCAAGTCTGTTAAAAAATATTAAAAACATTATAAAACCATATTTATTAGAAATTATTTTGGATTATTTTATGTTGAAATAATAACTTCCTTTAGAATTTACAAAATACTTTCTTGACAACAACCTTATGAAGTAGAGATTATTATCTTTTTTTTTTTTTCTGATCAGGGTAATGGCTCAGGATGAGAAGTATCTCACCAAAGTCAAAGGGTTAATGCATAGTTGAGCTGGGAATGAAGCCCAAATCATCTTACTAGTAGTTCACAGTGCTCTCCATGGCACTGCTGAGGTACAGGCTCTGGGAACCCCCTTGAGCTCCACTGGAATCTTCCCATATGAGGCATTTGCCTGAGGACATAAGCCTTTCATTGTGGCTCTGGCCAAACCTTTGTTACTTAACCCTCCTTTGTCCAGCAACTTCCCACCCTTGATCCTCCCAAAATATCTTTACTCAAACCTGTTATACCCTTGAACTGGCCTAGCCCACCATTGTCTGTCATCTCCAAGTAGCCTCCAGCAACTTCTCACCCTTAATCACTCATGACTGGAGTCAGACCTCATTGACTCCTCCTGAAGACTCTCCCCAAACTCCTCTTCTAGACCATCCCTACATTCCTCCCACAAACTTTCTGTATATCAGATCCCATCTTCCCTCCATAAAAAAAGGAATGGCTGGAGAATGATCTAGCACAGACTCACTCTGTATCAGATGATTCTTGTCTGTTTGTCCAATGCAAGCATCACAGATACCGCAGCTCCTTAAGAGCCTACCAATTATGGTGAACTTTTAATAAACGTTGTTTTCTTTGGCTGAAAGAAGACTTGAACCAAATTCCTTTGGCAGGACCCACCATGTTGGTATTTTGTGGTCTCGAGCACCCCTAACCCTATACCTCATCAGCACCATTCTCTTTTTTCACGAAAGGCATATGTTAGAAATGCAGTGTATTTGTTATGAGGGATATCAGTTCTGTGACATTTTGAGATACTTGTGGTTGTTCTGTTTTTTTTGTTTTTTGATTCTTTCGTTTTTTGGGTACCAAACCTTGTGTTCTTTTCAAGAAGACAATGTCCAATTTCTATGAAGAGGAATCTAGGTTTCATTAGTTTCAGTTGGAGTCAAATACAGAGTTTAGGAACTTAGTGGGAAATCATCAAGCTGGTGTTAAAAGAACAATGAATAATAAATTGTGATTAGAAAACTTTAAAATCAAATAACTTCATTTGAGGAATGAAATGAAAAGTTTTAAGCCAAACTTGTTTTTCTTGGGGGTTTCAAATATTTATTTGGAGCATGTTCTCTTATGATTTTCTTAGTAATAAAGATCCACACCTAATTTGACATGATTTCTTTGGCAGTTAATAACAGTACTTTAGGTAGTTTAATGAGTTTGCAAACTAAATAATGGTTGTATTGGATGTGAAAATAGGGATATTTAAATGCATTAAGGAAATTTAAATTTCATCCCAGTGGCCATGTAAATAGAATTCTGAGTCTCTTATAAATTGCAAGTGTTTTCTTGTGTATACACATGGTGAAAAGTCTAGCTAGGCATCCATATAGATAGTTCATTATCATATTTCAGAATACCCACTGCATGTCTATCATCCACTTAGCAGGTCCATTAGAATGCTTACTTTATTTTATCAACAGTAAAGCAAGTTGAAAAATAAGCCTCATTTATCAGTATTTATCCCTTGAGTTTAAAGACAGCTGTATTGATGAGACCTATTTAAAATTACATCTCCACTTATTTTGATAAAAAGCTTCTAAATGCAACCCTTCTGTCAAATAAAATCTCCATTCAAAGCCTCATTACCAGTATAAATTCTATAGTAGACAGGTTCAACAGAAAAAAGACCCAGAAAAAAGAGATCATATACAATAGGCATTTGAAGGTTGAAAGTCAATTAACTTTCTCCAGAATGCTTTGGCCTTTTGTACAGCAATCTTTAATTATGATTTATGTCTTTTGTTAAAATAAAAGTTTACCTAGAATTTAACCACAACAAACAAACAAAAAAAGCTAGAGGTATTTCTTTAATAAAACCAAGATAAATCTTCTGAACACCCTTAGAAAATTTATGTGAATTGTTAATATTCAGGTTAAGCTGTAAAGCTAATTTATATTCAGAAAGCAGCTTTTAAAAGACCACGATAGTCTATTCTCATCGTTATCTCTCTCTCCCTCCCCCCCCCTTCTTTCTAGCTTTAGGATAGAATTTCTTAGAATTTCAACACTGGTCAGAATATTCAAAACTGCTGGTTTGTTGTGATGGGGCATTTCATGACCTTGGAAATCATTGGGCTTATATTTCAGATAGCTACTACCTGGAAAATGAAGGTGCCCATTTTGTTAATAATTAAAAACTCCTTTAGACATGGAATAATGAAAGAAACAGATAACTTTAAATTAAAGGATACTTGAGGGCAGAGAAACTTCCCGATTTATTTTTATACATTTCCAAGTGCTTGTAACAGCATACTGCCTATAGTAGATACTAAATAAATGTTTGTTGAGTGAGCGAGTGAAAATGAGTTGAATGAATAAATGGAATCCGCTCACAACCCACTCACCTAAGCTTGAATAGTAGATAGAATCTGAAGTAGAGTCAAAAAGACATGATTCTGAATTCTATCTTATACATTTTCTAGTCATGTGACTCTTGGAAAGTCATTTAAATATTTGTCCTCAGTTTTCTCTCTGTAAAATGGGGATAAAATATCACTTAACAAGATTGTGGTGATGGTCAAACGAGATATATATGTAAAGTGCTTTACAAAGCACTTTGTAAACCTTAACATGCTTTATAAATATTATTATTAAAGAACAAAAATTCTCTCTTAATAAAATATCACAAATACTGAAAGTGATAGTGGGAGAATTAGAAAATATAAGAGGGAGTAAATTAATAGTAACAAAATGAAAATTTGAGAACCAAGTCTAAGAGACAATCTAAAAACCATTTGAAGTTGCTTAGTATTAAGAAAAGGAACACAGATCCCATGGAGCTAGAAGCTTCAGTTGAAAATGATGTAGACAGACAGATCTGGGATTAATCTAATGGTTTCATCTGTCAGAGCACCAAGAAGAAATTTGCCTAAAAATCAAAATGCACACAAACATTACTAAAATATAAGTCCCTTGCCAGGAACAGGGTGCTATTCTATTTTCCTGGGCTACTTCTTGTCCCATAGACAGATTATCAGGATGGGCAAAAAGAATTTAATCACTTACTCTTAATATATCCTGAATACACATGAAGTGTATATGTGTATGTATAATATATAGATATATACATGGAGACACATATTTGTACCTGTCTTTCTGTTCTTTTCCACATATTTTTAAAGATGGTGGTCTAAAACAGGCACTTATCCCAAGCCCAGCAAGACTTCTAGGTGAAGACAAGTAGGCACAGAGCCAAAACTCAGGAAAAAGAGTCACTAATGTCTCTGACTTGTGCTACTAGTTCAGGGGGCAAGTACTCCTAGACTTTATATGTGAAGTTCCTGAGGTCTGTTGTGGTATTGTCTGGGCCTCCTGAACTGTCAATGTCCTGATCCTTCTGGACTCCCTTTGGTCAAAATCAGAGCTCCTGGGTTTACCTTGAAGATTCGTTCGCCATAGCTCTTTTGACAGGGAGAGACTAAAAAATAAATTAATTATTATTTTTTTTAATTCCTCACTTGTGAAAGGGGTTAGCAGTTTAAATAATAGTCCATAGAACCGTCCATTAAAAGGTTTCATAGAATTGAGCTGGAAGCAATCTTAGATTTCATCTATTGAGGGTTTGTGAGCATGCAACACTGTAAACTCTAAATGCTTTCTATTTTTCCTTTTCATGGCTCTTTGAACTGTTGTTTGGGATTCTGAAACTATGAATGGCATGTTTAGTTCTTTCAGTTGTTATGGAATGTTGGGGCATGAGAACATTATACAAACCACTTGGCTTCATTATCCCTTTGCCTTCTATCCATTTTTTTTCCTTCTTTTTCCTACAAATCTATAGTGATTTAGTTTTTACTAGAAATTTCACCTCTATCTAGTTAGTTTTCACCAAATTTCCTCCTTTTTTCCCCTTGTTTCTGTAAGATTAATGGCCCCATTGTGTGATGCCTTTAGATTATATGAGCGATGATGAAATAATAACTTCACTTTACATAACACCTCATTTGCAACGCATTTCCAAAACAACAACCTTTTGAACTAGAGTAGAAATATTATTAGCCTAAATTGATAGATGAACAAACCAAGGTTCTGAGAATTAAAGTCATTTGCTGACTGTTATTAATTATCTGAGATAGAATTCAAACCCCTGATTGTAAATCTACTATTTCTACTATATCATTCTGCCTCTCAGTATTAATCCCAGTATTTTTATCATTCCTTAACCAGCTGTGTACTCACACTTCCAGTAACCTCAGGAGAGTACAATAGATATATAACTATAGTCATTAGTTTGATGGTGTTGCTTTTCAAAAGGCATTTCAAACACAACTCATTTGACCATTTCTCTGTGTTTGTGGGAATGTTCTTGAATACAAAAAAAGGCATGAGAGATTCATGGAGAATGAAATTTGAGATTTATAGATTAAGAGTTTGCATAGGTCCTGAGATTTTGCTTAGGCCCAAGGGGCACTGTTTAGCTATGAAAACAAACAAAAACAAAACAAAACAAAAAGTCACTATTATGCTTCTTACAGAAAAGGCTGACATAGTTTGACACAACTTGTGAGGAGGGAGGGAATTAATAAAATTAATGTTGATGATCTAGGAACTCTCCAGGGCTTAGATTAAATATCCCTGGAGCTTTTAGATTGTGTTTTCATTCCTACAGATTTTTTTTTCTTCTGTTTTCCTACATGAAAGACCTAAATTCCTTCTAGGCATTACTCAGGGTAGAAGGGAAAATATCTATATATGGCTTTGCCTCATTCTTGCCTGGCAGAAACACAAGAAAACCAGTGTTCCCCAACTCAGGCCTTGAATTTGCCTTACCTTATGTTAAACTTTGGCGGTTTCATTTCAAACACTCTGAACAAGTTTATTTTATCAAGATTAGCCTAGATTTGGAGGATATTAAGGAAGGAAAGAGGAAGATCTTATTGACCATTTGGTAAGTCTCAGTTTTGTAATCAATAGGTTGACTCACTTCACAGGAAAAAAGTAAATATTTTCCCTAAATGGCCAGGTTACCCATTCATGCCTTTGAGTGAACAACTCTCTCTAAAACATGGGCAACTTATAAGGTCAGACCAATCTTTTAGGAAAGACTTTAATAAGCCATTTAACTGGATTCTTTAAAAGGAGTCTTTATTTGTCCTTATCTGGATGTGATTTTGAGCCTAAAAGGCTAACTTTTTGATGATTATGTTAATTCTCTTTATTTATTTTTATTGCTTAGATTCCTTTTTCTTTGTGTAAAAATAAAACTAGTTCATACCTGATAAATATTTGTACTCTGTATATCCTTTTTGCCTCTTCCCTCTTGCTGGGGAAGATGAACCAAACAGAGAAGGTTCCTCAAGATCTGAAGAGAAAGCAGATCTAGAACACTGGAAAACCTAGTCCTTTTATTGAAGAAATAGGCATCCCCAAAGTAATGAGACCAGGGAGAAGTACAAGGTCAGATAGGGAACAAATCATGGTTAGTAGACATCTGTGGCCTCAGCTTAGTGATGCCTTGTATGAAAGCATTTTAAAAATTTCCCTTTGATCTCTTTAGAAATATTAAGAAGTAATGATTATTTGGTCTTAAGGTCATTTGCAGATTTATCTCCTTATTAAGGTCTAACTTATGCAAAAAATGCTATAAGTGGAAACTAAGTTTTGAATAAAGGAGATCTCATCCCATTACGGATATTGCCTTTCCCATCCCAAGGAGCAAGGACATTATCACCCACTCTTCTCCATTCAGAACATATTGCTAGGCTTGATCATAGGGACAGGGCCCTTACTATCTTTGAAATAGGTGGTCAAGGAAGGAGCTGAATAGTGCCTATTGCTTTGGAATATTAACCTCTGAATTATATTTTAACATATTATGACCAAAACTTTTTGGGTAAGATTTCTGTGATGATTCAACAAAGGAGAAGGAAGAGTGAGCAGGAAGAAGAAAAAGCAGGAAAGATAGATACGATGTGTCTTAAAAAAAAAGTAAGCATTTGTGAGGAGGGGTGCTGTTTGACAGTGTAAAGGGCTGGAGAGAGAGCAGTATGGGGGGAAGTGAGAAAAATACATAATCGAATTTTACACTTAAGCTATCACAGGTAATGTCTTAAGGGCATCTGGATCATACTCTATAGGGTTAGTAAGGGATAGTTATAAGCTGGAGAACATCCAGAGGAAAACAATCAAGGTGTAATTGAGTACATGTTATATGAGGGTGAATTAAAGGCATTATGGGTATTTGAACTAGAGAAAACTTGCATTTAAAAATTTATATTGCTATTAAATGAATATTAGGGATTAGATCATAGGAATTAAACTTATTCTGTTTGGTTTCTTAGGGCAGATATAGGGAAAAGTGTGAAAGTTACTAAAAGAGTAAACATAGGCTTGATTTCAGGGGGGAATCCCTTCCTAATAATTAGACCTGTTAAAAGTAGAATCAACTGACTCAGTTTTTTGGGACTCCCCACTCATGGGGGTTCTTCAAGCAGAAGCTCCATGACTTCTTGCCAGAGATATGTTATAGTGGGAATTCTTTTGTGGCACAGGTTGGACTAGATGGCTAATGAGTTCCCCTCCTATTCCTGTATTTTGTGATTCCATGAATATTTTACTACTCCCTGGGTGGGCAGTTAAGTTGAAGTAAAGATGTAGGTCATGGGAGTTCAGGTGGTGATGAATCAGAAAGGCTGAATATTCATGGGAACATCAATGGATATGTTAAAGCTCCTTTTTCTAAAGATAGGCATTGAAGTAGAGACTGAACTAGGTATGGAACTCCATAAGAAAGGAATGACTTTGAGGATGGTTGATGACAATAATAAGGATCAGAATCAAGTGGAGCAAAACCGATAAGCAGTCTCAGTGAGCAGCAAAGAGTATGCATCTTTCTTCTAGTTCACTGTATTGGATGGAGGCTGTGGGTGGAGATGCTTGGTGACAGAAGAAAATTGTCTACTGGAGAGAGGATCATGGGAGGCAATATCTTCTGCAGTAAGCTGGGTCACCATGATTGCAAATGATGGAAAGAATATAAGAAGAGATCTGAGATAAAGGGAATCTTGTTCATGACAGAATGGAAGAAACAGGGGACTTGATGTAAGGGAAGGGCAGGGGAAGATAGGTTTGGGAGTAGATGAGCATTAGGGCTTAAGAGAAGTAGGAATTAATTAGCCACGGAAAAGAACAAAGTTCCCACTCTCCTCTGTCTTCTTATAATAGAGGGTGCTATTAGTTTGTTCTCTTTCAGACATTGTGAAACATATGCCCTGAAGAAATGAGTTTTTGGAGGAGAGCCTACTGAATGAAATTCTTTTATAAATTTAATGAAAAGTAAACATAGTGAGATTTTTTAATTCTCTGCAGTTTTCAGTCAATGGTGTGACTCTAAAGATGTGATGTGGACTGTGGCAGAGGACTATTTTCAAAAGCTTTCCTGTTCTCTTCTAAATTCTTCATCAAGGATGAAAGGGGATAAATTCCATTATCCAGAGGTCAAATCTGTTTTCTGGCCCAGAATAAACTTTTCAAAAGGTAAGGCCTCTACCCTATACAATTATATAGGGTAAATGCCTAGAATTACCCCTTTCATAGAAAACAGAATGGAGTGGTTGGGAAGCTTAAATCCAAGTCAACTACCAATAATCTGACAAGTTGGCTATTTTGAGCAATTTCTTTTAAGACATGAATTTCCTAAGAGTTAATCAAAGTCAGCTTTTATCTGTAAATATTCTGTAGTATTTGGCATTTATTCCAAAAGATCAGAACATAGTTCAAATTATACATTTTCTAACATTTGTAATATCAACAGATTGAGAGATATGATTCTTTATATCTGATTAAAAATTCCCACATCAGTATTCCTGCCTGACTTCATGTTCTTTCTTTACTTTAGCTAACTGAAGAGCATTAACATTCCCTTTAAATCTCACCTTCTATAATCTCCTGTTATATAGATCAAGAGTTCATCTTATGTTCATCTCCACATAAATCTATCTCTACCTCTGAGCCCTTAAAGATTTTTCTCAATGGAGCTATAGGTTGTGAGTGTTGAATATATACTAAGTGATCTTCCTGGATCACTGTCTTGTTGTGGCAGAGGGACTTGTGTAGCTCAGCAAAAATATGAGCTACTATATTTAACTGCATAATCATTGCAGATTTTGTGCCAATTTATTTTGCAAAAAAGAGGAGTACAACCTTCCTAATTAAAAATAAACTGTGCTGGTATTATTTAAAAATCATTTATTGCTAAACTGTCTTTGGTGCAAGAGTAGGATACATAGAATATTCCTGAATATATGTTAAAACTGGGGAGATACAAGTCTTACCATATAACGTGACTTACTCAAAGCAACTTCACCTGCCTCCTGCTCCCTTCATGCCTACAGATTTTCATTAGTTCAAGAGACAATACTGTTAGTACTGCAGCACTCTAAACAAACCATGCAAGTTGGCTTTCACAAATATACTGACAATGCCCACATGCTTAGAATTCTAGGCTCACAGTTCACAATATGTGAGAGATAACTATGTATCTGAATGCCACTGGTGAATACGTTACTACCCTGTTTACCTTTTAAGCAGCAAGACAAACAGAATTAAACCATGTGACAATTATACAATGAAAAGTTATAAACCAATTTTTGGACTGGAAAAAACAAAAACAAAAACAAAATAGGGTGACGATTAACCAAGATGCACAGGTCATAATGGAGGCTTCTGAAAAAAAGGTGATCCAGTAGAGAAGGAATTGCGAACCATTCCAGTATCTTTGCCAAGAAAAACCCATAGACCAGTGGTTCTCAACCTTCCTAATTCCATGATCCTTTAATACTCGTATGTGGGCATATCTGCATGTGGGTGAGCCCACCTGGAGACAGCTAGAGGAGCGGTGTCTCGGGTTCCTAAAACCATCAGAAATATGTATTTTCTGATGGTCTTAGGTGTTCCCTGTGACTCCTGTGAGAAGATGGTCATGACCCACAGGTTGAGAACCACTGCCATGGACAGTAAGCAAGGATTATGAACTTAGACAAACTTTGGGAGCTATGGTCCATGGAGTCACAAAGAGTCAGACATGGATGAACAACTGCACAACAAAATATATAATAAAGGATTAATTCAGCTAAGCAAGATAGGAAAAAGTTGGGGCAGAATATATTACCTCTAAGTTGCCTCATAGCTCTATAATTCATTGATTTTTATTAGTTCAGCTTGAAAAAAAATAAAGTTTGTATATATTTTAAATAAATGAAATTGGATTTGCTTTTACACAAACTATGATAGAAAGATGCACAGGGACGCAATTGTGATCAGGAAGATCGCTAATTCAAGTACAGTATCTGCTTCATGCTGTGTGACTATGGACCCCTTTAGTAGTACATTCCTAACTCTCTAAGACACTAAGTTATCATTAGTTGCTAGGTTTTTTTTTTTTAAACAAATAAGACTCCCCCAGTGGATAAATGGTCAAAGGAAACAAACAGGCAGTTTTCAGATGAAAAAATTAAAGCTATTTATAGTAATATGAAAAAAATACTCTAAATAACTATTGATTACAGAAATGCCAATTAAAACAACTCTGAGGTACCACCTCACAACTATAAGATTAGTTAATAGGACAGAAGAGAAAAAAATGATGATTTGTTGGAGAAGATGTGGGAAAATTGAAACACTAATGCATTGTTGGGTAGAGTTGTTAATTGATCTAACCATTCTGGAGAACAATTTGTAACTGTTCCCAAACTATGCTATAAAAGTATGTATATCCTTTGATCCAACAATACCACTACTAGATCTGTATCCTAAAGAGATCATAAAAAAGTGGAAAAGGAACTAAATGGACAAAAATATTTATAACATTTTTTTTGTAAAGGCAAAGATTTGGACATTTTGGGGATTCCCATCAATTGAGGAATGGCTAAACAAGTTGTGGTATACAGATGTGACAGAATACTATTGTTCTATAAGAAATGATGAACAGGCAGATGAACCTGCAAAGGTTTACATGAACCGATGCTGAGTGAAGTGAGCAGAACAGCATACAGTAACAGCAAAACTGTGAAATATTAAACTATGATAGATTTAGCTCTTTTTAGCAATAAAATGATCCAAGACAATTCCAAAAGATTAATGATGGAAAATTCCAACCACATCCAGAGAAAGAACTGTGAAATGAATGCAAAGTTAAGCATATTATTTTCACTTGATTTTTTCTTTCTTGTTTGTCCCTTTTGTTCTGATTCTTCTTTCACAACATGATTAATGTGGAAATAACGTTTAACATGACTGTACATGTATAACCCATATCAGATTATTTGCTCTCTTGGGGATATTGGAGGGAGGGAGGGAGAAAATTTGGAACTCAAAATCTTACAAAAGTGATTATTGAAAACTAACTTTACATGTAATTAAAAAAAAAACCAAAAATCTATGAAGGAAAAAAAGAATGATTTAGAGTAGATAAGTAATTTTCACTTTTATAAATAACTCTGAAGGACATATAAAGAAATATGTCATATGCATACAGAGAAAAAAGTGATAAATAGAATTATGTATAGAATGATTTGACATATATATGTAATATATATTATATTACATATATATAATATACATAATATTAAACACAAATAGGGATGTGTGTATTTACCCATACACAAACACCCACACCCATACCTCTATTTGTGTCTAAAACTAGCCATTTCTGAGGTGGCAGAAAGGGGAAAAAGGAAATTTAAAAGATAGCTGGTGTGTATATTTTTAATTAATTAATTAATTAATTACTTTATTTTTTTATTTTCAACATTCATTTCCACAAGATCTTGAGTTCCAAATTTTCTCCCCATCTCTCCCCTCCCCCCACCCCAAGATGAAGTGCATTCTGATTATCCCTTCTTCCAATATGCTGTCTCTTCTATCACACCCCTCCTCTTATGCCCTTTCCCCTTATTTTCCTGTAGGGCAAGATCAATTTCTATATCCCACCTCCTGTGTATCTTATTTCTTAGTTGCATGTAAAAATGTAAACATTTTTAACATTTGTTTTTAAAATTTTGAGTTACAAATTCTCTCCCTTATTTCCTCCCTATCCACCATCATTGAGAAGGCAAGCAATTCAATATAGATTTGACATGTATAGTTATGCAAAACACTTCCCTAATAGTCATGTTGTGAAAGACTAATTACATTTCCCTCTATCTGATCCCATTCCCCATTTGTACTATTTTCTACTTTGATCCTTTCCCTTTTCAAAAG
>CM053583.1:342453916-342480810 GCA_028627135.1 Pseudochirops cupreus
TTTTTTTTTAATTTTATGTTTATTTTTACTTTACAACATAAATTTCCACAAGATTTTGAGTAACACATTTTCTCCCCCTCTTTCCCCTATCCACTACCCCAAAACAGTGATCCCACTGAATACCCCCACGCCCAATATGCTCTCTCATATATCCTCCCCCATGTCTGCTCCGACTTTCTGGTGGGACAAGATGGATCTCCTTACCCCAGTGCCTGTATATCTTATTTCCCAGTTGCATGTAAAAATAATAATAATAATATATTTGTTAAACATTTATTTTAAAATGTTGAGTCCCAGATTCTTTTCCTTCTCCCAGGCATCTCCAAATGTACCAGTGCTCACAGATATCCCAGTGTAGTTACCAGCTTGATTAGTATTAGAAGATGATCTCACTTTAAAAAAAAGAAAAGAAAAGGCGAGTAAATTACACAAATCCAAAAGACTTTTCCAGAGAGACTTTAGACATCTGTAAAAGGCTTGATATCACTGTGTTCTACCCAGTAGAGTGATGTGTTTGCAGTCAGAGGGGAAATAACAGAGGTTTCCTGCAAACGAAGGTTGGTGAACTTAAATGTATCATTAAGGAAACTGGCAAGCAAGCAGAAGCTGCCAAATGGCATCAGCTTATGTGACAAATGCTTTTGACTTAAACAAGAAAATGCAAAATTATAAGAGAAATAACTTTTCAGCATGAAAACCTAGAGGCTCTTGGGAATAGATGATGCCAGAAAAATATGAGATTATTGTGTCTGCCAGAATACATTAATCCTATAAATATAGAAGATGCTCTAAGTAAAAAAGATCCTCGAAGACTTACCAAATTTATGACAGTGATTCTTCAGTTAAATAGCAGAGGTACACAGTAGCAACCAATCATCCATGAGCACCTTGCTCCTTTCCCATCATCATGTTGTTCCACATGTATTCAAATGCCTCCATCTTATAATTTAGAAACCCTTTTTCTGCCCTGATCTGCTACTTACATAAGTTCTATGTGAATAGCCTTAGGTAGCAGAATTAAGTCATTAGACTACAGTTGCATTTTCACTTTAGATAAGAAAACAAATAATAAATTTATCACAAAAACAACAGTTTGTCTTCCTGGTGAAGATCATAGTTGCCCCAAACCACTGTAGAACTAGAGAATATTGTTTTCTATTAATAATTTATGCCAGTTCTGTGGCAAGAATACAGAAGCTGAAATCAGAAAATCTGGGTTCAAGGCCTGTCCCTGCCATTCATCTAGCTATATTATTTTACAGGAGCCATTTATAATTCCTTGGTCTCAGTTTATCATCCGTAAAAAATACTTGGCTCTGACTACTTACTATTTCTTTTGAGCATTAAATGAAATAATTCATCTCAAGCTATTCTTATTATAATCCTCATTTTAGAGACTACTTTAATTTCATTTCTTTCAATGTCTCTATGGTCTGTAGAACAAGAGGAATTTCTCAGATCATCTTGTTAACTCAACCACTGCTGCTTATTACCGATAAGAATACCAATTAGGATTAATGGAAAGAATAGTATGTTCTCTGTTGTTACTGGTTTTTTTTTTAATACCATTGAGGGATATCAGAAGCAAATTATTAATTTATGACAGAAACAAAAATATAATTATCCCATTATATTAATAACTTCCATAACATACCGGTACTAAAAGAAGTCAGCTCTTGGGGCTCATAGTTGTGATAATAATTATTCACAATTAAGTATAGAAAAAAAATATCTTCGTGATTTGGGAACCCAAGGAAAGTGTCCAAGGATTTAAAATGGTATTCTAGATATTGGGGCTCACTTTTGGATACTCATCATCTGATCTGACTGCTCAAGTCACTGTTTTTGAGTATCATCTTCATGTTAAAAATAAAACAAAACAAAACAAAACATGAAGGTGGAAGGGGCATTGGATTTATTTGTTTCCAAGTCCTCTGCCATCTCTTAGATTCCAATAGTAATAATGACAAATCTTTAAAACCCTTCAGTGGACATCTCGGGATGAAATCTTCGTTTGCATAAGTCCACCTTCCATTTGAACATTTAGCAGAAACACTCTATAGTACAACTAAGTAAAGCACTTGACCCTGTTTCAAATATTAAGGTATTTAATTATGTTTCATAAAATATGAACCTAGTACAGGGACCTTAGAACGCTAGGTCTGCCTGGAAGATTAATTTGCTAAAATACCAATGCATTTTATCTGGAAAAGAAGATATCTTTTCTCTATTGGCTTATGTGCCTTTTAAAATTATTCAAGTATGTGACTTTGAATTTGACACAATTTATATGATAAGCTTACATAAATTTATCTAAATATGTCTAATATAAACCATATAAATAATTGCCAAGAAAATTATCATTTCAATGGGCTAATTCATATTTCCTTAAATGTGAATGAAAAATATATATGTGTAACTATGTATATATATATATATATATATACATATATGTATGTATATACTCACACCCATGTATGTAAACATATGTTTGTAAGTATGTGGGTGTTTATGTGCATATCAGGCAAAAATTTTTTATCTTCTGGTTGTTAAAATGGTTAAGTAAGAACAGAAACTCAAGAACCCCAAGCCTGAACATTTCCTGATTGTGATGAGACATAACCAGACTCAGTGAGATCCTCTGACAATGAAGCATTTTGTCATTTCTTGGTCATCTGAATGGAGAGGCTGCCAGCAGAATGGAAGAACAGATGGGAAAATACAGCATGGCATCTCAGGGGAGAATTCTGCCTGACACTATGTCCATTGCTTTAACTGTTATGATTCCTCACTAGAGGAAGGTTTTCAGGACAATTTAAATGTCTTGAGGTCAAAGTATAATGAATATACACTCTGTAGTTCTCACTTTAAAAGAGAAAACAATGACTAAGATTCACACAATTATATCCCAAGCTTACATATTTTAAAGAGTTTTTTATTTGTAGAGTGGCAATTAGAGTGCATCATTTGCTGTATAAAAAAAAAATGAGAACATAATAAAAATTTAGGCAGGCTTGGCCTGAAATGAAGATAAATTAATGTATTTTGTAGGTTTATATGAGAAATTTGTGAGGCTTTTTGAACTGATGTGTACACTGTAGCTCTCTGGTATATGGTATGTGATCCAGAAAGGACTAGAATATATATTTTTTGAAATCCCCTCACCCTTTGCCCCATAAAAATCTCCAATATAATAACTTGATTTTTATACCCAAACAGCCGAAAGCCCAACACAGTCTGCTGATGAGAATATCTTTTTTGGAGTCTGACAATGACAATAAATGTACAGCAGCTGAGCATGGGAGGCAGAAAAGACAGAGAGCTACTTACAGGTCTGTTACTACCTGAACGTATATAGGAAATTTCAGAATGTTCTCCCATCCCTGCTATTCACTAGACCCCTGGGTAGAAACTAGTCCTTGGGTATGGTGAAGGAAGGAGCAGGACCATGATTTATTATTAAAGTCAAGTTGATTGATTCTTGATTTGGTTTGAGAAAACTAGGACTGAGTGAGAAGGAAAGACAATGGCAGCACAAATAAGAGTCAGCTCTGTGTCTGCGACATAGAATATGGAAAGGAGTTGAGACAATAAACTGAGTGAGTAAGAGAAGATTCATTATTAGTTGTAACTAGGTTCTACAGTTCACCAGGTGTATGAGTATTTGGTAGGAGTAAGAGAATGTTTAAAAGCAGAGGGATGCAAAAAGATATTGATTTGTTGTATCTTAGTGGCACTCTATAATATAGCACCTGAGGGGGAAATAAAAAAAAAAAGATAATCCAGGCAGATATTAAAGTTGGCCTGGGTGCCAGAAGGGAAGCATGTAATAAAAAATAAATAAGTAAATAAATTTGAATGAGAGCATAAAGGAAATACATGTGATGTTCCTGTCCCTTTGCTTAGTAAAGCCAAGAGATAATTTTGCTATCTTCGTTTAGATAAATAAAAATATGGATAATTTCGCAAGTATTTAGAGAAAGTTCTGTATCTTAAAATAAAACTCTGTCTTTATTATGCTGAATTTCAAAACTTATACTTCAGTATTAAATTTTAAATATTGTGCAGTTTTGTGAATTTTGGACATCTTGGGTCTCAGGAATTAAAATAGGAATTTATTGTTGTTGTCTTGATGCTTTCCAATCAACTTCCAATCAACTCAGTAAGCATTTGTTAAGTGATTACTGTGTGCCAGATACTAGGCTAAGGGCCAGGGACAGAAATAAGAAAAAGAAAGACAGTCCCTGCCTTCAATGAGCTTACAGCCCACTGGAGGAAGAGTATATATTAAAAAAAAAATCTTATCACCAGACTATTGGTATTGGACGTTAGCGCTGTTTGACCATAAAATGTGGCTGTCTTATTAGAGAATGATATGAGGTAAAGGGTGGAGGACAAAACCTAAAAGGATGTTGAAAAGCAGAGACTGTGCAAAAGAGTGATAGATAGTGACAATAGGAAGTATCCTGTCTTGTGTAGTTCAAAACAAGCAAAGCTGCAGATGGGAAGTGGAACAGCTTGGAATTTCATTTTTGCCCTCTATAAAGGAAGGTTTTGGAAATTTACTACCCCAGTCCTCCAATCAGAGGTGAGAAGAAGCTATGGGAGGAGGAAGGGTGTTGAGATCTGGAGTTTTAAGTTAACAGCATGGTGATGCGACTAAAAGAATTCTATTTGATCCTAGGGGTAACATCTGGTTCCATAGAGTTGAAACCAGGCATATCTGCAGATGAATAGAACATGAATTGCTAACTCAGAGATGGTTCAGATCCTGTTTCTGACACTGGCATAACCATGGGCAAGCCATTTAACCCTTCATTACTCAAAGCTAAATGTTTCAGAAAAAAAAATGTACCAAACTACATTAGCAAAGAAAGCTTCCCTATCCATGAATTCCTTGTTGTCAGTGAAATCACAAGTCCAGTCCCTGTTTAGATCTCTCTCTAGTTTCCTCCTCACTATTTTCACCTTATTTAAATGAGAATATTCACTTACCGTCTTACGAAGGGATTTGTAGAGGTTTTGATTTCAGAGTCCAGACTGTGGATGATCAAGGAAAAGGAACAATTGGAGACCCTATGAGATACTGTGTTAGGTACAGCAAATAAATGCATTTTAAAATGAGAAAATAATAAAGTCCTGCAACGAGTAATTTTTTGTTTGCTACTTTCTGTTATTTTTTAAGAGAAACGATAGCAAAACTAAAAATGGAGTATAGATGGCTTAATATAAATATATGTGAAAAGTATTAGAAGTTTTCATTTAACCCTAAACTTAATATGTGCCTACTATATGATGCAGCTACTAAGGAAGCTAATGTAAGTTTATATTCCCTTAAGAGTAATATAGTGTCCAGTGCATTGCAGATAATAGGTCCAATTTCTCCTAAGTTAATTGGACACATCTGTAACAGTATGTTCAATTATGAACATAGAATTATAAAATAGAGTCTTTCTGAAGGTAGGCAACAAGGATTGTGAAAAGCCTGAAACACATCATATATAAACAAAGTTGAGTGAAAGAGTAATGGTTAGCCTAGAAGAAAAAAAATCCAGGATGCAGAGTATCAATCTTCTAATAATTGAAAAGGCATTGTGAAAAAGTTGAATATATATCTTTTAATGTAATTCCTGAAAGCAGAAGTGGAACTAGTGGCTGGAAGATACAAGGTGTCAGATTTATAAACATTTCTAAAACTTTTTAATTTGGGTTTTCAAAAACTGAAAAGCTAAATAAAAAAGAACTAAGTTTCCCACATTTCAGCAGGGTAAGGATGACACTTTCTCAGAGATTCTATTGAAATAATTCCTGTTTATAAGAAGGTGGAAAAAAACAACAAGCCTACTTTCCCTTCCAATAGGCAAAACTATGGATGGAAATAAATTTGACAGAAAGAATATTAATGTAAGAGGTATCCATTAATTATCAGAAAAAAGGGAGAGAATATGGTGTAATATTTATAACCTACATATGTCTATATATCTGTACATATGTTTGTATATGTATATATGTGTTTCAGTCACTATAGTTAGATATACACGTGTCCGTATACATACACATACTCATATATGTATTTATATATGTGTGTGTGTATATATATATATATATATATATATATATATATACATATATATATATATATAATATACTCAGGGTAAGTTCAATGAATTTGAAATTTATAACGAAACAACAACAGCAACAATAATGCTATATAATTGGTTTCATTGTCTCTAGATAGGATGAGACTGATAATTGGATTATGATAATGGAACAGTTCTTGTTCAAAAGATGGAGATTTTAGAATGGTCCAAGAAGAAACATAGTCTAGCCAGAAAGCTTGCAGAGAAAGCACATAAACCTAGAGGATGGGTAGTGAAAAAAGACGAACAAAAAAAATGGATCAGGCTACAGGGAAAAAGCAAAAGTTTGATTAAAAAAAACAGGTTGGTGAAAGGACATTCCCTTTAAAGAGAGGTGATATCTTACTGATATTTTTTTCTTGTCAGATAGTAGAGGAAAAAATGAAAGGAATTACTACTCTGGGCTTAATTCTGGTCAAGAAAGAACCAGTTTGTGAAGTCAATGTGATGAAAACCTTGAGAGAAAGTGATAATAGTATTTTAGAGTTTATATTAGCCGAGGGAGGATATATGGGTCATGGTGCAACATAAACTTCAGGAAAGGATATTTCAAGAACTACAGAGAAGGAAATTGGTAAAATAGAGAACAAGAATTCTAAAGGAGGTTAATCAAAAGGAAGGCAGGTTCATTTTCTAGAAGAAAAATGAAGTAAACTAAAAGATAATTTTGATGAACAAAGGGAAAATAACTAAAGAAAATAATATTAGTGCATAAAGTATCCATTATTAGTTTAGATTATTAAGAGAATCTAATAAATGGGATTAGTGACAATCTAGAAGGCACAATATAACAAATATAGATTGTTGGGGTGGAGCCAAGATGGCAGCATAGAAGCAACAAGGTTCCGCAGCTCCCACATAGCCATCTCAAATACCCATAAAATATGACTCTAAACAAATTTTAGAGTTCCAAAACTCACAAAAATACAGAAAAACACATCCCTCACTTAAGGCAGCTGATCAGGAAGGGTTCATTGCAGCACTCTGGGAGCCAAAACCAGCCCAGCCTGAAACTGCAGCTTGGTCCCTGGACGGCCAAGACAAGGTGCAGCTAGCTGGAGCCTTCTGGCAAATGGATCAGTGGCAGTTGTGGCAGTTTCTAGAATTATCAAGCCATAAGAAACAAGGACAAAGTGAAAGGTAAGTGGAACTCAGCTAAATTTGGGGGAGAAAAGAAGTCTAGCCAAACTGCCTCCAGGGCAAGGAAGCGGCAGAGCTGCCCTGCAGCCGCCTCCATGTGGCTGCTTCAGAGCTCCCAGACTGCAGACTGCAGGGGGGGGCCAAGCGATCCTTCAGAGGCTAAGTGCTCTTGTGTTGATTGGGCTAGATCTGGATTGTGGTCTTGGGTGGTGGTCCTGGGGTGCGTTTTCAGTGAACCAAAGATGGTGGGGGCTGCAAAAAAAACAGCAGCCTCCCAATAGCTCCAGCAGCTGGGAAAACCCCAGCGATTTGGGACATAGCTTTCCCCTCTGGAAGCAGAGTTCCACAGAGCTAAAACATCAAGTAATTGACTGGTGGCATGAGCAGGAAAAGGAAGCAAAGTAAGAAGAGCAACCGAACTTTAGATTCTTTCTTTGGGGACGGAAAGCATCAAAGCATAGAATGGGAGGAAGACAACACAGTCAGAACTCCCACACCAAAAGCTTCCAAGAAACATGAAGACTTCCTACAAGCCATAGATCAGCTTAAGAAGGATTTTGAAAACCAAATATGAGAAGTGGAGGAAAAACAGAAAGGGTTGAATATTCAAATGAAATAAGAATGATCATAGACTCATAGAGTTAGAGCTGGAAAGGATCTTAAAGTTCACCTACTGTCTCTCTGTGCTTTTTCAATAAAGGAAAGAAAGACCCAGAAGAGTGAAATAATTTTCTCAAATAGAAGGAAATAGATATTCAGGATTCAAATTCAGTACTGATGGCAGTAATTTCATCCTTTCAAGTTTAGTATTCTTTCTTACTGTACCACAATGTGTTGAATGCATATACTGCCTCTGAAAGCACTTTTTAATCATAAAGTTTTGAATACGTGTAAATTATTATTGTTACTGGCCAATTGTAATTAATGTATGTCATATCCAAATGCACTTATTACCCTATACTTTCATATCTAACATGCAAGTAATCATAGAATGGTAATATTCGTGTCTTTTTAGAAAACATTTCCATGTGGGCACCAATCTGTATAAAAGAATAAGCAGAATAATTGCACACATGTACAACACATATCACATTGCTTGCTATCTCAAGGGGAGGGGAAGGGAGGAAAGAAAGACAAGGAGAGAGATTTGAAATTCAAATTTTTTAAAAAAGTTAATTTTTTACATGTAGTTGAAAAAATATTATTTAAAATTGAAAAGAAGTAGAAGGAGCAAAAAACATGGTCTATTAAATCCAAGGAACCTGGTGACATGTTTTCAGTGAGATTATTGCTACATGGAAATGCTGACAGTTCAAAAGGCTGAAACAGGATGAACTCAAACCACCTGGTTTCCTTTGCTAGCTAGAGAAAAATGGTGATAAAGATACAGGCCTTCTTTTAAAGAGTTTGACTAAAGGGGTTAGTGACTTGCTCAGCTCCAATAGCACATAGTTGTTGTGACTAGGCAACAAATAGATGGTGCTCACAACTGGTTAACTCAATTCAAATGGTTAAAACTTATAACACAAAGTTCAATAGTGTACTACATCACAAAGCAACACAGCAAATTTCAACAAACACTTATTAAGCAGCTATTTTGTTCAGATAATTTAGCTGATTGATGTGGAACTTACTAAGTTAAATAAAACTCTACTTCTGCATTTATGGAGTTAATAGAGGCAGAACTGCATAGAGGAGATTATGGTAGAACCAGAGTCAAGAGAGACCGGGTTTGGAATTACACCTCTGACATTTGCTTGTTGCAAGACTGTGGGCAAGAGTCTCAATAATGCTGAGTCTTGATTTCATCATTAAAATATGAATGGGGGTAAGTGCTGCATGTGCCTTCCACAGGATTACTCTATTATGAGGATCAGGTGAAATGATAAGTGTTGAGCAACAGATAAATGTCATTATTTATACAATCTAGTAGGACAATAAGACACAAATGCAAATTAATATATTATACACTAGTACTTGAGAAGTGCATTTAAATTATATGCAACTGAGAGCTAGGTGAGGTCAGAGATAGAAACAGTTATTTTGTCCTTTAAATATGGTGTTTGGAAGGAATTACAAGATCAGATGTTGAGTGAATCCTCTCTGATGAACTTTCAGGCAGGCATGAATGGCTTAGTCTTCTTCATTAGAGGAAATACCTGCCCTACATCAATAACTTCACAGATCCATCAGTGTAATTGAATTTGAGTAAGGCATGTTCAGTCAACAGCTGAGGTCCTTTTGGGAAATGAAATGAAAGTGATTTAAGTGGTTGGGTGCTACGGCTACATCACTTTCTGCATAATTGGTTGAACTGATTAAGAGATATGGCAAATCCCAGCAAGACATCTCTTTGTAAAGGAAATTGATGGCTATAGAGAGTACAATGATAAATTTTAAGAACCCAGTCATTAGTTATTAAGCCTTTTCTCTAAGGCTCTACAATTTCTAAAAGAGGTAAACCTCATTGACTTCGTATTTTTTGCTACATAGAAAAGTCCAGCCACACACACACAAACACACACACACACACACACACAACTTTTCCTTATTCTCAAAAACTGTTTTGATTGCTACTATATAGATGAGTGTTAAAAAAATAATTTATATATAGACATAGATATACTTTCAATCAATAAGGAAACTTTATACCCCCCAACATACATCAAGGAACGTAGACATGAAAAAATGTTTATATCTTTTTTTTCTCTTTCCATTATCCCTAATATCCAATTAGTCACCACATTGAATTAATCTTCATTTTTGTGATGTATTTCAGATTCTTCTCTTGCTTTCATTTCCCACTGACTTGAAAGATAGTGAGGTCTTTCATTAAAAGACATCTAGACTAAAGAATCTTTGTGTCTCTGCTATATGGACTTTTTAAAATCATACCACTGACGACTTAGCATTTCCTAGATTTGATGTATGCTAGCCTATGACTAGACTAGTCAAGTACGTACCCTCTTAGAGCCTCAACGTCTTTATCACTAGAGATGACTAAGGAGAAAGTGAGAAGGTGCCCAGTTGCCTCTGATCAGTTCAAGTCACCAGGCCCAGAGGAAATTGGCTCGTATTGTTCAATACCACCCCATTTCCTCTAGGATAAAATTCAATCTTCTGTTTTTCAATGGAAAGTCTTTCATAATGTGCCTGTATCCTACTTTCCTAGTGCAGGATTATTGCACGTTAGTCTTCCTGTGCTCTCAGTTTTAGACAATTTGACCTTCTTTCTTTTCTCTGTATGTAACACTTCATTTTCTTCCTTTCAATTCATTCCTTTAGGCTATTGCTTATGCCTTGAATGACATATCTCAACTCTGTGAATTCCTAAGTTCCTTCAAAAGTGTCATTTACAGGAGAACTACCCTTACATTCTCAGTCACCTTTCTTCCACATAGAAATTTTCTCAATGTTTTCTTTGTACATATTTCACATTTACTTGCTAGCCTTGATGTTGATCACCTCTCTCCCCTTCCAACTTGGAAAAAAAAAAGCTCCTTCGTGCCAGGTACTATTTGTTTTGTTTTTGTTTTTACTTTTTGTTTTCATTTCCTTTTGCCTTTTTTCCCTTTTCTGTCCTTCCCTTCCTAGATTTTTTCCTTCCTTCCTCCTTCTCTTCCTTTTTTTCTCTTTATTTTTATTTTTTTCCCCATGGATCCACAAAATTCTCCATTGTTATGTCATAACAACGAAGGAAATAATGAAGGAATAAAGTATTTATTAAAGGCTTATTATGCACAATGCACTAAGCTAAGTTCTGGGGATACAAATGGAAAAGCAAAACATTCTTTGATCTCATATTCTAATGAGGAATTCAGCAGAAATGGAATGTTTTAGCTGCAAATGAGAAAAAAAAAATCCCCTGGTACATAGAATGCAGGAACAAAGCATAAGTTAATGCCTCTTCCTTAATGTTATTTTCATTAATAAAATGACACCTTTTTTTTTCTTGAAGTTTAGCCATTTGACTTTCATGATAAGAACTTTCTTTGGGGGTCTTTAGCAGTTGTTACTCTGTTGCCTTCTGGAGCTGCTGTCTGGCTGTTTCTCCATAGACAATGCTTCCCAGGATGATTCCTGAGGGTTTTACAGTAGAAGCATAACTAATCCCAAGGCTCTGGGTTTCAGGGTCCTGGGTTGTTTACATAAGGATCTGAGGGGAAATGGTCAAAGTGATGACGGAAGACTGACTTACCTGATACATATTGCCTCTATGTTTAAATTACACGTAATTTCCTCTGTGTTTCAGTTAGGCTGTTTGCCTGTCTTGTATGTCATTATGACAGCATCATATCATGAATATGACTGAGTTCTCAAGGCAGATTATAATTTGGTAAGACTTTAGCATGCTGGAAAGATTTCGAGTACACATTCAGCATCAATCTATGTCTACTGTCCAAGAACCAGACTCATTAAAAGTAGAATGAGAAGAACATCATCAGTGGTTAGTGAATTAATTGATTGTAATGATCCATGGGTGGGGAGGGGGGGAATCAGATTTTAAAGGAGCACACAGTCTTTTAAAATACCCTTCTCCTTTTCATAGTGAATATGGAACAAAATGGGGCATACGATGCTTAGTATTTTATGGTTTTAGAAACAGCAATTAAACAACTTAGTGACAGCACTTTAAACATGAAATTTGCATAATGACCAACAAATTGATATTAAAGTTGAATAACTGAACCACCTCAATATTGATATTCTCATGATTAATGGAATAAAAGAGGGGGGGGGATTTGTAGTTAAATGGAAAGACTACACACAGGTTTTCTTTGGAGAGGCAAATAAAGGAGTTGGCAAATTTGCTTTTAATATGCACCCAAAGAAGACAAAAATTACAATTTAATTGGATTACCTCATCTGGCAGTATTCTTAATAAATGTAAGGCAAACAAACAAACAAAAAGATACCTATGGTGAAACTGAAACAGGTGTTTACACCATCACTTCTTACAGAGCTTTGAGACGTAGAGTAAAATTCTACAATAAAATTGATACTATCTTGAAAACGAAATCAGTGCAATATTTGATTTTCTGTGAATTTAATGTGAACAAGGGAAGCAGTGAGGTTATTGAAAAATACATTGGAAAATTAGCAGAAATGAAAGTGGTTCAAAGTTTCTAGATTATTCAAAATCTTGTGCCATCCTATAGTTAATGTTTTCTTCCATGAGGCTATAACTAGCATGGAATCTCTCTGTCTTCTCTCTGTCTATCTCTGTCTGTCTCTCTGACTCTGTCTCTCTCTCTATCTCTCTGTCTCTGTCTCTCTCTCACCCCCCCACCCCACTCAGAGCTCAATTGACAGGAAACATCTGGTTAAAGCTGTGAGAATAACATCAAAAGTAGTTGTCTGTTTTCAGTTAAACCTTTATATATTTATTATAACGTTTTTAAAATATATATTAAATTAAAAGAAAGACTAATGTGAGAAAACTGTTTAAATTAATTCAATTTTACATATTCAAATTAAATAGAAAAAGGGAAAGATATTGACTTTAATTTTCAATATTTCCTATAAAAGTTTATGTAGGGTTAAGTGATATAAATGTCACCACAATTAGAATACCAAATGTGTCAGAATGAAATTAATCAACAAACTTGGATATCATTGTGAAAAAGGAGCTAACAACAACTGTGATGATGATGAGAGTAACCAGCATTTATGTAGTATTTCAACATTTGTACAGTGTTTAATTTATATTATTTCTTTGAAAAGCATGGGATAGACAATATTGTGTCCATTTTACACATAAGGAAACTGAAAGAGCTGAAATTATCCAGTGTGACACACAGTAAAGGTCTGAGGAAGGTTCCAAATTTCTCATTATAAATTCAACACTGTTCACTGTAGCAATGAATGATAATCAAGGGCAAGATTGTTTCTAAAACTAAACACATCATAATAACAATAAAATGAGTAAATAGATTATGAGAATAATGCATGAATCAGGGATTCAACGAAGGGGAGAAGCTAAGTCAATGAAATTATGAATTTATTGAAATATCTTATAATATCTCAAACTTTTATTTTTGAAGAGATAGACAGTTGTGGACCATATAATAATTCAGCTACATTTGATCAGGGATGGTTGGATGATAGAACACAAATCAATTGAATGAATCAATTCTCGGAAAAAAAAAAAAATGTTTCTATTGGAATCCCACAGGGATCTGTGCTGGATCTTGTGCTGATTATCTTCACCATTGACTTAAAAACGAAATTTATATCACGTTTATCAAATTAACAAATGACATCATGCTAGTAGGCACAAATAACTTTCTTAGATGACAGAATCAGGATCCAAAAGTTACTTTGACAAACTGGAAAATTGGACTAAATCTATTAAGATGCATTTGGATAAATATTGGGAGAAGCATGGTTCAGAAAAGAACATCTAGGATGGCGAATGATCTTAAATCATGACATATGCAAGTGAATTGAAGGTCATGGGATGGTTAATCTATAGATGTTTGATATTTAAGGAAGTTTTGTGGGACTAGCCATAAACAATTAATATTTGAAGAATTACCATGTGGAAAACAGATTAGGTTTATTGTGCTTGAGTCTTACAGACAAACTAGGAGTGGTGGATAGATGATAGACCAAGACTAAATTAGCCTAGTCCTACTGTAGAGTTAGGAATTTAAAGCACCCCTGGATCAGAAAATCCAATTAAAACTAACTTTAGTAATGAATAATTACAAGAATTCACTTCATATTAAAAGTGTATAAAAGCCATGGCCCTCCACATTTGCAATCAGAAGGGGGGAGAGAGGGAAAGGGAGCTTCCTTTAGGCAGTTAAAGCTCAGCAGTTGCCATGGTAACCAATCACCTTGACATTCTCAGCAAGTAGTAAAAACTCAGCAGTCACCATGGAAACCTGTTAGGTTGGTGTTCCCCTCAAGTAGTGAAAATCCAATAGGATTCTTTTGCCCAATTTTACCTCCAAATAAGTCTCTTATGGGTAGAAAATTCACTGTCTTCTTAGAGGGATAGCCTTTTGCTCAGTTTGTAGAAAAAATGTTGAGTGAATAAATGCTAGGTGGAGCTAGATGTAAAGGGGGAATAATGAGAAAGATGAGCAAAAAGGTAGAGCAAAAAGAAAAGCAGGAATAAATTCTGGTTGTGGTGGGGGATGCAGATGCATCCACACCCTCAGTAAGGTACAAGTATCATATTCAGACTATCTCTCTCTAATGATCATTTACAGATTAAAACAGACATAATATCTACCACAAGGTAGAGGGGAAAAGAAAGAAAAAAAACTAAAAAGCAAAAAACTCTTCTCAGTTAGAACTATCTCAAAGTATAATCAAGTGCACTGGGGAAGTATGTTCCCAACTCATGTTACTAGAACTCTTCAGGAAAAGTTGGAATGAATGCTTGTCATTTCTCACCTAGGTTTTAGTAGATGAAGCATGAAGCTCCTTCTAATGCTCAGATTATGTGCTTCTTTGATTCATGAAACACTTATGTTATCTACTAGTAACACCTACCTTGGGGATCTGGGATGTATTCCCATAGAATATACATTTAAATAGGGATGTAATATCCACTAATGCTCTATTCTGGCTCACTCACCTAAACCTGTCTTCACACTGATAGGTCTGGCTCTTCCCAAAGAAAGATAATCACCAGTGGCTACAAATTACTTTCTTGGAATTCTAGGGCTCATCCTATTGTGGGGGGATTGGAAGCACTCCTATTGATGTGTCTCCTATTTGCAGAAAATCAATACTATGATTTACTCTTTGGCATTTACTCTTAAACAAAAAGAAATTTAACAGTAAGGGAGAAATGAAAGTAAAAGAAGTAGCAACACAGCAAAATATCCCTATAAACCTGTTTCAACCTCTTCTTCCAATGCACAGAATAATTTTTGTAGGGAAATGGATAAATATAGAAGCCTAGCAGAAAGATGGTGGCAGCTAGATGGCCCAATGGATATAGCACTGGACCTGGAGTCAGAAAGCCATTCCATGAAATAGAAAGAGTTTTAAGCTTTCATAAACAGACCACAACTAAACCAAAAATTTGACCTCCAACATCAAGACCCAAGAAAATAATGAACAGGTAAAAATTGAAGTTAAAGTAAAATGTATCCAGGAGGTCTAAACTATTTACATCCTTACATAGAAAGATGATATTTATAATTCTGAAAAATTATATCACTAATAGTATAGCTAGAAGGAATATACATAGACAGGGATACGGGTATGGGAGAATTTGAAGGAATAACATCAAAAAATAAGGGATGAGAAAGAGAAGTACAATGGATGCAGAAGGAAGAAAGATGCAGAATGGGGTAAATTATTTCACGTGAAGAGGCAGGAAAGACTTATTACTATGGAGGGAAAGACAGGAGGGTGGGTGATGAGCATTGCTTGAACCTTATTCTCATCAGTGTTATCTCAAAGAATGAATAATATACACAATCAGTTGAATATAGAAATCTATCTTGTCCAACAGGGAATTAGGAAGTAAGGAGATCAAGTAAAGGAGTGGGGATGACAGTTCAGGGGACCTCATAGGCAGAAGCAAAACACTGGTGAGGAGGGAAAGGGTGAAATGAGAGAGAGGATAGAAAGGAGGAAGAATAAGATGGAGGGAAATATATGGGTAGTAATCATAACACTAGTGTGAATACGATGAACTCTCCCATAAAATGGGAGTATATAGCAGAGTGGATCAAAAACCATAATCATATAATATATTGTTTACAAAAAACACATTTGAAGCTGAGAGACACACAAAGAGGAAGTGTAAGTGGCTGGAGCAGATTCTATTTTGCTTCAGATGAAGTTAAAAAAAAAAGCCAGGATAGCAATCCTTATCTCAGACAAAGTAAAAGCAAAAATAGACCCAGATAAAAGTGATAAGGAAAGAAACTGCATCTTGCTAAAAGATACCATAGACAGTGGAGCAGTATTAATACTAAACATAGATGGTACCAAATACTTAAAGGAGAAATTAAGTGAGTTACAGGAAGAAGAGGACAACAGAATTATACTAGTGGGGTACCTCAACTATCTCCAATCATAACTTGTTAAATCCAACAAAAAAAAATAAACAAGAAATAAATTAAGGAGGTAAGGGGAAGAATTCATGACAAAACAAGAGACAGAGAATATAAGTTGTAAAATAGATAATTCTGATTACAGTAAATGAAAAAGCTTTTTATTTTCAACTAAAGCCAATGTAACTACGATTAGAAGCAAAGCAGAAAGATGGGGGAAATATTTATAGCAAGTGTCTCTGATAAAGGCCTCATTTCTAAAATATATAGAGAACTGAATCAAATTTATAAGAATGTAAGCCATTCCCCAATTAGAAAATGGTCAAAGGATATGAATGGGTAGTTTTCAGGTGAAATCAAAGATATCTATATGCATATGAAGAAGTTCTCTAAATCACTTTTGATTAGAGAAATGTAAAATTAAAACAACTGTGAAGTACCACCTTATACCTATCAGATTTGTTAATATGACAGAAAAGGAAAATGATAAATTATGGAGAAGATGTGGGAATACTGGGACACTAATGCATTGTTGGTGGAGAACTGATCAGGACTCTGCACAAAGGGCAATAAAACTGCACATACCCTTTGATCCAGCAATCCCACTAGTAGGTCTATATCCCAAAGAAATCATAAAAAAGGGAAAAGGACATGCATGTACAAAAATATTTAGAGTAGCCCCATTAGTGTTGGCAAGATATTGGAAATTGAGAGGATGCCCATCAATTGGGGCATGGCTGAACAAGTTACGGTATTTGACTGTCATGGAATACTGTTGTTCTAAATTAATATGGAAATGTTTTTAAATGATAGCACATGCATAAACTACTTGAAATTACATGCCATAATTAGAAAAGGGGAGGGGAAGAAAGGAGGAAGAAAAATTTGGAACTCAGAATCTTGCAAAAATGACTGCTAAAATTTTTCTAGGCATGCAAATGTGGAAAAAATACAAATTAAAAAAAAAATTTAGAAAGAAAGATAAGCAAATCCAGCAACCAAAGAAGGCATAATTTAGCAAAATAAATTGCACCAGAGAAAAGAGACAAACTAAAAAGAGAAAACTGTTGACATAATTAAAATGATAACAAAACAACAAATAAGAGAAACCATTAAAAGATTTGTAGTACATGACACGTCAATGGTAAAAGTAGAACTTAAGTAGAACTTATGGTGGAGAGATAGGTTAAAACAGCAAGGAATAAATCTCATAAAACTTCACCTACCGGTGGTTTATTTGGTCTTCTTTTTTTTTAACTAAACTGCAGAATTGGAAGGTATATAAGAGGGGAGAAGTGAAAAAAAGAAAATAAAAAGGAATGTACCCTAGTCAAGTCAATGTTAAAGAATGAAGGGAACATTACAATGTAATCTCTCTACAGGGTTTTAGAAGAATGCCCATAGAAGAATGGGTGAGCTGGAAAATCTGAGGAAAGAAAGGGGAATGAGTCAATTTCATGATTGGAGCAGATCACACTAAAGAACTCTCAAATTGGGGAGCCAGTAATTTTATTATGGCATATGGGAACAAAATAATGTAATATAATCTGTAACTGTAAAATAATGTATTTTTGGTGATTTATAAAGCCTACTACCTCTGAGTGAGTATTGTGTGTAAGTGGACAATATATTTACTAGAGGAAAATGAATTTCAGAAGAGTAGAATTCCATCCTTTCAGATTGGATAGAATTCTAAAAGAATTGAATTTCATTCTTCCTACCATTCCAAAAGGCATGGATCCAGAGAAAAACATTTCATGAAGAACAAAGGGAAAAGAACATGGAGAAGGCACAGCTGAGTAATGAGCTGAACTGTAAGAAATAAAGCAAAATTTCTACAATGCAGCTGAACTTTTATTTTCTGTAAGTACCACAGACTTGATTCTTCAAAGAGTGAGGCACAACTGACCACTACAGGAGGAACAAGATCTACAAGGCAAAAACAGAAATTCTTTAAAGAGGGAATTTTTTTTTTAAAAGCACCAATTTAATGTTTAACTTTTAGTTCTGAAGTGGATCTGTGATCTATTGATTTGAATGTTTCTTCAAGAGATGAATGTCACAATCCATTTATGCCTGCACAGCTTGTACAAATATTTTCCCTATCCTCACAAAAGTTCATTCTAACACATCTTTTGTGGTATTCTCCTGACACCTTGATGATACCAGTAGAGTATTAAAGCAGTCCACCTTTTATCCCTCACTATTAACCTGATTATTTCCTCTTTCATTTCAATCATACATTTTCCTGATGAAATCTTTTGTTTTTATTTTCCTCCAAAATTCCTTATTTGGACCTATGTAGTTACTTGGTACAGTGAATAGTTCAGGGACAGAGATCATGAAGACAAGAATTCAATTTCAACTTCAGATACTGACTGACTGTGTGATCATGGGCATGTCACTTAACCTCCCCATGCTTCAAATCTATAAAATAGAGATATTAATAGCATCTACGTCACATGTGTTTATGAGGATCCAAAGAGATATTTGTAAAGCCTTTTAGCATATAGGCACTTGTTAAATGCTTCTTTCCTCTCCCTTCACATAACTAGTGCTTACACATTATGTAACATGTTCTAAACCATCTATAATACATTAACTTTATATAATATATATACATATATGTATATGTACCATATTTAACAGTCAACATTTAATAAACATTCAAATAAAATGAATGAATGAAAAAGCATTCATTAATGGTTCCTATATTTTAATTGGTAAAACAGTTTAGGAAGTCCATGATAAGTATATTCATAAATTTGAAAGTCTGTTTACATGGTAGAGGTCCTCAAATTCTTTTGCTTTGCACCAGAGGGCAGATATCTCACCAGATGGGTATCAGTTTCTTTTGAATTTTATTAACTCACTGCCTAGTTAGTATCTAAGACCCTACTCTTTTAAAATCATACGCATTCCTACCACTCTAACCTCCCTCATTTCTTCCTTCTAATACCATCCAATCTGCAATGTGACAAAAACTGAGCTGTTAATAATATGGAAAGGTCAGATCCACCCTGCTGTCAAAGAACTCACATTCTAATTAGAATGTCTGTGTGTCTGTGTGTCTGTGTGTCTGTGTGTGTGTTTGTGTGTTTGTAGGGTACCAGAGGGCCACATTGGGAGGGACACACTTGAGGACCTAACGGGTCCCATGTGGCCTCAAGGTCACAAGTTCCCCACCCCTGCTGTATACATACACATATGCATGTGAGAGAGAGAGGGGGGGGGTGTGTGTGTGTGTGTAGTAATAGGTTGACTTTTATTATCTCAAACTGCCATTATTTTCATTCTTGTTTTGCAATCTACCATTAGTTATGCAGTCATCGAAGCTTTTCTAAAAATGGGAATATCAAATGTGCTCAAAAACAAAACAAAAACTCTTGCAATTCTCCTGAAGCACATCTTTAATAATGCCTAGTTCTCTGATCCTCAAACCCAAGAAACTGTGAAGAAGATAAATTATTTTTTTCATGCCTGCCTTTCTTCCCATAGGGAATCAATTATTTCTGTTCTTTCTTGTTTTGCATAGTTGGGAAGTTAGAAAAGATCAGCAATGTGATTAAGAGGTCTGTGAGCTTGATTTATGGGAAAGAGATTAAAGAAGGAAATATGTAATTTTTAAGTGACAGATAAAGGAGATCCTGAAACTGCACATACTTTATTTGAAGTGGGTAAATACAAAGACGGAGAGAATCACTTAATATTTTTCAAGCTAATTTAACGAGATAGTTACTGGGAGAAATTATTGTTTAACAAAAATTATTTCAAATTAATTAGACTGCAAGGGAATTGCTTACTATGGTAATGATTCAAACAATAAGTATTTATTGAGTGCCTACTATGTGACAGGCATTATCCTAGTCATAAGAGTATTATTCTCTGCCTAAAGCAGTTGCATATCTACAAAATAATAAGGAAACTTGGACATGATTATCATAGAAGGCAAAAACTTCTACCAAAAAAAATTCAAGCAACTCAGAATATATTAATTTTGGTCTATTCTTTTAGAACTTCTGCTTGAGTGAGATCTAGGACTCTTTCTTGGTTGAGCTGAATTATGTCACTCACAATGGAAGGACTTCTTCACTCTGTGTTATCTGGTATATATTCTCACACGTTTACTTTCTCTGATTTCTGTTCTGCTATGATTTGGATCCATTGGATTTTTTGTTAGCGACTATATTTGTATATTGTGGGACTGGGAATTGAAAGGAACAAGGTCGAGCCTTGAATAATAATTCCGAGGTCATCTTTTACCCTCATGGTTAAACAGAGACCAGAAATTAGATTTAACTTGAATATCTCATCACCTAGACGAACAACACTTAAGGGAACAGATATATATAATACTAGCCAAGATACGTCATTTCTTTGATGACAACATAGACCTTGGGCTTGATTCCTGCTTCTAAACCTGGCAGGAATTGATGTCTCTCTTGGAGAAAAGTGAGAGGTAAAGAACCTAAATGAGGCTGTGATGTGGGAAAAAGCCCTCACACAGGATACACCTAGCTATCCAGTTGTAGGATCACCATACATATACAGTCACCACATACACATAAACAACACACACACACACACACACACACACACACACACACACACACACACACACACACGCATGCACACAGTAATAGAAAGCAAACAAAGCAAACAAGTACTTCACACCTTGTTTCAGTTGAGCCTTGCTCATGATTTTATCAAGTCTTTGTTAAGAAACAGAAGTTGTGAAATCCACAGTGGGAGGGACTTGACAAAGACAGGAACAGGAAAGACATTAGAGGTGGGCAGAACAGGGAGGAGCTAATGACCATATAAAAGCAGAAGGACAAGCTAGGAGAGAACAGGAACTGAGAAGGGAAAATTTGGGTGGTTGACACTCTGTTTGTCTGTTCTATGTTGATTTGTGTTTGTAATACTTTGTACAGAAGCCTTGAGACCTTACCAGAAGCCCTGAAAGAGGATTTTCTTGTTGTTCATTTACAGAAGTCCTGCAGGAGGGTTTCAGGGGTCCTGGGACTATACTTAAAATTGTGAGTTCTCAGACTTTGTTTGTGCATCTGTGTTGTTTCATAGGCAGAAAGTGAATTGATGATGTGTTGGCAATGTGTATAAATGTTGTTTTTGCTCTCTTAAGCTTTCTCTTCCCAGAAACAGAAACTGTGAAGAACTTGAGGTGGACTGGACACTGTTAGTTTCAATATGGAATGTGAATTGCACAACAAACTGGATGAGGAGCTGGATGAGGAGTTGAAAGCTGCCTACCTTTGAATCCAGGTGACAATTGAATAAATTGTGGCAAAAGCTTGGACCGTGGAAGAGGAACCATGAAATCTGACAGCTAGCCTCAAGCAAAGATGAAAAGACCTCTTGGGGGCAGAGCCAAGATGGAGAAATAAAAGAATGAACTTGCTTCAGCTCCCACTCCTCCTACCTACAATACCTGTAAAATATGACTCTAAACAAATTTTAGAGCTGCAGAATATGCAAAGTAACAGAGAGAAACAAATCTCCCACTGAAGGCACACTGGCAGACCTACTGGAAGGGTCTATCACATCACAGAGGGAACCGAGCACAGTTCTGCATGAGCCACATGGGTCCAGACTTGGGGAAGCCCTGACCAGCAGCACAGACCAGCCAGAGCAGACTTCAGGAAAGTAATCAACAGCAGCTGTTGTGGATTCTAAACTTTTCACCACATAAATGCCAAAGAGAAAGTAAAAATCCAGTAGGGAACTCTGTTGGAAGCTGGTAAAGGAATAGCATGCCCTGGCCCCTACCCCTGGGGCAAGAGGTGGCAGAGCTATGGCAGCTGCAGCTGCTGCCTCATAGATGCCTCAGGAACTACTGGCCTGCAGATTGTAGGGGAACCAAGTGACCATTCAGAGGATAATCTCTCTTGCTTTGAACTACTTGGATCAGGGTTACAGTCTTGGGTACTGATCTGGGGTGTGTGGCTAGTATGCCAGAGTTCTTGGTGGTTGTAGAGAGGGTGCCTTTCTCAGACTTCTGACAATAGCTCTGACAAATGCGAAAACCCCAGCAATTTGGGACATAGCTGTCTCTACTCTGAAAGCAGAGTTCTACCATGGCAAAGAGCTCAAAAGTCAAGTCATTGGCTGTCAAGATGAGCAAGGAGAGGAAGCACAATCAGACCATAGAATCCTTTTTTAAGGCCAAAAAGGATCAAAACATGGAACTGGAAGAAAACAACAACATCAAAATTCCTGCATCAAAAGCTTCCAAGAAAAACATGAATTGGTTACATGCCATGGAGGAGCTCAAGAAGGATTTTGAAAATAAAATAAGAGAAGTGGAGGAAAAATTGGGAAGAGAAACAAGAATGATGCAAGAAAATCATGAAAAGTGAGTCAACAGCCTGCAAAAGGAGGTCCAAAAAATACTGCAGAAAATAATACCTTAAAAAAAATAGACTAACTCAAATGGCAAAAGAGGCCCAAAAAGCCAATGAGGAGAAGAATGCCTTAAAAAGTCAATTGGCCAGATGGAAGAGGAATTTCAAAAACTCGCTAAAGAGAATAATTCCTTCAGAATTAGATTGGCGCAAATGGAAGCTAATGACTTTATGAGAAATCAAGATACCATAAAACAGATCCAAACAAATGAAAAAATAGAAGGCAATGTGAAATATCAAATTGGAAAAAAGACATATATCTGGAAAATAAATACAGGAGAGAGAATTTAAAAATCACTGGACTATCTGAAAGCCATGATCAAAAAGAGTGACTACAATTCATCCTTCAAGAAATTCTCAAGGAAAATTGCCTTGATGTTTTACAACCAGGGGGCAAAATAGAAATTGAAAGAATTCACCAATCACCTCTTGCAAAAGATTCCAAAAAAGAAAACTCTTAGGAATATTCTAGCCAAATTCCACAGTTTCTAGATGAAGGAGAAAATATCACAAAGTGTCAGGAAGAAACAATTTGAGTATTGTGGAAATGCAATTAGGATAACACAAGATCAAGTAGCTTCTACATTAAGGAACTGAAAGGCTTGGAATATGGTATTCCAGACATCAAAGGAGTTACGATTAAAACCAAGAATCATGTACCCAGCAAAACTGAATATAATGCTTCAGTGAAAAATATGATCATTCAATGAATAGAGGAATTTCAAGAATTCTTGATGAAAAAGCCAGAGCAGAAGGGAAAATTTGATTTTTAAATACAAGAAGCAAGAGAAACATGAGAAGGTAAACAGGAAAAAGAAATCATAAGGAACTTATTAAAGTTGACTATTTGCATTCCTACATGGAAAAATCATAATTGTAACTCATAAGACTTTTCTCAGTAAGAGGATAGTTGAAAGATATATATAAATGTATAGGTATGTGTGTATACATATGTATGTATATTTGTATATACATACATATGTATACATACATGCATGTATAGGAGGGTGTATGGATGTATAAATACATATGGGAGTGTGTATGTATGTGTGTAAATGTATACACAGACACAGGATCAGTTGAATAGGAAGGAATGTTATTGAAAAAATAAAATTAAGAAGTGAGAGAGGAATATAATGGGAGAAGGAGAAAGGAAGAAATAGAATAGGGTAAATTATTTCATATAAAAGAGGCAAGAGGAAACTGTTACAATGGAGGGGAAGACCAGGAAGGTGAAAGGGAATGGGTCAACCTTACTCTCATTGAATTTGCCTTAAGGAGGGAATAACATACACTCAATTGGGTATCTTACCCTACCATAAAGTAGGGGGGAGGAGGATAAGATGGGGGATGATAGAAGGGAGGGCAGATTGGGGAGAGGGTAGTTAGAAGCAAATACTTTTGAAAAGGGACAGGGTCAAAGGAGAAAATAGAATAAGTGGTGGGGCAGGATAGGATGGAGGGAAATGTAGTTAGTCTTTCACAATGTAACTGTGATGGAAATGTTTTGTATAACTACCCATGTACAATCTATATTGAATTGCTTGTCTTCCCAGTGGGGGTGGGTGAAGAAAGTATAAAGGGAAAGAATCTAGAAATCAAAGTTTCAAAAACAAATGCTTAAAAAGTTTGTTTTTGTTTACATGCAACTGGGAAATAAGATATACAGCTACTGGAGTATAGAAATCCATCTTGCCCTACTAGAAAGTAAAGGGGGGAATGGGAGAGGATATAAAAGAGAACAGATTGGAGGAAGGGGTATTCAGTATGCTTGATATCTTGGGGTGGATGCAGGGGAAAGACAGGGAGGACATTTGTAACTCAAAATCTTGTGGAAATGAATGTTGAAATCTAAAAATAAATAATGAAAAGATTAAATACAAAAAGAAAAAAAAGGACCTCTCCTTGTTGCTTAGTGCTGACTGAGAATATCATGATTTACTATGGCCTAGAGGTGGGAGAACTTGGTACTTTTTACCTTGTCCCCCTTAAGGATGATTAAGTTAAGGATGATTGGAAACTAATTACCGGATCAAGAAGGAAGAAGACTTTTTTTGACTGAGGGATTAAGACGATGTGACCTAGGGGTCGGAAAACTTTTGCTCCTTAAGAAAGATTGAGTTAAGGACTTACTGAATGATTTCCTTTGTTTAAAACTATGTGGCCACTTTAGTGATAAGTTGTTATGTTAAATTATTGTGAATGCTGTACTTTGGTTTCTGTGAATGCTTTGCTTAATTTATTTATGAATGAAGAGAGTTCACTATACTATGTTGTCAGAATCTTAAAGCTACTCACAGCAGCAGTCCTCCAGAGAACTGCTCATGCCTGGTTTTACACACACACACACACACACACACACACACACACACACACACACACGCACACACACTTTAAGTAAGAATGGGTTTGGGAGGAAGTGCCCTAGAAATTGAAGGGATCAGGAAAACAAATGATTGAGATACTATAATCATCATCATAATGCCCTGACCACAATTACTATTACAACAGTATCACCATTCCAGTTCAAAATTCTATTATCTGACAAATTTACCTACCAAGGTTATAGCTAAAGACTAAGAAATCTGAGCAACTAAGACATAGGCCAAAAAGTCTCTGCACAAGAGGTCACATACTGGACTCAACAGAGCCCTGCAAGCCTTGATTCTCATCTCTAGATTACCTGACATTACTCACAGTTTTGGCAACTATATTTTTCTTTGTTTAATCATTCATTCATTCATTCATTTATTTGTTTGTTTATTTATTTATTTGCTTTTTGGAGGATAATTGGGGTTAAGTGATTTGCCCAAGGTCACATGGCTAGGTTTTGTGTTAAGCGTCTGAGGTCACATTTGAACTCAGGTCCTCCTGACTCCAGGGCTGGTGCTCTATTCACTGTGCCACCTAGTGGCCCTAAGTTTTGGCAGCTTTGGATAACTGGTGTCCCAGTCTGAAGATTATGAACAACAAATTAGAAAGAGAGAGTCTGGCTTTAGGCAAGTACTTTGACAACTCCTAATATACTGAAAGCTCTTTGAGGGCAGGGATGCCATTTTTTTCACTTTTTGTTTCCCCAGTGACTTCTATACTATAGATGCTTAATAAATGTTCAGACTCCTTGCTTTGCAGATGCAGTTAGGCAAGTAAGGGGAATGATTAGACACCCACTGTCAAAAACACACAAACAAAAAAGACTTGCCTCATGGTTCTACTATAAGTATAGTGCATGCATTTTGAAAGACAGTGTTACTTATTACTGGAGGTGGTGTGGTTGAGTTAAAAAATGGTGTTAGCTTTGGAACTGAAGGGCCTGAGTCCTGGTTCTATCTCTTTCAACTTGTGAATATTAGAAAGTTACTCTCTTACTCAGTTTCTCATATGCAAAAAGAGAGTAGGAGTAGACAAGTTTCTAAAGGTCACTTCTAGCTCTAAAGTTTTTTTGGAGTTAGAACAGTCATCTTTCCATTTAGGAATGTAAATAGTTTAACCTTAGTTAAGTATCCATTTTTCACCCAAAGGAGTATACTCAGTTTTCCTGGGTAGGTAATTTTTGGTTTTAATCCTAGCTTCTTTGCCTTTCAGAATATTACATTCTAAGACACCAAATTTTAATGTGGAAGCTGCTAAATCTTGCATTGTCCCTTGTGAATCCCTCAGGATTTCTCCCATTTACCTTTTTATTGTTCTCTTCATTCTTACATTTTAAAGTCAAATTTTCTACTCATCTCTGGTCTTTTCATCAGAAAATGCTTGAAAGTACTCTGTTTTGTTAAATATCCATTTTTTTTTATCTCCACCCCACCCAACCTCCCAAGAATTATACTCAATTTTGCTGGGTAGGTGATTTCTTGCTCATAATGATAACTTTTTTTTTCCCTGTCTGGAAGATCCTTTTCCATGCTTTCCTAACCTTTAAGACAGAAGTTGTTAACTTTTCTGTGATCCTGATTACTGCTGCTCCACAATATTTTAATTGCTTCTTTCCGGCCCAGTTGGGATATTTTCTCCTTTATCTTCAAGCTATGGAATTTATCTGTGATATTCTTGGGAGTTTTCATTTGATCTCTTTATAAAGCCAAGCATGAGTGGCTTTCCAGAGAACTGCTGCTGTAAATAGCTTTAAGGTTCTGATCACATAGTATAGTGAGCTCTCTATTTATTCA
>CM053583.1:342481310-342507752 GCA_028627135.1 Pseudochirops cupreus
GCAAAGTAGTTCAAGAGAAGTGATGTGGCAAAATGGTATTTGCTCCTGTCATTACCTGAGGGATCTGGGAGAAGAGGGAGGTGTCTTCCTATCATTCCATGTTCAATACAGTCAAGGTAACTAGGTGGCACAGGTACATGAGGCCTGGTGTCAGAAAGATCTGAGTTCAAATCTGTTCTTACTTGCTGTGTGACCCTAGGAAAGTGACAACATCAGTTAGTCTCCATTTCCTCAACAGCAAAATGAGAACAACAGTACCATTGCCCATATGCAGTTCCAGGTCACAGTTTCAGCACTAGGAGGAGAATTAGCAGGAGCAGAGACCCTGGTCATAGTTCCAGGGTGGAAAAGAGTGTTTGTGTTTCCTTACAGACCCGAGTACAGGTGAAGAAAGCAATGATCACATCAATAAAACCAATAAAATAAGTAAATCATTGATTAATTTTATTAAAATAAAACTGTTTCCAGTATCAAAAATAAAAAGGGTGAATTTACAGCCAAAGAAGATGAAATTAAAGCAATTATTGGGAACTATTTTATCCAATTATTTGCCGATGTATCTGACAATCTAAATGAAATGGATGAATACTTGCAAAAATATAAATTGCTCAGATTAAAAGAAAATGAAATAGGATACTTACACAGCCCTATCTTAGAAGAATAAATTGAATAATACAGCAATGATCTTCCTAAGAAAAAATCCCCAGGACCAGATGGATTCCCAAGTGAATTCTACAAAACATTTAAGGGACAATTCATTTCAGTACTATATAAAGTATTTGACAAATTAGGCAAAGAAGAACTCCTATCAAATTCCTTTTACAATACAAGTACTGTGCTAATATTAAACTAGAAAGAACAAAAACAGAATCAAAACTAGAGATCAATTTCCCTAATGAATACTAATGAAAAAATGAAAATAAAACATTAGCAAGGAGATTACAGCAAAATATCACAAATAACATATAATTTGCCCAGGTGGGATTTAGACCAGGGATTCAGGGATGATGCATTATTAGGAAAACTATCTGAACAATTGACCATATTAATAATTTTTAAAAAGCAATAAAATAATATGATTATCCCAATAGGTACAAGAAAAATGTTTAAAATTTTAACAGTCATTGCTATGAAAAACACTAGAAACTATAGGAATAAAAGAAAATTTTCTTAAAATAACAAATAGCATCTTTCTAAAATTATCAACAAACATTATCTGTAATGGGGATAAGCTAGAAGCCTTCTCATTAAGGCCAGGGTTGAAGTAAGGCTGCCAATTATCACCACTCTTATTCAATATCCTGCTAGAAATTCTAACTGTAGAAATAAGGGAAGAAAAATAAATTGAAGGAATTAGAATAGGCAACGAGGGAACACAACTGTTACTCTGAAAATGATATGATAATATACTTAGAGGACCATAGGAAATTAACTTAAGACAATGACTTGAAAAAATTAACAGCTTTAGTAAAGTTGCAGGATATAAAATAAGCCCACATAAATCATCAGTATTGCTATATATTACCGACAAAATCCAGCAACCTAAGAAAGAAAGAGAAATTAAAATTTAAAATAACTAAAATTTTGTAAAATACTTTGGAATGTACCTGCTAAGACATACCCAGAAACTTTATGGACACCAATTAGAAAACACTTTTCACGTTGTCAGATCTAAAAAATTGGGCAAAAAATAGTTACTCATGGGTAGGCAAGGTCAATATAATAAAAAATATAATTCTGCCTAAATTAATTCACTTATTCAGTGTCATAACAATCAAGCTATCAAAAATATTTTATAGAGTTTGAAGACATAATGACAAGATTCATCTGACAAAACAAAAGGTAAGGAATATCAAAGGAGTCAATGAAAAAAATGTGTAGGAAGGGAGTTCAGTCATACCAGATCTTAATCTCTTAAAAAATAGTAATTATCAAAATAATCTGGTACTAGCTAAGAAATAGTGGTAGATCAATGGAATAGATTAGGTGCACAGTACACACTAGTAATTGACCATAGTAATCTAATGTTTAATAAACCCAAAGATCCCAGTGTTTAGGACAATAACTCACTATCGGACAAAATCTGCTGGGAAACTAAGTAGAGATCAACATCTCATAACATACTTTGTCTAATAATATATGCTCATAACATATTTTGTCTTATAAAGACAAAATTAATACATGATTTAAACACAAATGGTGATACTATAAGCAAATTTGGGGAGCACAAAATAGTATGCCTGTCAGATATATGGATAAAAGAAGAATTTATGAACAAAAGGAAATGGAGAGCATTATCGGATGTAAAATGGTTAATTTTGATTTTGTTAAATTGCAAAGGTTTTATACAAACATAACCAATGCATCTGAGACTAGAAGGAAAGCAGAAAACTGGGGGGGGGGGGGGGAGGAAGAGAGACATTTTCAGCAAATAGCTCTAATAAAGGCCTCATTTGTCAACCATACAGAGAACTGAGTTAAATTTATAAGAATATAAGTTCCTCCCCAAATTGATAAATGGTCAATGATATGGACAGTTTTCAGAAGAAGAAAATAAAGCTATTTATAGTGATGTGAAAAAAGTCTGAGGTACAACGTCACACTTTTCAGATTGACTAATAGCAAAAAAAAAGGAAAATGACAAATGTTGGAGGGGATGTAGCAAAATTGAGACACTAACTCACTGTTGGTGGAGTTGTGAACTGATCCAAACGTTGTGAAGAGCAACTTTAGAATTATGTTCAAAGAACTATAAAACTGTGCATACCATTTGACTCAGTAATAGCACTAGTGGGTCTGTAGCCTAAAGTGATTTTTAAAAAATGGAAAAAGACCTATATGTTCAAAAATAATCATTGCAATTCTTTCTGTGGTGACAAAGACTTCAGAATTGAGTAGATGCCCTTCAACTGAGAAATGTCTGAACAAGTTGTGGCATGTGATTGCAATGGAATATTATTGTGCCATAAAAAAAAAAAAAGACAATGAGCGGGATGCTATCAGAAAAAAAAAAAAAACAACCTGGAAAGCCATGAACTGATTCAAAGTAAAGCAGAACCAAGACAACACTGTACACAGTAACAACAATATTGTACAATGATCAAAAATGAATGAGTCTATGATAATTCTGAAAGATTCATGAAGAAAAATACTATTTACCTCTGATAGAATTTGAATATAGATCAATCTCTCTCTCTCTCTCTCTGTCTCTGTCTCTGTCTCTCTCTCTCTCTATATATATGTTTGTGTGTGTGTGTAATCTATATCATATTGCTTGCTTTGTCAATGAGAGGGGAGAAAATTGAACAAGGGAGATAATTTGGAACTCAAAATTTAAGAAAAATGAATATCATAATTTTTACATCTAATTGGAAAAAAAATACTAAAATAAAAATGGTTACTCCACCTCTCCACTGGGCATGGGAGTAGGGGTCAAGCAGGGGGCAGGGAACTTGTGTGTGTGTGTGTGTGTGTGTGTGTGTGTGTGTGTGTGCGTGTGTAGTAAAACACACATTACATTATTCCTTCCAGATTCATATATTAAAGCATATATGTAATATATAATATGCATAGTTATACATGCAGTCTAATCATATATTATATATAATATAAGCTTTACGTAATTACACATTCATATAAGTGTGTGTGTATATATGTTTGTGTGTGTGTATATACATAGGCATATTTAAACACAGAGAGATAGCTCCATGGTTCATATTTGGCTCTCCCCTAAACAGCTAAGTAAAAGACATCACTCACTGAATGCCATGAATCAGGTATGAGATGGGTTGTTTATTCCTATACAGAGAGAAATACTACACAGAAAGAACCAAAATGTAATGCATAATTATTAGAAAATAATTCATTAACTTAACCTCCAGTAAGTATTTAATCTGCTATGAAACTGATAAGTAAAGTTTCTCATGATGTAAAACAATTTTTGTAAGGCTATTAACTTGTTTTACGTTTTCATACCAGTTTTCTACTATCTAATCAAATAGCCAACGTTTGTCTTATTTCTTGTGGGCACTCAATCTGATGAGGATTTTGCGTTTCCTGTCAGTCCACTCATGCCACTGGTACAACTATCACTATTTTCATAGACACTACCATCAGAACTCATAGGTTTCCTGCTCTCAAGTCTGCATGAATATCTATTGAAGGGAAACAAATATTGAAAAGTAGCAAAGGAAGCCTGGAGCTCCAGCACACATGTATCTCATTAAATTCCCCAGAATTAGTTCCCATGTGGGCAGTGACACCGTGACACCAAGGTAGAAGAGTGGAGGCAGCTAGGTGGCACAATGGATAGAACACTGTCTTGGAATTAGGAAAACTCATCTTCATGAGTTCAAATCCAGCCTCAGACACATCCTAGTTGTGTGATCCTGGGCAAGTACCTTAGTTCCTTATTTGTAAAAATCGGAGAAAGAAATGGCAAACTACTCTAGTATCTTTGCCAAGAAAACTCCCAAATGGGGTCGTGAGGAGTCAGACATGACTAATTGAACAACAAGAGAAAGAGCCTGACTTTTTTCACCCCTTACTAAAGTCACATCTTATAAGCTGGAGGCCTCCAGCCCAAAGAACACAAGTTGGAAATTGTTGTTTCTTTTCACAGTTCCCCTGAGTCATCCACTTTCCTGGCACGGTAGCCAATGAGTTGACTCTCATTAACTCAGACATGGTTTGAAATTGGTCCTTTAGAGCTGAATTGTCTAGTCATAGGCAAATAAAGTCTCCTTACGCTTTATACAAAGCCATGCTACTGAGTTTCCTGGACCCTAAGAGGTTAAACAACTTGCCCAGGGTGATCCAATGAGCATGAGAGAGCTAGAGCTTAAATAGAAGTCTTGCTTTTGAGGCTAGGTCTGCATCCACTATGTTCCCATGCTGCCTTTCTCATAAATATGTCTAGTTTGTTTAAATTTCCATCCCTACCTTGGGACTAGTTGGCAGTAAAATCTGAAGGTGATTTAAACACTGAAGTGTAGGAAATTGCAAACTTGTTGCAAACTGCCTTGCTGTACAACTCAGACAGCACTGAATTAAATTAATGTGGTACTTTAAGAAGCCACCAGTAAGTATGAACCCTTGATCACACAGCATTCTTCATCCTGTGCCTTTGTTTATTGCTTATATCAATGCTGTGAATCACCCGGGCTAATGGGAGACAGGTACAAATGGATTCCCAGAAAGTTGGAGGGGGGAGACACTCATCTGAATTGGTAGTTTCCCTCTCTTTCTTAGTCTAATTATGATCAGAACTGCCAAGAAGGAACAAGATTGCTAGTGTTAATTTTCAGTGGAATTAGGAAGTGCAAATTTGGGAGAGTATATTCTGGGCCCAGAGGGGAAAATAAGTTCTCATACTTGAGTGCTACAGAAAAATTGTTAAGGAGAGGTGGAAAAATAATATCAGGTTAGCTTTCTGGAAAACCAGGAGATTGTTCTTTCTTTCTAATTACATGGCTTTGGAGGAACCACTAACCAATTCTACTTACTGACTTTAAACAAGAGGTTTTGTTTTTGTTGATGTTCTGTTGACTTTCCCCTGTCCTAAAAATCAGAACAGTAATTAAAGGGTTCATTTCCTATCCCCCTTCACTGGTCCCATTTTTTCTTTGGGGCTATGAATTAAAATTATTTTCTTTTAGAATGCTTTAGGAAAATAGATACCTGATCATTTCCATACTCCTCAATGACAGACCAAAGATAGGATTATTTTTTCTCATTCCATGCACATTTCCTAGCATCTGATATATGTTAGTTTTCAAAGCTAAATATAAAATAATTTCAGGTACCTGTTTCTCATATTAGATTTTGTATGTTGAGTTTTCCCTTTTGTGAATATTAAATTTATTGTGATATGCATGGTGATCTTTGAGGTCCCCTCCATTGATACTACTTTTCTCAGAAGTATGTTTGCAAACAATGAGAAATTTTCCCCCACATCTTTGTACGATTTATACTCTCTTTTCCCAGTAATTTTATTCACATCCTATCTTACCTACTTTTATCTTCATGTTACATTAAATTTAGTGAATCTGCAAATATGTTGGACTGGCTTACAATTTCCTCCCACATTCTACTGGCCCAGGTTCTACTAGCAATGTTATCATAAAGGCATGAGATTGCCTTTGCATTCTGATTTTAAGGAAGCAATGCATAGGCTGAGATCTGCATCAGAAAAACCTGTGCTTAACTGCCTCTGACTAACATTGGCTATGTTAAAATGGGCAAATGTTGACTGCAGATAGTCTAAGTTCAAGGATCATGGGGATCTTTTAGATTTGCTCAGTTTCACAAAGGGAAAAATATGGCCAGTGACCTAAAGGATTTCACATAAAAGATATTTCATGTAAATAACTATGTGCATAGTACACATGCATACAGGTGTATGAACAAAACTAAAAATTTATATATGTATATGTATATACATATGCACATATACATAAGCACAATACATGTGGAAATGAAAGTAAGATCTCAGCAGAGGGAAGGTTATCATTGGAAGTAATTGGTGAAGGGAAATCTTCCTAAAAAAGGAAGGATTTGAGCTCTCCATATTTCAGTTGTTTTTTTGTTTGTTTTTTTTTGTCCTACATTGATGATTTGTTCAGTGTAAGGAATTCCCACTATAGACATATTTTTCTCCAATGCTTATCACATTTTTTTCTACCTTATAATCTTATAGCATATGTTGTGGTAAAGGCAGGACTTGAACCCAGATGTTCCTGACTCCAGGGCCAGCCCTCTATTCACTATGCCACAGTCTCTAGCATAATATTATTTATAAACCTATTACGCTATTAAGACATTTGTAAGCATTTGATATTTAGTGAATACAGTACTTCCCACCAACACGTTCATTTCATCTAAAAATTAGCAAAACAGTTTTCACAGATAGACTAAAAAAAAAGATAGTCATTGGTGCCCATTAATCATGCTGATAATTGTTTGAGATAGGAAATTTGTCCATGTTAACTAGAACAGCCAAATGACGATGATACACTAAGCTCGTATGGAAATTAACACTTTGTCATGACATAATTGAATGAAAAGCAATAGGCTAAGAGAAGATTTTGCCCACAGCCTAGAAAATGTTAGAAGTAGAAGGAATCTTAGAAATTATGCAATCTACCTGTTGTCCATCTTGCTTGCAGATGAAGAAGTTGGAGCCAGATAGAATTCATGAACTTTGCAAAGTTTATTTTATGTGTTAGCATCAGGGTAAAGACTAAAAGTCAAGTCCTCTAACTCCATATGAGTTTTATTCATTGGGAAAATGATTGAGGAGTAGGGAATCAGTAAATATTCATAGTCCAACTGTATTTTGAGGTTATTTTTTGTGGGGGAGGGGGGAAGGCAAGGCAATTGGAGTTAAGTGATATGCCCAGGGTCACACAGCTAGTAAGTACATCAAGTGTATGAAGCCAAATTTGAACTCAGGTCCTCCTGACTCTAGGGCTGATGATCTAGTCACTGTACCACCTAGCTGCCCCCAAGGTTATTTTCAATATAAAGGTGTCAGTTACTCTTCTCCACTACTAAGACGTGGGCTAGCCACTATTGATCTCTGTGGGTTTTTTTTTCCAATTCTTGTGGTTGGCAACATGTCATTTCTCCTTTCAAAATTATAAAATATTTTACATTTAATGATTATAATATATATGACTAGCCAAAAGAAAAATACATATGTGACGATAGAATGAAAAAAAGTGTAATGAGAAAATGAGAGAAGAAAAAAACAAGATTGTTCTTTGGTAATTAGCACAGTGTATGCAAATGAAAGAGTAGCAAAAACCATCCTGGAGTAATGAATAATTAGGTCAGAAAGAGAAATTGGAAATTGTCAAATCTAAAGGCCTTATTTTACAGATGAGAAAACTAAGGCCCAGAGATGCTACGTGATTTTCTAGAACTTACATGACTAGAGGGAGAATTACACAATTAGACTAAAATCTAATTCTTAACTATGAAGATGGTTTTAACAATGTTCTTCAGTCTTTTCAGTCATGTCTGACTCTTCATGACCCAATTGAGGTTTGACAGGCAGAGATATTAGAGTGATTTGCCATTTTCTTTTCCAGTTCATTTTACAGATTATGCAACTGAGGCAAAAAAAGGTTAAGCAACTTGTCCAGGATCACACAACTAGTAAATGTCTGAGGTCTTATTTGAACTCAGGTCTTTTTTACTCCAGGTTTTATCCACTGGGCCATGTGGCTGCCCCAATGCTTAAATTTTTTTTCAAACCAAGGTAAATATCTGTCTCCACTCTTACCTTCTAACATTGTTTATATTTATTAATTCGCATAGCAAATTCAGTCTTTCTAGACTATACTGAAATAAATTTTAAGACAGATTCTAAAAACCTATGATTATAAGTTATTAATTAATAGGTTTTCAATATGTTTTTTATCACCACCTCTGAGAGATGGAGACAGGTGGAATTCTCAAGTTCTTTCTGGTAACAGATTTCATTTCTCTACTTTGTCAATATAGTGATAGCCTAGGGCTGTACAAACATGTCAGTCAACCATTGTGGAATAAAGGAAAGTTTTGTGGAAAGACTATTCCTTGGAGAATAAGTAAGATTTTGATAAACAGAGGTGGAGATGAGGACCTCCCAGGAAGAATATTTATTTGAGGAATGGCGCAGAGGTAAGAAAACAAAGAGCATGCTGAGGTCATAGAGACAATTTTTGTATTACTTCTTTAGATTATAAGAGAAAAGAAAATAGTGGAAGACAATTAAGAAAAAAATAGTTATAAGTCAAATCATGGAGGGCCTTAAATGGCAGAGATAGGAATTTTTTAATTGTTTTGATTGTCCCAAGAAGACAACCAATGCATACCCACTGCAGAGAGAAAGATTCCAATCCATTATAACTAAACACTTCCAATTAATTAGAATTTTCCAAAAGCAGATTGGGCTGCTTTGGGACAGGAGAATTTACTCATCATTGACATCTTCAAGAGAAGCATGAATAAATCCTTCCCAAAGGTATTGCAGAGAGGATTTTTCATTATTTACGAGATGGACTAATTGCCTTGTGAGTTCCCTTTCAACTATAAACTTCCTAATTTTTGGAGACTAAGACTAAGACACTATATTCAGTGGGATCCAGTGAAGGTATTGTGAGACGTAGATAGAAACATGAGCAGAGTTGGAACAAAATCATTCATCTCAGAGCTAGGAGAGGTAATAGCATGTCAGACATAGTGCAGGAAATGAATGAGGAAGAGTCAAGAACACATCTTAATGGCAATTTTTAGAAATTTTACAGGCCAGATAAGCCACTTTATACTGAAGACTCCAAGTTTGTGGCACACAGTAAAAGGCAATGGGGGACAATGATCTAACTCCATGGCAGTGTTGGAAAGTCACAAATGCTTTGTCTTGGCTTAGGCTAAGCTCATTAAAAAACTGGCCCATTCTCCACCTCCTGAGGAAGTGTATAAATTACATAAGGAATTAAATCAGTATTCTCTTCTAGTCCTCAAACATAAGTTATTGCCAGTCTTTGGGAAGTGACAATCTGTACACTGCTATAAATTCAGAAAAGGCTTTTGGCTGAGCTAAGTAGTATAATGCTGACATGTTGATATTGGGCTCCAATTGGGAAGATTGAGAGAGATGCTAGATGGAGGAATTCTCTTGGAAGCAAAGAAAAATATGTGTAAGTCAAATTTGTTTCCTCTTAGATTCACCCAGAGTAGCAACAAATCAGTTTGTCGAAGGAACAATAGAATATCTGGAGTTGGTGTTAGAAAAAAAAAGAAAGAAAGAAGAGAAAAAAAAAAAACCTCTGCAAAACTCTTTTGCGTATATGATTAATGCTTATGGGTTCCAAAAACTCATTAGTGGAACTCATCAGGGAGATGTAGGTTTCATCTTGGCTCAGGATGGAAAGTATATTCTAAATATATACTACTAGCATTTTGAGCAACCAGTGTATCTGAAAATGATGTGAAAAAAATTTCAGATGAAACAAATAGAAATGAATTCTTAATTTTAATTTCTTATCCAGCAGTTCTTGTTTTATTTGATATTTCCAATGTTATGAGATATACCAAAATAATCAATTAAAACCTGAGAACTTTGGGGATATATATATATATATATATATATATATATATATATATATATATGTATGTATTAAATTATGATAAATTTTCATCTCTGAGAAAATGAAAATGCCTGGTTCCAAGGGAATTAACTTTGCTTCATTGGACTATTTATAGCATGTCAAAACAACTGATCAGTTTAGTCAAATGACTGATCAAGTCAGCTACTGAAAAACTGAAATGATATAAAAGAAAACAAAATACAAAAATGACCAGTCATTTAAATTCTATTGGCTAAACATTTATTAAACCTCCATTATGAGTCTGGCACTGTGATTGGCACTGGAAACATAAAGACAAAATGTAAAATAGTCCCTGCCCTCAAAGAGCTTAAATGTTATGGAATGTGATGGTTTTGGCGAATACTATATGAGCACAGAGACGAATGTAATTTGTGGAAACTGAGACTATTAACAAATAGGGAAATCAAGAAAGGTTTGCCCCTAGAGGTGGTATTCATGATGAACCTTAAAAGAAGCTGAGAGAGACAGACAGACAGACAGAGAAAGAGACAGAGAAACAGGAAAGAGAGAGAGAGAGAGACAGAAAGAGTAAAAATGAAAAATGACATTCTAGTCATAAGGGTCTGGGTTTTAGCCAGTGAAAGGTAAGAGTCCAGGTTTCCAGCAATAGCAAATAGGTCAGTCTCCTGATTCTTTAACATCACATAGCCCAAGGATCTCCTTGTTTATTTGCAGATTTTCCTTCAGTTGCAGTTGACTATCCATTGCCTGGGTTTTCATAGAACCACAGACGATGAGAATGAGGTAAAAACCCTTTTGAGGGAGGGGGGAAGTGAACTAAAGACAACAGCCGATATCTCATAAGCAAATTGAAAATGCTCCTTTGTCCATGCTCTCATCATCTTTGGCTTTGAATAAATGAGGAAATCTGGTGGGGGGAGGGATATCAATAAAAATTCGTGTTTTTAAAGTTCATAAAGTGCTTTCATCAAAAAGGACTCTGTAAGCTAAGTAATTCTTTTTACAAAGAAAGAAAGAAAAAGCAACTCATAGATTTAGAAGGAAATTTATTTATTTTTAGTAACACCTTTTTAAAAATTTTACATATTAAGAAGCCAGGTTGTCCAAAGTCATGCATATAGTATATGACAACTGAAGATTCACACTCTGGCTTTCTGACTTGAAATTTAATCTTATTTTACTATAATAGTGTGCCTTTGAAGAACTTTCTGCAAAGGGCATGCCAATAATTAATGGGAGAAACAAGATTTGAACTTAATACATTCTAATTTCATATCCAATGGTTTTTTCCACTGATAGCTCAGCCCATTTTCTACAGAGTAGCTTCCACAATCTGTAACTTCCCTTCTTCCACTCCTCAGTTTATTCTTTACCCAGGCCTGAAGTAATTTACCTTCTCTATACGTCCACATCACCATTCTTCTTTCCCGATGGCTCAGCAGGTCTCTGACTAGGTTGGTTCTACCTCAGCCAACCCAAAATCCTACTAAGGAGGTTTCATCTCTATTCCATTCATTATTCATTAACTTTTTCACCCTATGGTCATAACTGCTTCTGGTGCCTGTAATGTGTTTTTGCCTCTTCACTCTTGAATTCCTATACATTTTTAAAACCTCAGTTGTAAACTTCTCCTTGGAGCCTACTACATCCTCTCAGATAATAATGTTAGCCTCCCTTAAACTTCTTTTACATTTCTCTAGTGTACATAGAGGAATACCCAAACATGTATTGATTACATATAACATGGCAAGCACTGTGCTAACCACTGGAAATACCAATGAGCATGTAGCCCTTCTCCCAGGACAAAATGGTATGGGACTCCCTCACTGATGGAGATAAATGTCCTGCCTTGCATGAGGGTCAGGGCAGAGTTGCTGCGAGGCAAAAGAGCATCAGTTCTTGGCTATTCCCCTTCAAGATTCTTCAAGGTTAGTCTTCTTTGAGATTCATCAAGTCTGAGTCACATTTATCTCTTTAGTTTCTAACTTTGGGAAAGAAGATGGAAGAGGTCAACTGAACTTTGGATTGCTGAAGGAAAAATAATGCTTTTGGAGACATGAGAGGAGCCAGCAGTCTCTCTCCTGCCTCGATCTGCAGTTGGCCTAATCTAGAGATTGTGAGGAGTTTCTCCTTGGCTAAGAGTGAAGACATTCTCTCTTGATTGAACGAATTCACCTCACTCTTAATGAGATAAGTCTTTCACTCTGAGTATATTTTCTCTGATATTTGTTTTCTATTATATTAGGATACATGAGTTTGATTGATATTTGCTATGTATCTCTTCATTGTGGAACTGGTATTTGGGGGAGAAGAGGTCAAATTTTTATATACATATACCTTTGGATCATCCTTCCATTTATTATTGGGAGTTTCCCTTCCATTAATAATGACAAAGTAATTTGAAGTTAGATGGAACCAGATCATATCCTCTACACTAGCAATATTTAAGGGAGTGTTGAGAGCAGAGTGGTGTCTGGTCCTAACTTGGTGTTTCCCCTCCCAGGGAGAACAAAAGTCTCCTTTGGAGTACAATGGATGAGAAAAGACTAGAGGTGTATATTCTCCCTTCCTTTGAGTTACAGGTCAGCCTTTCCAAATTGGTCTCTCTCTACACTTTGCATTTTCCTACGTAAGCAAGCAAAAATCACTGCTCTCAAAGAACTTACATTCTAATCGTAGAAGAAAACAAATAGAAAGGGTCTAGGAAATGATGGACAGAGGAGGGAGAAGATAGAGTAGCAGAGACATGATTTGAAAATGGCTGGAAAATGCTATGGTCTGGTTTCAGAAAAGATAAGATGAAGTTCTCTATCAGCATCCAGGATCTCCTGGGAAGAGTCTGAGTTCCAATGGCAGACAGTTAAGGAGAATGGCGTATATAACATAATATTGAATATTCTAATTCTTTGTAGTTCTCCTACTGAGGAACTCCAGGAGTTCATGGTGCTTCTTTTATCTAAACCCTGAATCTTTTGGAGGGCTAAACACCTATAGTAGTAGATGCATAATAAATATTTGTTGAATGAATGCATGAATGAAGTGTTGTTGTGGTTGTTTTTTTCCAAAACCTTTCTCCCCACTCCTAGTCTTGGAACCAGTTAAAATTGTTAGATTAAAGAAGTCCATTGTTGAGACTGGCCCTCAGCTTAATTTGAACACTTACATACAACAGTGACATACAATTAGCTCCACCCCAACTCAAGCAAGCAAGGAGCAAGCTCGGTGGTAAGAGTAGGTGAAGGGAAAAACATTATATCATATCCTAATTAGAGAGGCAGCTAGCCAGGGTAGTGGAAAATAATAATAATAACACTAATATTAATAATAACCAATATTTGTGTAGTGCCTATCATGTGCTAGGCACAGTGCTAAACACTTTGCAGATGTCATCTCCTTTGTTGCTTACAACAATGCTGGGAGGGAGGCAGTTTCTATTATTTTCCCCATTTACCAGATGAGGAAATAGAGGCAAAAAAAAAGTTAAGTGACTTTCCCAGGGTCACAAAGCACTAGACATGAAGTAAAACAAAACAAAACAAACAAATAAAAGCCAGAATTCATAATTGACTCCTGATTTTTCCTAACAGTGTGATCCTAAATAAGTCACTTAAACTCTCTATGTCTCTGGTTCCTCAGCTACAAAATGAGTATGATAATAGCACCTCTCTCAGAAAAACATTATGAGAATTAAATGAGATAATATTCATAAGTGCTTATTGTGGTACCTGGCACATAGTAGGTGATTAGTAAATATTTCTTTCCTTCCTTCCTTTTTGTATTTAACCCCACGGCTTAGCTCAGTATCCAACACTTAATATATGTTTTCCATTCATTCACTCATTCATCTGTTCATTCATCCATTTACTGATTCATCCATCCATCCATTCATTCATTCATTCACTCATTCATTCATTCATGACTACTTCTAAGTGATATAGATAGGCTTAGGCTTATAGTTTGACTCTATTTTCAAAGGGCCTGGATTCAAAACCTGGCTTCAATGTGTCTACCTATGTGATCTTGGCAAGTCACTTAATTTTTCTGGGTCTTGGTTTTTTAATCTTTAAAAATAAGAGATTAGACTAGATGCCATCTGAGGTTCCTTCCAGCACTGAATCTATGATTTTTGGAATGTCCTCCAATTCTGAAATTCTGTGAGTATGTGAAATGATCCTATGTTATTTGTTTTATATATGTGGATATAGAATTTACACGCACATACATATATACAAACAAACATACATACAGTCACAAACTGTCATTATTTTTTCAATGAGGTAAAAATGGATGAATAAAAATAGTAATCACTCATCACATGCTAAAAGGCCTTGTTAGAATATAGTCAATGAAATAAGACATACACATGTGACTATTCTAATAATATAGAGTAGGTAGGTTAGGGACTGGATCTGTTATTTCACTTGTACAGGGAAATTTTGGCTGGGAAAACTCCCTCTGTCATTGCAGACTTGCACCTTCATTTTTATGATATTAGAAATGCCTAGAATACTAAGAGGTTGTAACTTGTCCAGAATAACTCAGTCGATGTGTGTCAGAAGTAGAGTCTGAACTCAGTTCATCCAAGGTTCAAGGCAAATATTATCCACTATATTATATTGCATTTAATAATATGAGAAACGAATAAAAGTTATAGTATGAACTAAAATTTTAAATGTGTTTATAGCAGGGAAAATGTGGAATGAATGGATGGATGAATGGACGGACAGATGGATGCATAAATGGAAGGAATGAATATACTAATTGATAGGATATGTAATTTGAAGGTTCAGAGACAATTTTATGAAGCCTATTGGAGGTATATTGAGTATTGAAGAATGAATACAATCTGTGTAAGGAATCAGACAAAGGAAGGAAGTAAAGATGAGGAAAAGGTAATAACTTTTCCATTGAGGCAATGGAATTTTTTGGTAGCTAATTTCATTACTGAAAATGAATGGGTTTTTGAATTACTGATAATAAGGAGGTCCTGAGGTCAAAAGCTGCTTTGTGGTACAAAGCTTTAAGCTGAGAAATTGTTGCAAATAACAACATTCGTGTTGTGAATTTTTATATTATGGAGGTACTTTTTAGGGAGTTAATATTCCCAATGACTGCTTTTAGTCCAAAAGAAACTTCCCCAAAGCTAATTATCATGTACTGTAGCAAAGTTAATAAAATTGTCTCCTAATGGAGCTTTCTCCTGAAGAAGTCTTTTGAATATTTCCTGCCTGAAGGGTCTTGGCATCAGCAATGATATATAATGTTTACAGTCTTGTTCATACTTTTAAAAAATGGGACCAGAACCAACCCCAGAACAAAGATACCTAAGCATTTGGAAAGCAACCAGGTCCCTTTATTCTCATTGCAGATGAGAAAAGCAGTCATGCTGACAAGACCCAGGTTTTCTATACAGGTATGTGAACATGGAGTTAGCAGTTTACTTTCATAGTAATTTAGGATTGATAGCCTGAGTAGAAGAATTTCTACCTTTTTTCTCCAAAAAAGGGCATGCTCCTGAACAAATGTCACAGTTAATCAGGAGACCTAGAAATAAATGATAAAATTTTAGTGGGAACATTTTAAGGCAGTTGTTTTCCTCCTGTTTAAATATTCATTTACTTATTTAAAATGAATATTTAGGAAAAAGTATTCTTAAAATCTAGACACATTATATAGAAAAGACCCAACTTTGAGAAACCCCAAGAACCCTTTGTTTCCTATGTTTAGGCAGTTAAATGGAATCCTGGATAAAGCAGGACATGTGGAATTGGAAAAACCTGAATTGAAAGCCTGCCTCAGATGCTTACTACTTTTTGTGATTTAGGGCAAGTCACTAAACCCTTCAATCTGCCTCAGTTTCCTCAGAAGTAAAATTGTGATAACAGTACAAAATTGTTGTAAGTATCAAATAAATGAACATATTAAAACACTGCATAATATGGTTTAAAGGCTGCTAGGTAGCACAGTAGATTGAGTGGCAGGCCTGAAGTCAGGAAGACTGATCTCCCTGAGTTCAAATCTGGCCTCAGACACTTACTAGCTGTGTGACCCTGGGCAAGTCATGTCACCCTGTTTGCCTCAGTTTCCCCACCTGTAAAATGATCTGGGGAAGTAAATGCTAAACCAACTTTGTCAAGAAAATTCCAAATGGGGCCAGTCATATCTGACTGAAAAACAACAGGGAAAAAAAATTGATGTGCTTTATTATACTGTGCTTTCTCTAATCATAGGCTGTTTATACCCTAGATATGTTACCTTTTGTCTGGTACCCAGACTCTTGCCCTGCTCCTTTTCTGAACCTTCTTCCCTAGCTATACATCTGCAGTCTTCTATCCCTGGAAGGCAGTATGAAACAGTGAAAATGATGATGAATTCCACATCAAAGGGACTAAGTGCTTGCTTAGCCACTGCCCTATGCTGTTTCTCTGCGACTTTCCATTAAACAACAAAATGAGAGGTGTTTTTGCTTTTCACATGAATTGGCCCATCTGCTTCTTTTGTAAAGCCCCTTTAATGGGGGAAACAGGCAACATATTTTAAAAGTGTCCTTGAAAATTGAGCAATATATCCTAGAACCTTAAAGGTCATAAGAAATCTGAGGAAATTGGGAAAGAAGAAATCCCAGTGCATAACCCAGTCTCAGGTACCTACCCTAGAGAAACTCTGGCTCTTCTCAAAGTTTAATACGAAGGTAAAATATCTACTGTCAGCTAAGTGATTATAATTTATTTTAAAGCAAAGCAATAACATAATTTTAAAGTATAAATTGCCTTTAGTTGCACTTCGGTAGAGTTGGAAATTTGAAGCTATAATCTAATTTTTATGTTGTTCAAGCAAAGATCAAGAACACTATCTCAGTAGTTCAGCATTTTTAAAGGTAAAACAGAGAGTGCATGCATTTCTTTTACTGTACCTTCTTTGTGCTCTCATCATGGGGGTTTAGAGAGCTCTGAGGTTCCCCACAGTTATTGCCCTGTGTGTACCCAATTGACAAATAGAAGACAGATCCAGGATAGAGTGAGGGGAAGATAATTCTGTTTCAACATCCTATCTATTTGTGATGGTCACATAGGAAACACAGTGGAAGGTTACTGGGCTGAAGCTAGGTGGGAGAAACAGATACAGGATACAAGATAACCTAGGCCTTGGTGCTGCCCAGGGCCCTGTAATCTTTATTAAAACTTCTACTGTGCATTTTTTTGAAACAAGATGATCAGAGAAAGAATGAAAACAGAAAAAAAATTAAAATATCCATAGATTCCAAGAGAGATTTGAATGGCAATTTAAGCCCCCTAACCCAGCAGCAGTAACATGCCCTCAAATGAGCTTTGCAATGTGTGATATGAAAATATTTTTAAATTTAATTAATTAATTTGTGGTTAGTTTACAACATTCAGTTCCACAAACATTTGAGTTCCAAATATTCTTTCCTTCCCTTTCCTCTCCCTTTCCCCTCTATGGTGGCATGCAATCCGATATAGGTTCTACAAATACCTTCATGTTAAACAGCAAGAAAGAAGGAATAAAGTAAAACAACAACAAAAAAAGGAGAGAGAGCAAGTAGTTTGCTTCAATTTACATTCAGACTTTGTAATTATTTCGCTGGATGTTGATAATATCCTTTTCCGTCATGAGTCCTTTGGAATTGCCTCAGCCTTGCATTGATGAGATGAACCCAGTATATCAAAGTCAGTAATCACAGATACAATGTCCCTGTAATTGTGTGCAGTGTTCTCCTGGTTCAGCTCCTCTCACTCAGCATCAGTTTATATAAGTCTCTCCAGATTATTATGAAGTCTGTCTGCTCCTCATTTCTTAGAGCACAGCATTTCATTACATTCTTATGCCACTGCTTGTTTAGCCATTCCCCAATTGATGAGCATTGCTTTGATTTCCAGTTTTTTGCCAAAACAAAAAGAACTGCTAGAAATATTTTTGCAAATATGGGTCCTTTTCTCACTTGTTTGATCTCTTTGTGATATAGCCCTAGAAGTGGTATTGCTGGGTCAAAGGCTATGCACTTTTTTATAGCCTTTTGGGCATAATTCCAAATTGTTCTCCAGAATGGTGGGAGCAGTTCACAACTCCATCAATGATGCATTAGTGTTCCAATTTTCTCACATCTTCTCCAGCATTTATCATTTTCGTGTTTTGTCATGTTAACCATTCTGACCAGTGAGATCTGGTACCTCAGAGTTGTTTTGATTTGCATTTCTCTAATCAGTAGTGATTAAGAGCATTTTTTATATGTCTATAGATATCTTTAATTTCTTCCTCTGAAAACTGCCTGTTGGACTATCAATTAGGGAATGACTTGTATTCTTATAAATTTGACTCAGTTGTCTGTATATTTTAGAAATGAGGTCTTTATCAGACACAATGGTTGTAAAAATACTTTCCCAATTTTTTCTTCCCTCCTAATCTTGATTATATTATCTTTGTACCAGAAGTTTTTAATTTAATGTAATCAAAATTATCCATTTTGCATTTCATAATGCTCTCTTTTTATTTGGTCATAAAGTCTTTCCTTCTCCATAAATCTGACAGGCAAAGTATTCATTGCTCTACCAGACTGCTTGTAGTATCAGCCTTTATATCTGGATCATGAAGACATTTAGACACATTTTGGTGTATAGTGTAAGATACTGGCCTATGCCCAGTTTCTGCCATACTCTTTTCCAGGTTTCCCAGCAGTTTTTGTCAAATAGTGGGTTCTTATCCTCGAAGCTGGCATCTTTAGGTTTATCAAAAAGTGGATTAATATAGTCATTGATTACTGTTTCTCATGTGCCTAATCTATTTTACTGATCCACTACTCTATTCCTCAGCCAGTACCAAGTAGTTTTGATGACTGCTGCTTTATAAATACAGTTTAAAATCTGATATGGCTAGGCCACGTTCCCTAGCATTTCTTTTCATTAATTCTCTTGATATTCTGGATCTTTTGTTTTCCAAATGGATTTTGTTACTATTTTTTCTAGTTCTATAAAATAATTTTTTGGTAGATTTGTTGGTATGGCACTAAAAAGGCAAGATAATTTAGGTAAAATTGTCATTTTTATTATATTAGCTCAACCTAGCCATGAGCAATTGATGTTTTTCCAATTATTTAGATTTGATTTTATTTGTGTGAAAAGTGTTTTGTAATTTTGTTCATAGAGTACCTGGGTTTGTTTTAGCAGGTATACACCCAAATACTTAATAATGTCTACAGTAATATTAAATGCAATTTCTCTTTCTATTTCTTGCTATTGGGCTTTATTAGAAATATATTGGCATGCTGAGAATTTATGTGGGTTTATTTTATGTCCTAAAACTTTGCTATACTTATTTACTATGTCAAGTAGTTTTTTACTTGATTCTCTAGGATGCTTTAAGCATATCATCATATGTCTGCAAAGAGTGGTAACTTAGTCTCTTCTTTGCCTAATCTGATTCCTTTGATTTCTTTTTCTTCTATTATTGCTACCTCTAACATTTCTAGTACCAAATTGAATAACAGGAATGATGGTGGACACCCTTGTTTCACTCCCAATCTTATTGGCAGTGCTTCTAGCTTTTCCGCATTACATGTAATACTTGCTGATGGTTTTAGATAGATGCTGCTTATTATTTGAAAGAATACTGCATATATTCCTATGATTTCTAGTGTTTTGAATAGAAATGGGTGTTATTTTGTCAAAAGCATTTTCTGCATCTATTGAGATAATCATATGGTTTCTACTAGTTTTGTTGTTGATATAATTGGTTATACTGATAGTTTTCTTAATATTAAACCATTCTTGCATTGCTGGAACCAATCCTACCTTATAAATTGTATTATTCTCATGGTAAGTTGATATATTTTTGCTAATATTTTCTGAAAATTTTTGCATCTATATTCATGAGAGAAATTGGTCTGTAATTTTCTTTCCCTATTGTGGTTCTTCCTGATTCAGGTATCAGTACCTTATTTGTATCATAAAAATAATTTGGTAGGACTCCTTCTTCTCCAATTTTCCCAAATAGTCTATAATGTATTGAAATAATTGTTGTTTAAATGTTTGATAGAATTCACTTGTAAATTCATCTGACCCTGGAGATTTTTTCTAGAGAGTTCATTGATGGCTTGTTCAATTTCTTTTTTTTCTGTGATGGGCTTTTTTTTTTTTAACTATTTTACTTCCTCTTCAATTAATCTAGGCAAATCATATTTTTGAAAATATTCATCCATTTGACTAAGATTGTCAAATTTATGGGCATAAAATCTAGTTAAATAATTCCCAATTGTTGTTTTAGTTCCTCTTCTTTGGAATTAAATTCATCCTTTTCATTTTTGAGACTGGTAATTTGATTTTCTTCTTACTTTTTTTAATCAAATTGACTAGTTTACCAATTTTATTAGTTTTTTCATAAAACCAGCTCTTAGTTTTATTTATTAGTTCAAAAATTTTATTAATTTCTATTTTATTAATCTCTTTTCATTTTCAGTATTTCTAATTTATTATTTAATTTGGGATTTTCAATTTGTTCTTTTGCTAGCTTTTTCACTTGTATGCCCAATTAATTGATCTCCTTTTTCTTTATTTTATTCATGTAAGCATTCAGATATATAAAACTTTCCCAGAGAAGCACTTTTTCTGCATCATACAAGTTTTAGTATGTTGTCTTATTATTGTCATTCTCTTGAATGAAGTTACTGATTGTTTCTATGATTTGTTGTTTGACCCACTCATTCATTAGGATTAGTTTATGTAACTTCCAATTAGTTTTTAGTCTCTCTTTCCATGGCCTTTAATGGCATATAATTTTTATTGCATCATGATCTGAAAAGGATGCATTTAATATTTCTGCCTTTCTACAGTAGATTGCGAGGTTTTTATGCCCCAGTACATACTCAATTTTTGTGTATGTGACATGTACCACTGACAAGAAGGTATATTCCTTTTTATCCCTATTTAAGTTTCTCCAGAGGTCTATCTTATCTACCTTCTCTAAAATCCATTCACCTTTTTAACTTTTTTCTTGTTATTTTGATGTTAGATTTATCAAGTTCAGAAAGGGGGAGGTTGAAGTTCCCCACTGTACTAGTTGCTCTCTGGTTCTTCCTCTAATTTCCCTTCTCTTCTAAGAATGCTATACCACTTAATACATATATGTTTAGTAATGATATTATTTCATTGCTAATGGTGCCTTTTAGCAGGATATAGTTTCCTTCCTTATCTCTTTTAATTAGGCCTGTTTTTGCTTGCTTTGTCTGAGATTAGGATTGTTATCTCTGCCTTTTTTTTTTAACTTTAGCTGACGCATAATATATTCTACTTTAGCCTTTTACCTTTATCCTGTATGTATCCCCCTGTTTCACATGTGTTTCTTGTAAATAGCATATTGTAGGATTATGGTTTTTAATCCATTCAGCTATCTGCCTCCATTTTATGGGAGATTTTATCCTGTTTACATTCACCGTTATGATTACTGTCTGTGTCTTTCTCTCCATCCTATTCCCTTCCTATTTATGTTTTTATTTCTCCAATCTCTCTTCCCCTCCTTAAGAGTTTTCCTTTGGACTACCACCTTCCTCAACATTCCCTTCCTATCAGCCCTCCCTCCCTTTTTTTATCCTTCCTCCTCACTACTTCTTCCCTCCTTTCCAACCCCTCCTCCCTTTTCTTTCCTTTTTCCCCTCCTACTGCTGGTATGGCACATTAGATTCTTGTACTTAACAAAGTATGCTATTCCCTCCTTGAACCAAAACCATTGAGAGCAAATTTCAAATTATGCTCCTCTACCTCCTTTCTTTCCTTCTACTATACTAATTTTTTGTGTCTCTTCACATTAGATTCCTATACTTAACTGAATATGTTATTCCCTCTTTGAACCAAAACGATAGAGAATAAAGCTCTTACAATGTTGATCTCCCACCCTTCTTTCTCTCTACTATATGTTTTTATGCCTCTTCTTGTGGCATTATTTAACCTTTTCTGCCTCCTTTTGTCTTCTCCCATTATAATCCTTTTGCACCCCTTCATAAGGATTTTTAAATATTCACCTTGGTTAATTTATACCCATACCCTCTATCTATCTGTCTATCTATCTATCTATCTATCTATCTACCTATATCACGTTTAAATGTTATGATAATTATACAGTTCTCAGTATTTACAGGTATCATCCTCCAATATAGGGATGTAAACAGTTTGCTCTTATTGAAGAACAAGTTTTGTGTGTGTGTGTGTGTGTGCGTGTGTGCGTATGTGTGTGTATATGTTTTCCATATTTACCTTTTTGTCTCTTCTGTCATGTATTTGTAGATAAAGTTTTCTATTAAATTCTTGCCTTTTCATCAGGAAGACCTGGAAGTCCCTTATTTCATGGAATCATCATCTCCTTGCCTGAAAGATTATACTCAGTCTTGCTGGGTAGTTGATCCTTGGTTGTAGTTCAGTTCTTTTTCCTCATGAAATATCATATTCCAGTCCTTCTGATAATTTAATGTAGAAGCTTCTATGTCCTGTGTGATCCTGAACATCCTTTCCCATTTGATAAATTTTACTTTTTAAGGAGCTGTTTTCTTCAGTGGGATTTTTTTTTTCCATTTTGCCAAATTTATTTTTAAAATACTTATTCAATTTATCTTCTACCTCTGGAATTTGGCTTTTAAAGTCCTTCTTGAGCTCTTCCAAGAATGTTTTGGCTTGAGATGAGTTCATATTCCCTTTTGAGGTTTCAGATGTGGAGAGAGGGTCAAAGTGGTCCTCTTGTGAATTTGGATCTTCTCACTCACCATAATAATATTCTAAAGTCTTTGTTTTTCCCATTTGTTTTTGCCCATTGTGGTTGCCTATTTCCTGGCTTTTAAAATGGATCTCTGCTTCTGGGGTGCAGAGGGCTCTGACCCTGCTTCTTATGCTGGAAGCTAAGGGCCTGGTTATTGGCTTTGTGTGAAGAGACCTCTGAGCACCTAGACTGAGGCCAATATCAGGACTTCCACCATTTCCCAGGGTTACACTGATGCTCACAATATGAGGAGTTGGGGTGGGGTGGTCTAGGCATTTCAAGATTCTGCCTCTGTGCTCCTGGACTAGAGCTCAGGCAGGCTCAGTTGCTGGTGGCTGGACATGTGCTGGTGTCTACAGATTCCCCTGGTTGTGTGAAGGCACACCTGGGGTTCTGGTGTTAGTGCTTGCTGGCTCCACCCTCGTAGGTATCAGAATCTCCCACTGATCAACTAAGATGGGGCTAGTTGGGATGCCTCCCATGTTGCACTTTAGCTTCAGCACAACCACGGTCACACCATTCCTCTAGAACTCTCAAGGTTCCAATTGGTTCCATAGGATTTTACACTGGGGTAATATTCTCTGGGTTTTTTTTCAGGGTTAGAGAGAAAGATGAGAGCATCTACAGTTTACTCTGCCATCTTGGCTCCTGGAAGTTCAGGTAGGTGATTTTTAGACTTCTAGGCTGTGGGCTAATAGCCACAGGAGTAGCTGCTGCTGCTGCCACAGGCCTTGCACTTGTGTCTTACCAAGCTCTGGCAGACCTCCATCCTGTGGTGAGAGGTTTGGGAATTGTCACTGTGGTGAGTGAGTCAGGTCTCCTGGGCTCACTCTGGTTTCGCTATGATTGGGTCTGTGCTGGTGCAGCCCACATTATCTGTGCTTTGTGCTCCCCCCGCCTGGCGCAAAAAAAATCCTACCCTTCCTCACTTTCCTGGACTGGACATTTGACACACTGCATTTTCCAGTGGATTCTGCCACTCTAAAAACTGTTCTGATTCACTTTTTAAGATTACTGAAGGAATTCATGGGGGAGTTCACCTGATCTCCTGCTGTCACTCCACCATCTTGGCTCTGCAATGTAAATGATTTTTAAATATTAACAAATATAACTTGGAAAATGTGGTGACACTGACACTAGACCCATTGGAAGAGCCTTCAATCTTACACAGTGGAAGGAGAAATACTTCCTCTGACATTTACCTCTGACACTAGGAAAACCTTGGACAAGTCACTAGACCAATCTGAAACTCAGTTTCCTGATACATAAAATGAGGGGGTTGGATTAGGGGAACTATACAGTCCATTCCATCTCTAGGTCTGTAATCTCTGCTCCACAATCTAAGGACACTGGGAGGTTGCTGCAAAGGAGACCACTCACTACCTGGAAGTCTTCTGCCTGAAGGGAGCATGAAAAAAACAAGGGAGTGGCTCATTTGCTGTGAAGTAAGGATGGTATAAAGATATGCAATTGGGTAGCTTCCCCGTTTACCTGTTCTTACCAAGCTCACTTTTGTTGATGCTGTGGACAGAATGATGTTCTCTACATGGAAACATCCCCATTTTAAAACTAAAATATTTTAAAATTATTTAAAGATTTTGACCAGTTACGTTTTACCATCCTGGAGTGGGAGCAGAGTTCTGGCTGTCTTGCTCTAGCCATGGCTCTGTACATATCCTTAAGTTATTGAGTGTGAAAATGAAGACTCTAATAATGATTGATGCAATCTGAAAATTAGGATGAGAGGGAGTCAAGCCATTTCTCTGACAGCTAGATATAAAACTAGACAAATATTTACCTCTCAATTTGTAGTTACAACTACGTAGAATTCTATTGTGTTACTCCATAGGCTGCTCAGGAAAATAAGATTTAATAGTACTGGCTTTGAATGAATGCTTTTCCATAAACTAAAACCAAAACAAAACAAAAGAATAAGCCAAAAAAAGTACTTTCATAAATTCAACACTGAGAGTATGTCAACTTAAGTTTAAGGGGAAAAATATTTTTGAGAGTGATATTGGTATCCCAGACTAGCTTATTTTCTGTTTCACCTATTAGTAGTTGGCATGACTCAAATACACACACACACACACACACACACACACACACACACAAACACACCTGTACATATATTCATATTTTTATTTTTACATAGGCTTCTCTATATCTGAGCAACCTTTATTATGAACTGACAACAGGAGCAGGGGAAGAACTAGATAAACTTTTTGTTTAAAAAGGTTAAAACAAGTTAAACAAAATGCCAATGCTGAACATTGTTAACTTCCAAGAAATTGATAAGACAATTTGACTGTTTTAAAAATTATTTTCTATGCAACCCCAACAGTAGATTTTCTTTTAGGGTGAACTTACTGGTTTTTAGGAGGAAGAAGAAAGACACTGATATAGTAGGTGTTTCCCCTTTGCTCCTCCCTAACAATGGAGTTAAGGATAGATAAAATTTTGTCTCATTACATGTGTTTATCCTGGAGAAATGTAGATGTTCATTGTTACCTGGGAAAAGTAATAAAAAGGAATTCACTGCTCTAGAAATGTCTATTTAAACACTGAGAGTAGCAATACACAAGTGAAGAGGGCAAGCACCTGAATAGGGATGGGATAGAATGAAAATAAAATATTAAGTGCATACCATATGCTAAACAATATACTAAATGGTAGAAGTACAAATCCAAAATGGAACAGTCCATGTTTTCAAAGAGCTCACATTCTAACTGGAGACAATACACATAGGAAAAGTCAGATGCATTGTGCATGGGAAGGCTTAAAGGTTTTTAGGGTAGAGTGGCAGGGAAAATAGTAAGACAAAGGGGTATGATCAGTCCAAAGGGCCAGGGCAGAGAAGGACCAATGGTCTTTAGAGATTGTTAGCAAAGAAGATTTAGAGGTCTTTCTTCTTGCCAGAAGGATTATAATTGTTGATTTCCCACTCATTGAAGAGATGTGAGTGGGCATATCAATCTCATATTAAAGAGTCTGGAGGTTGCTATGCTCTGGAATCATGTCTCACTGGGAAGTGGAAATCCTGTTGGTGTAAGGGTGGGTGGGGGTTATATTGGTGGAAAAGATCCCATGTCACTCTGCTTTGCTCTACTCTGGTGCCCAGTGGGAGATTCTGAGTAGATAAGGATCAAACTTGAACCAATAAATCTTGAATCAAACCCAAAGTGAAGTTTTATAAAATAGAATAATTTAATCATCTCTTTATTTTTTCTCTTTTTGAAATGGCATGACTTGACGAGTCTTAACAAAATGACCACAGAGTCCGAATTAAAAGTTTTTAAGGAGCTTCAATTTACCAGCTGGGGCTACTCCATGCCAATTAAAGGAGGAGCAGCCTTGAGTTCGGGGGTGGAGAGCCTTTTATACATTTCATTAGGTTTACATATCTAACTAACAAAATTTGTTACTAAGCAGGTTGTCACATAGATACAAAAAAGTGGTTACTAAGGAAAGCAGAGGGTGTGAGCAGAGAGGGTCTGCAAGGTAATTGGAGGGGCACAGGATATGACGACTGTATCGGCAAGCACCCCAGCACACCCAGGGCGGCTAC
>CM053583.1:342508252-342536952 GCA_028627135.1 Pseudochirops cupreus
CTGGGTCCTTGTTTTACTCACCAAAACTAAACAGAATAACCTGAATCTGTATTTTGAATGACAGCTTTTCAAATTCTTTAAGACCCCTCCGATGGCTTTTCTAAATCTTCTCCAAGATAAGCAGACCCAGCTTTTTTTTTCAATAAATTTTTTATATGGCATGTTTTCTAGTCTGATCTCCAGTCAAATTGCCCTCTCTCTGAACAAATTCCAGCTCAACGTCCTTTATAAGAAGCCCCCAGAATTGTAAAATTATTCTATTTGTATTCATACCAGGATACAGTAAATTCCAGCTAGAAACTATTTCTATTAAATAATCTATCTGTTAACATTTACTAAGTGCCCACTATATAATAAGGGGCATTGTGCAGGCTCAGGTAAATTTTTGCCTCTTTTTGGCTGCTATAATATCATCATCACCACCACTACCACGACGATGGTAACAACAACTACTACTTATGATGATGATGATGATGATGATGGTGATGATGAGGATGATGATAGCATTTATATAATGATTTAAGGCTTCCAAAGTACTTTACAAATATTATCTCATTTTGTCCTCACAACAACTTTGAAGGTAAGTAGCTTATTTTACAAGTAAAAAATAGAAACATAGAACGATTAAATGACCTTTTCCAGGATCACCCAGGTAATAAGTATCTAATCCCAGATTTAAACTGATCTTTCTGACTCTACGCCCTGAACTCTATCCACTGTTCCTTCTCAGCTTTTATATCATACTCTGGACTTGAAGCAGATACATAGATTTGTAATGTTGTCCAGCCATCTTTTGAATAGTTTCACACAATAAACATTTATTAAGCATATAGTTACTATATGCTAGACACTATGATAAGCACTGGGGATTTAAAAACAGGAAACGGAAGTCAGTTTCTGTCTTCAAAGAGCTTACAGTCTAATGGGTAAAACAACACATAAAATGAAGACAAAACTAGGCATTGTGGGAAGGAAAAGGTAACCAGTGTGGGAGCGTGATTATGGGGAAATCAAATCCAAGGAATGTAGCTACTGGGAAGAGACTCCTCTTTCAATGGAGGCTATAAGAGAAGATTTTTGCTCCATTTGCCAGCCCTCTAAAAAAATAAGTCTGAGGCAATTGAGGATGCTGATGAGCACCAAAGCTGATGCAATCCCTAGAATAATGAGTTTGCTGGTGATGAGATATTCTTGGACACAGGGTGCTGATAGTCACAGTGAGGTCAAAAACAAGAGGTTAAGTGAATTTTTGCCTAAGCTTGTCTTTTGCCTGTCTACTTGTATAGTTATTCTAACTTCATTCTTATCAAAATTCACCTTCATAGATTCACTTCATCAGCACAGAATTTTTGAGATAATTATGGATCTCAGTTTTATTAACTGCATGTCAGCCATCTATCCCTCTCAAATTTGTGTCATTCACACATAATAAGTATACCTTTTGTGCCTTTTCCTATGCAGTCAATAATCTAGCACTAGAGTAAGTACTGAACCGATTATGTGAATAAAATGATTGTTTGACTTTGAATGCATTCTACCCTTAATGTATGGTTCTACTTCACAGGTCTAGAGATTTGTTTAATGGTTAGATTTTTTTTCCTCATCAGTAAAATTTTGCAGGTGCATGTTTCCTGCTGATATTTGACAGTAAAACCTGTCAATAGGCACAGGTCACTATCTCATATAACTTCTTTACAAAAATATACTTTTATATTTAGGGGTTTTGCTTGGATCTATTAATGACCCAGAAGCAGCTTTTATATTTTAAAAGGAAGAAGGCAACTTTTCAGTCCATCATTTACAATGATCATAAATGCTTCTTCAGGAGTTTTGATAGGGAAAATTTCAGCTGCCTTCCATTTAGCCTGAACTGCAAAGCCCATAAAATGACATTGCAAAGAGAGTACTCATATAAAGTAAGAGATGAGAACATAACCACCAGATGGGAAATGTATTTCCAATGCCTGGGAAAAATGCTGTAAAACCGACATAGAAAATGCTGAACTGTAGGAACCCAACAATAGCCATTACAGCTTGCTTGGCACTGGGCACATATTTGCAGTGTCATTCATAAAATTTTAATGAACAGCCATTAAATGGAGCACAAAAGAGATATTGCCATGGTCTGCTAAGTATGAATGCTGGATTAATACCTATCATTAGGGTCATGAAAATGAGAGAAACTCCAAAAGCTTCAGTGATTGCTGACAACAAGGCATCAGTGAGTGTGTAACACAAGTAGCAGAAAGAAACCAAGTAGGAATGAAAACCAATTGTTCCATATGGCCATTTGCATACACATGAATCTACCAACAAGTTATACCAAATCATCAAGTCAACAAGCATTTGTTAAGTTTTGAGGTTAAAAAGGAGGGCAAAAAGAGACTCAGGCTGCCAAGAGCTCCAGATCAAATTTGGAGGGGAAGGTAAATGCACACAATTATGTACAAAGAAGCTATCTCCAGGATAAGATTGGAAAACATTTCAAAGGGAAGGCACTAACATTATAGTGACTAGGTACTCTACACAAGTCACTTCATTTCTCTATTATTTCATTTTGTCATCTGTAATATGGACACAATAATGACACTTATTTCCCAAGTTAAAGGAATAGATCAAAGGAGATAACGTATACAAAGTACTTTGCAAAGCTTCAGATAGAATAAACATGTGAGTGATTGTGAGGGTGGTGGCGAAGATGATGATGATGATGATGATGATGATGACAGTATATAGTATTATCTGACAATATCAAGATTAAAGTAATTTTTGGTGTAGTGGTTCTTAATTGTGTGTGTGTGTGTGTGTGTGTGTGTGTGTGCATGTGCATGTGTGATGAATCGTTTTTCCATTCTGATGAAGCCTGTGAACCACCTCTCAGAATCCTATTTCTAAATGCATGAAATGAAACACTAACATAGCAAAGCATTCAATATGCACAATATTCAAGCATATTGAAAAGCAGCTATCAAAATTTATAAAGAAATATTGATCCACGATTAAAAATCTCACTCAGTGTTTTGGGAAAGAAATCATGCTAATGATTGCAAAGTTTTAAATTTAAGATGTTCACTGTAATTCAATTTGAGATGTCTTAAGGGCAGTTGGATATGTGAGATGAGAGGTGAATAGAGAGTTTAGAGCAGGACAGTTGGTTTTGAGAATTATCAGCATAGAAATGATAATTAAATCCATAGGAGCTGATGAGATCACCAAATGAAGTAGTATAAAGGAAGAAGAGAAGAGGGTCCAGGATAAAATCATGAGGGATAACTACAGTTAGAAGGCGTGATTTGCATGAAAATCAAGCAAGAGACAGTGAAGAAGGTAACAGACAAGTAAGGAGAGAACCAGGAGCTAGTGAGGGCTCAAATACCTAGAGAGAAGGTAGTGTCAAGGAGGAGAGACTGATTGACAGTGTCAAAGGCTGCAGAGACATTAAGGAGATTAACAATTGAGAAAAGGCCATTGGATTTGGCAGTTTGAAGAGAGCACTTTCTCTATAATTCTGTGGGTTGGAAGTCAGATTTTAAGGTATTAAGAAGAGTGTGAAAGGAGAAAAATAGGCCAAATCTCATCTGTAAAATAAGCAGGAAAAGGAATGGTAAACCATTCCAGTCATTTTGCAAAGAAAACCCCAAATACATTCTTGGGGAGAAAAACACAACTGAAAGAACTGAACGACAAACTGTAGAGAATCTTTCGAAAGAATTTAGCTATGAAGGACAGAAGAAATCTGAATTAAAATTGGATTACTAGAGCTTGTATTACCTACTTATGGTATTGTGCAGTCAATATAAAATATCCTGAGTTATTCCCAGGTGCTCAATCTGGGTAAGATTATTCTTGGGTTTTGAACAGTACATGTAAAGAATTAGAGACTGGGGCAGCTAGGTGGCATAGTGAATAGAGCACCAGCCCTGAAGTCAGGAGGATCTGAATTCATGTTCTGGTCTCACAAACTTAACACTTACTAGCCATTTGACCTTGGGCAAGTCATTTAACTCCAATTGCCCTGCCTTCCCCCCTCCAAAAAAGGAAAAAAATAAAAAGAATTAGAGACTGTTTCTAAATTTCTTAGATAGCTAACATTATAATCACTTTTGCTCCATATTTCGGTGCCCTAGAAGGGCATCATTCAGTGGAAGACATATCTAATACTGAATGAGGAACTGAGACAAACAATTCAGGGCAAACACACCTTCCTGTCACCCTGACCAAACCTGAACTGACCATCATGCCAGAGACATGTCATCATGCTGTCTCCTCTTATGGGTTTCCTTCCCTTAACTTCATTTCCCATAACTACCATATCCCTCCTTATAGTTGTGATGGTTAAAGACCATAAGTCATACAGAGGAGCACATGGCCTGAACTCTGGGACACGAATGCCCCAGGAATAAGAGTTTCTAGTTAGAGCTCTTCAATCAGCCGCATAGGAGGGCTTCTTCATATGATCCATCTTCCTCTCAATTCTATGTCAGTATCATAGATTAAAATGAAATGGGGGGAATTCACCACTCCCTGGCTTCAACTTAAAATCCCACCTTCTATAGGAAACCTTCCTCAGTGCCTCTTTATTCCAATGCTTTCCTTTTGCAATTTTTAATTTATATATTAATTCATTCTTTTTAAATTTTTATTTATTTATTTTTTTTACCTTGTATGTGGTGAAACTAGGTAAAGGAGTGAATAGAATGCTAGGCCTGAAGTCAGGAAGATTTAGCTTCCTGAGTTGAAATGTGGTCTCAGATACTTACTGTGTAACATTAGACAAGTCATTGAAACCTGTTTGCCTCTGTTTCTCATAGGTAAAATTAATTGAAGTAGGAATTGGGAAATCACTCTTTGCCAAGAAAACCCCCAATGGGGTCACAAAATAATCAAGTGGCATCACAAAGAGTTGTACATGACTGAAAATATTGAATAACAACAACCAGCATAGATAGATAGATAAATATAGATAAAGATATAACTAGCATATATACATATACATACATATACTTATATACATACACATACTCATACACATATACACATGCACACATGTGTGTATTTATGTATGTGCATGTATATAAGTATATGTATGTATACACACATAAATATATAGTGCATGTGTGTTTATATATATATATATATATATATATATATACGTGTTGTGTCTACCCATCTATACCTATGTATGTGTATATATATATGTATATATACCCATCATCTATCTAGCTATCTATTTACTCCTGAAGATGTTAAACAATTTGCTGCTTTAAAAAAAAAAGATTATCTACAGACAGAATTCTATTCACCTATTTCTCTTAGTCAATATACAGATCAACTAATAAAAATATCTTCCACATGTAAGAATATAGTTCTTACTTCAATGAAAATGGAAATTCACCTGGAGAAAATGGGAAAATAACCCACTCCACAATACCCTGTGAGGACTATTCCTCCCTATGAACATGCCTGATCATCTAATTCCACTGTTCAAAATTCTTCAATAGTTCTCTAATTACTAGTTAGCTATTAGAGTGATTATCAAGGGCACAGCCATTAAAAAAAAATCCTCTTAAAGAAACAAGAATTCTCTAGTCATGAGTCGAACAAAGAGATTCCTGTAATGCTTGTCAACCCCTTATGTGAGCAGTTGTTGAACTACAGTTTTCAACCTCTTTGTTTTTCTTTCTGGTCTCTTTCATTATTTTTTTTTTCTTCACAACTTCCTAGGTAGGTGTTTCTGAAAGATCTGCCATCATACCTTTTATTTTTTTTATACCCTTTCATTCATGACCATTATTCATTCTCAAGGTTTAGATGATCACTACACAAAGAGGATTCCCAAATCTCTATTGAGAGCTTCTGTCTCACTTGCAAATTTAAGATCTACAAATACCTGCCACAGTTTACAGGACATGTCTACTGGGACAAACTACACATACAAAAGCGAGCTTATTCTATTCCCTCTCATATTTGCTGGTGTTTTTTTTTTCCTTCTGACTTCATTATATCTTTCAATGCTACTATCATTTTCTCCGCATCCCATGCTTGAAGATGTGTTTGTTTGTTTTTTTAACTCTCTCCTCTCTCTTACTTATAATAGTCATTCTATGAATCCTAACTCCTCTTTATCTTGCATATCTATCCAACTGTTTTTTATTCCCAATAATACAACTCTAGTATAGGCCTTCAATTCTAACCACCTAGACTGCTAGCATTAGTACAAAAATAGATCTGCTCACTTCTAATTTTTCCCTTTCTAATTCATCTTTTATTCCACTGACAATATTTTTTTTCTTATTCTCAGATACTTTTTTTTCATATCAGAAATCTTCAGTGGCTGCCTATTGAGTATTGAGTAAAGTTTAACCTCTATGCTCTGGCATTTAGATACTTATACAATATCTTTACAGTTTTTTTTCTACTACTATTTTCCTCATTATTCTATACTATAGGGAAACTGTATTAATCACTACCCTAAATATATGGATTTATTTCACTTATATTTTGTTTTCTATTTACTCTTAATATTCCATAAACCTAGAATGTCCTTCCTGTTCTTTTCCACCAGTTGTATTAATGTGTATCCTGTCTCATTCCAATGCCATTTCTTTCATGAAAATCTTCCCCAATCCCTTAATAGAATAAGATCATTCTCTTACATTTGGTACAGTTATTCATGCTTTTTTTTTTTACTTCTCTCTACTTCATACATTATTTTAATTCAATTCAATAAATATTTGTTAGCTTATTATTTTGTGTTTGTGTGTGTGTGTGTGTGTGTGTGTGTGTGTGTGTGTGTTTGTGTTGGCTATAGTTTGCCAAAGAACATAAAGTGAATGGTGTCTTGATCCTCTCCATTAAGGAGAAAAAATATATGAAAGTTGCTCTTTCAATGATTTGTTATGGAAATAAACATTTGAGACTAGGTAATTGAGTAGCAGCATGAAAGAGTGTCTAAAGCAGGATTCTTAAAGTCAAAAGACCTAGGATTAAATCCTGCTTCTAACACTTACCAGTTGTGTGATCTTTGACTAGTCATTTGATTTATTTGAGTCCGTTACATCATCTGTAAGATATATATTTGCAACCAAATATATTTGTTGCCTTTTTCTTATTGTGAGAAATATTTTGTAAAATTTGAACCACTCTATAAATGTGAATTATTGATATTGAATTCATATGAAATTGCCTTTAAAATCCTTTTCCCTCTAGTAGCATCAGCTGTTTTTCTTCAGTCCAGAAAAAAATAATGCCATTAACCATGGTTTTGCAACCATAAAGCTACAAAAGAGGGTAACAACAAATAGCAAGTTAGTCCAGGGTCTATATTAGTATGTAGATGACATAACTGAGCAATGTGTATATCAAGGAATATAGAGCTAGAAAGGAACTTTAGAGCATACATATTCAAAACCTTTTTTTTTTCAAAGATGAGTTCATAGCATTGCAGAGAAGCTAAAGAGTTTCTCTAAGGTAGTGGTTCTCAACCTTCCTAATGCCGGGATCCTTTAATACTCATATGTGGGCGTATCTGCATGAGGGCAGACCCTCTTGGAGATGAATAGAGGAGCCAGGTCTCAGTTCCTAAGATCATCAGAAATATGTGTTTTCCAATGCTCTTAGGCAACCCCTGTGACCCCTGTAAAGGGTCGTTCAACCCCCAAAAGGGTCACAACCCACAGGTTGAGAACCACTGCTCTAAGGTCAAACAAATTCAGTTCCTTAAACAAGATTCCATACATGTCTTCTGCTTCCCTTACTGTCTCGGGCACCTTCTTTTGTAATTCTTAAGCTTATCAATTTCCTTCTAAAAATTATGTCACCTGAACACATTACTCCAGGTGGTTCTGACTAAAGCTAGATTTGATGGGACTAATAACTGCCTAGTTTTGGACATTTTGAATTTCAGAGCAACCAATTCAGTCCCTTAAAATACATTCAATTATCGATGAAGCTCAGAATATGTCAAACAGTACTAAAGTTGTCACTGGGAACATATTATGACAATCTAAGTAATTCCCCATCTTCCATTGGAGCAAATTGTAATTCATGCACATCATCTTATCCTATATGATTTTTATTCTCATCCATCCATCAACTCTCCTAACAGTTTTCTAGACAATGTTCTGAATATCTTTTTCTATATCTTCAAATGTTTCATAGATAGCAACAGAACACACAGGCTGTCTTTTGTACTCTGTTCCAACATCTTAAACTCACTTCTATTCTGGATCATGAATGATTGATAATGTTAGAAGCAAATGGTATAGTATAAAGCAGGCTGAATTTGAAATCAGATGATCTGGGTTAGGGAAGCTTGATATGTTTCTTTATTCCTATCTGAAGCTGAACAAGGCAAACCACTCTTTAGACTTCAATTTGCTGATCTGTAAAATAAGTGGGAAAGAATAACTGGGCATTCTCTGAGGTTTCTTCTGTCGCTAATCCAAGGAGTCCATGATCCTGTGTCACCAATGTCACTTCTCCAACACAAGTCATCATTGATGTTACACTGAAGCCTACTTGATATGCCCGCTTATCTTTCCAAGACTGTGTCAATCTGTAGCTGAAATAGAACCAATTGCTTTTTATATTGCCAACTGAATAAAATATAAAATACTTCTCTTGAAAATTTCTGATTTTTCTGAGATCATGTGGTACCTTATTTGCAGTAATCCTATAGTTTAAAAATACTGGTATTTTTGTCTTACCATTAGATTGTTACTTCCAAGAGGATGGAAAAAGGTAAAAAGACTTTATTCTGTTGTTGCTGTTTTAATGCTTATTTATTTTCTTTAATATTTAGCATAGAAAATGATTTAAAGGAGTGATTAATAATTGCTCACTGACTGATTATTTTTCAAAAAGATGTATTTTTTTGGCAAGAAAATGTCTGAGATGATTGTAAGTATTGTCTGTTTCCAAATGTAGGGAGTCATATATACTTTTTTCATTCCTGATCATTGTACCTATGGGATATTTGTCTAAGATACTTGAACTAGTGGAATAACTCATTTGACTTCCCATCTAACTGCATGTCAGAATCTGAACAATATAAATCACCTCATTGTTCTTTGCTATGTGAAATGTTAGGCAGATTGTCTTTAAATGGCTGTAGATTTCATCAAGGAGGCCTTGTAGTTTTTGTGGCTCAACGTAATCAGCAAAATGTCATGCACAAAGAGCCATATCTGTAAAACCTAACCATTTATAGGAAGTACTCTTATTGGAGTAGGCCATCTTCCATAACATTGATTAATATCTTTGATCAACAACATGACTAACTTGTTCAATGTTTTGTTTGATATTTATAATCAAAACAGACTTGAACAATTTCTTTTTTCTGTAGTTTAATTTATCAAAGAATCTGAGTAAAACATCTAAGGATCCATTTTTTCTTTTATAGATTATTTAATTCTAAGGATGAATTGAAACATTCCCTTCCATAAAAGAATTTATCATATAATTGGGGGGGAGGGTTAACATATACAAAAATAATTCAAGACATTGGGCAATAAATGCAAAGGCATGATCCAGAGAAAGTTATTTGCAAAGCTATGTGGGATGAGATCACTGTTACCTGGTGGGATTAGGAAAAATGTTATGAAGATCTGAATGGGGCCTTGAAAGAAGGGAGGTATGTTTATATGGATTGGTCCCGATTAATGAGGATGGTGCATCTCATAAAATTATTGCATTATTTGAATTTGTACCACATGATTCCATTAGGATGGAATCAATTAACATGTTTCATACAATTATATCTTTAATTAATGTGAACTCAAATACATGCAACCACTTTAAAGGATTCATTATTCTAACTAATCCTAACCTCCCTGCAAAAAGAAATTCAAGATGAGTCCTTTAAAACCATCATGGGACCCTTTGACCCAGCAATATCACTCCTAGGATTATATCCCCAAGAGATCATAAAATTGAGAAAAGGACCCATTTGTACAAAAATATTTATAGCAGCTCATTTTGTGGGGACAAGAACTGGAAATCGAGGGGATGCCCACCAATTGGGGAATGGCTAAACAAGTTGCATTATATGAATTTAATGGAATACTATTATGCTATAAGAAATGATGAACAGGCAGTCTTCAGAGAAACCTCAAAAGACTTTTGTGAACTAATAATGCTGAGCAAGGGGAGGAGAAGCAGGAGAACATTGTACACAGTATCAGCCACAGTGTGCAAGGACTGATATTGATAGACTTTGCCCTTCTCAGCAATGTAAGGACCTAAAACAATTCTAAAGAATTATGGAATCATAATGCAGAATGAAACGGACTATTTTCTTTTTTGTTTTCTTGGTTTTTTTTTCTTTCTCATGGTTTTTCCCATTTGTTATAATTCTTCTATGAACCAAGACTGATGTGAAAATGTATTTAATAATAAAGTATGTGTAGAGCCCATATCAGATTGCAAGTTGTCTTGCAGAGGGACGTGGGAGGGAAGGGGAGAAAATTTAAAACTTATGAAAATGATTATTAAAAATGAAAAATAAATATATAACTTAATTTTTTTAAAGAAAAAGTAGAGTGGGCATATAATGACCCAGATATGATATGATGAGCATTTTTTTCTTGAAGTGTAACAGTTCAGTGGAGAGGAGCACAATAAGATAAGGCTGGAAATAAGGTTCAAACTAAATTGTTTTTTGTTTGTTAGTTGTTGTTGTGTGTTTCTTTGCTTTTTTGGAGTCAGAAGGTAGGGCAATTGGGGTTAAGTGACTTGCCCAAGGTCACATGTCTAGTTTGTGTGTGTGTGTGTGTGTGTGTGTGTGTGTGTGTTAAATGTCTGAGGCCAAATTTGAACTCAGGTCCTCCTGACTCCAGGGCTGGTGCTTTATCCACCGAGCCATATAGGTGCCCCTAGGTTAAACTAAATTATGAAAACCTTTAGATATCCGAAAAAGGTTTTCCTGTTTTTATTTAGTAGTAGGTTAGGAATAGCTGATATTTTTAAAGCAAATAAAAGAACATTAGAATGTTATATTGTAATGGTAACTCATACTGTGGCATGATAGATGAATGGAAGACGAGAAGAAGCTAGTGATGGAAAGATTTGTTCAGAGCTTATTGTAGTGGTCTTTCCTCTTCCTTAATCTCCATCTCTTTTGTTGATCTTCATCTCCCTTTTTTTCTGACTGAATGAATGAGTCTGACTTATAACAAACACCAACTTTATCAAAATTCATGAAAGTACACAGTACCAGACAATCCATTAATAAGAGGTAAGTGTAAGATCCAAGTTCAAATTTGGCCTCAGACTCTTACTAGCTGTGTGACCATGGCCATGTCACCTAACCTTAGTTTCCTTATCTGCAAAATGGGCATAATAACAGCATGTGTGTGTGTGTGTGTGTGTATATGTATATATATATATGTATATATATACATATATATACACACACACACATATACACACACACATATATACATATATATACACACATATATATACCTATATACATACACACACACACACACACACACACACACACACACATATATATATATACACACACATATATATATCTCAGGATTAGTGTGAGGATCAAAAGAGGTAATAATTGTAAAGTGCTTAGCACAGTGGCACATAGTAAGTGTTCTATAATTTTTTTTTTTTTTTGCTTTCTGGAGGGCAGTTGGGGCAAAACTGACTTGCCCAAAGTCACACGCCTAGTAAGTGTGTCAAGCGTCTGAGGCTGAATTTTAACTCAGGTGCTCCTGACTCCAGGGCCGGTGCTCTATTCACTGTGCCACCCCGTGTTCTATGAATTCTAAATATAAGTAAGATCAATATAAATGGAGCATTTAAAGTGGGGATTATACTTGTAGGGCATATGATGTACAAGAACTAGTAAACTCTTCATCATTAAAAGAATGAGGCACCTATAGAAGAGCTAATATATGACTATTTCAGTGAAATACTTGCTGGAATCTCCTATTCTCCAAAGATAGCATTGTGGCTAAGATGTTGAAATAAAAGATGGACAAAATGACTGGTAAATTTATAACAGATTGAACAGACATATTCAACATAGCCAATTGATTGATGTTCTGATGCATCTCTGAGGAGAGCCAGGTATCAAAGAAAGAATGCTAAAATGCAAGCAGAGAATTTTGTAGCTCTAAAACCTAATTTCTTTTAAGAATGTAGATGAGCTAGTTCAACTATTTTGACCTTAGTTGTTTGTTTGTAAAATGAAGGTATGGTTACTAGATGATATATAAGATCTCTTTCACATTTCAGTTTATGATTCTATACTACTGGATATTGAATGGCATAAGGCATTTTAATGAAAGGCATAAATCCTTTAGACTATGCTCAAAGAGGTAAAAACGAATTAGCAGAGGTATGCTTTCCTTTTCCCTTTCCCTTTCTCTTTACCTTTCCCTTTCCCTTTTCCTTATCTCTTTCCCTTTCCCTTTCTCTTATCCCTTTCCCTTTCTCTTTCCTTCATTCCTTCTTCCTTATTCCTTCTTTTAACCTTTGTAGTCCAGATCTCATTGTGGCCCAAGGAAACAGCTATCTCTAGGATTTTTCTCCCCAAACCCTAGAGCAAATTATTCTTTCTGCTTCTATTTGTACAATGAATTCCTCATCTTCACCCCTGGAGGAGAGAACCCAGAATTCCTGAACCACTCAGTTCCTCTGGCACACTCCCCTTTTTCTGATGTTGGTGAGCTGTCTCCTCCCTCTTCCCCCACTCCCAAATAGGGTACAGGACTGCTTATACCACCAAAATTAACTGGGAATAAATGCCTAATATTCTTCTAGTAACATTATTAGAAATTACTATTTGCCCTTCCCAAGCCTGGACACTACCAATTGACTTGATGGCATATCTTAAGTACTCCAAATTCTTGCCATCCACCCATCACTTCACATTTTGGACTTCAGGACTACTCAGTTCTCCCTGCAACTCAACTCTTCTCTGTGTATTGACTCCCCCCAGTGAAGAGTATGAGCTTTCTGAGAAGAAAAAGAATCCCTTTTCTTTTTTTAACTTGTACCCCCAGTGTTCCGCACAATGTTTGGCACAAAGTAAATGGTTAATAAATTATTTCCCCTTCAAATGATTGATTGATTGATTCATCAAAAAAAAATACAGCAATTACTAGTAAACAGAACACTCCTTCCATAGTTCAATGAATTATTTAGATGGCACACACCTGGTAGAGGCCCTTTCCTTTAAATTGCTAAATGATACAAGTCTATGAATTTAACTGCATCTTGGAAAATATGCCTTTCATGATACAAACTAGTGAAAAATCTGAGAGTCCAAGTCTCTTGACCCCAGTTATGAGTTCCATTTCCCTCATAGCCTGTCACAAGAAGCTTTCTATTGGCAGTTTGCTTAACTGCGATTCTAATGAAAAAAGAACTCTAGTTCTCAGAAAATAATGAAGGATTTTTTTCTAGTCAGCTTAACTTGAATTAACTTCAGGGGGCACTGTCAGGGTCTGGATTTTCATACCAAGTCACCTCCTGGTACATAATTTGATGCTGTAATTTATTCACAGTTATTTCTTATTAAATGAAGCCTGGTGGCAATATTAGAGTAATAAGGAAAGAAGGCAAAGAAGGCAGTGCTTGTTTTATTGCCAGGAAATGTTCACTGAGAAGGAAAAAAAAATGAGACTTACCTATGATCTGTTAATATACAGGTAATTGTTCTGCGGAGTTCTCAAATTGAGCTGCTATAAGAGTTCACAAATTGAGCTGCTATGAAATTCCACTCTGATTTCTACTTTATTACACTGGCTGTTTGAAGATGAGATTCAATTAGAGCTTTGCCCTTCCATCCCAAACTCTGGAACCAAGTTAGACAACCCATTTAGGCCCTTTCAGTTACTCCTGCAACAATCAAGGATTCCATCTACTCTCATTCTGTCTCGATCTTTTCCTGTACCATGTATTAAGCACAGTGAGGAAGGAAAACCTACATTATAGATAAAAATGGAATCATTTTATTTACATTAAACATCCCCTTCTTATGGCTAAAAAGGATTTTGTATGTAGTATTTTACAGAAGCTATTCTACTGTATGAGCCCGGGCACATTCATTCATTCAACAATCATTCACTAAACATTATGTACCAGACACTGTTCTAGGCATTGACACTAAAAAGATTAATGTGAAACAAGCCTTTTTTCAAGGAGCTGACATTCTCCTGGTAGAGTTAGAAGGGAGGGACAATATGCATACAGATTGTCAATACAAAATATATACAAACTGATATGATACCTGGAATTGTGGGAGGAGAGATGGAACAAGCATTCATTAAGGACCTGCTGCTATATGTCAAGCTCTGCACTAAGCACTTTATAAATGTTATTTGATTGGTAGTGACTTTTTGATAGCTAGTGTGTAGGTAAATCATTATAAGCCTAGTCTAGAAGATGACTCTCAAGTTGATATTTGAAAGAAGTTAAGGCTGGTACCAGATGTGATAGGGATTCCTTCTATGTACAGAGGATGGCCTGTGCAAAGGTACAAGACAAGATAAGATGATATAATAATAAACAGCCAATGGACCAGTGTAGTTTCTATCTAGGGCATGCAAAGCAAAATAACATGCAATAAGCCTAAAATGTTAGGCTTGAGCCTAGATTGCAAGGAGTTTTAAGTCATGTATATACTTTATCCTTTAAACAAGAGGAAACTTCTTGAAGATGGGAGCAATAAGGGTTAGAGATTTAAAGGGTCTTAGATATCATTTTGTCCAAATCTTACAAATAATAAAACTGAGTCTCAGAGTAATTAGGGGTCTTACTCAAGGTTACCCAGGGCCTCTGGCCTATATTTGTTCCTAGCATCTCTGACTCTAGAAATGGGACTGTTTCCACTATATTATGATACTCTTAATATTAATATCCAATGCCTTCTATTACCCTAACATTTCATCCTGATCATATTTTCATTTACTTTTTGTTCCAAATAATAAAACATGTCTCTCTCCTTCAAGGATATCCTGATGTTTAAACATGTTCTAAAGAATTTATTCCAGAATCTAAAAGTTTATTAGCAGGTCCCTAGAAGTAAGATTTTAAATGTGGTATAAAAATGGACATATATAGTGTGTAGTACAGCATACTCTTTAATATATGCAATGTAGAAGAGTGAATTTTTCCAAAAACAAGTCAGGAAAACTCTTTTACTGACCTGAACCTTATCATGAACAAAAAGTACTATTTAATATTAGTATTTCACCAGTTTTGCCAAATAGCAGTGAAATGTAGAAAACTGAAGGCTGAGAGACTGAAGATGCATATCCAGAGTTTGAAATAGATCAAGCAATGGAAAATAATATGGTAGGTGTGAAGAAGCTGGAGCACCTGTCCAAAGAAGAACCTTGAATTTCTATAAAAGGAAGAAATGACAGGTTAAGTGATGACAAATTGATCATCAGAGGACTCTACTGGTACTCTAAATAATGTCAAGATAAAATGAGGAAATTCTCCAGCATGTTAGGTATCATGCCTATTGCCAACTTTAGAGAGATTTTGGGCACAAGAAACAGAAGATAGACAATGTCTTAGGGAAAGGATTAGCAATAAAGAGAAGCAGGGATAGTTCTTTGGGGCTGGACAGTTGGAATATTGTTGGTCAGTTAATCAGTAAGCATTCATTAAGTACTTATTATATATTGGGGGAACTCAAATTGATTTTTCTTGACCTCTGCAGTCTGTGACACTGTAGATTGCTCTTTCCTCCTTGATGCTCTCTTTTCACTAGGTTGTGGGGATCCAACTCTTTCCTGGTTCTCTTATACAACTACTCTTTCTCTATGTCCTTTGCCAAATTTTTATCCAATCCATACCCTCTAGTCATAGTTTTCCCTCCAAGTTCAGTCCAAGGCCCCTTTCTCTTTGTCCCTATATACTTCACTTAGTGATCTCATCAGCTCCAATGGATTTAATTACCATCCCTATGCTGATGATTCTCAAATCTGCCAATCATACATCATTTTCTCTTTTGTTATTCAGTCGTTTTTCAGTTGTTTCCAACCCTTCATGACATGACCCCATTTGAGGTTTTTCTTGGCAAAAATACTGGAGTCATTTGCCTTCGTTTTCCAACTCATTTTACGGATGAATAACTGAGTCAAACAGAGTGAAGTGACTTGCCCAATGTCACATAGCTAATAAGCATCTGCAGCAAGATTTGAACGCAAAAATATGCCTTCCTGACTTTAGACCCAGCACTCTATCTGCTATGCCAGCCAGTACTCCCCTACCTCATTCTCTTTATTGACTTATAATCTCACATCTCCAACTTACTTTCAGAAATCTTGAATTGTAAATCCAGTAGACATCTGGGACTAAATATATCCAAATTTGAACTCATTATTTTCCCTGCAAACCCTCCCCATATCCTACCTTTCTTATTGATATAGAATACCTTGTAATCCTCTCAGTCGCTGAGTTTTACAACCAAGAAGTCACCCTTGAATCTTCACTTTCTCCTCCCATTCTATCCCACATTTTGACAAGGTCTATACGTTTTGCAAAATCTCTCAAATATGCCCACTTCTCTTCTTTGACATTCTTACCACTCTAATGCAGGCCTCTAACTCTTCCTACCTAGACTGTTGCTGTAGCCTGCTGCTGAGTCTACTTGCCTCACCTCTCTCTCTGCTTCAATCTATCCTTCATTCAGCCAACAAAGTGATTTTCCTCAGATTCAAGTTTAACCAGGATACCTGCTCCTTCACCCCTCTCCTCCATACACACACTCAAAAAACTCCAAAGGCTTTCTACTGCTTTCAGGATAAAATACAAAACCCTCTGTTTGGCATTCAAAACCTCTCATAACATCTCTTTCTTACCTTTCCCGTTTTTTATTTATTTGCTTATTTATTTCTTCATTAATTCATTCATTCATTCATCCGTCCATCCATCCATCCATCCATCCATCCATCCATCCATTGATTCATTAATTTATTTAATTCTCTATGACGTACTCTTTAATATAGTGACGCTGGCCTTATGGCTGTTTCATCTCTCATTTCAAGGGATTTTCTCTGGTACCTCCCTGCCTGGAAGGCTCTTCCTACTCAAAATAGACTATTGAATTTCCTGACTTCCTTTAAGACCCAACTAAAATCTCTCTTTTTTTAATAGGAAACCTTTCCCTATCCCTCTTAATTCTAATGCTTTTTCTTTGTTAATTATTTCCTATTTATCTTGTACATAACATGTTTGTATAAATTTGTTTAGATGTTGTCTTCTCCACTAGATTTTGATCCTTCTTGAAGACAGGGACTATCTTTCACTTTTTTTTTGTATCCCCAACATTTAGTACAGTGTCTCTTACATAGTAACTGTTTAATAAATGTTTAATGATTGATAGATTTATTGAGAATACATAGAAAAGCAAAAGGACTCTCATGGCACAGGGAGCTCAAATTCTAATGAGGTAGACAACATGCAAACAATGGTATACAGATAAGATTTTTACCGTAAGTATGAGTTAATCTCAGGGAAAAAGTGCTGGGTTGGTTAAATATAAATATAAGGTTAAATAGAAGACAAGGCCTTTGCAGAAGAAAGGATTTCAGAGATAAGGACAACTACGGTGAGGAATGAAATAAGGAGTCAAAACAGGTTGAGTAGAAGGCTTCACATTTGCCTGCAAAAGCCTAGCTGATGTTATGTATTATGGAATTATATTGGAGGAAAATCAGTTCCATTTTATTGATCTTTTCTACTGACATGCAACAGTCACAGATCGAGACCCAAGAGAGCAGGAGTGGAGATCAAACAGAATGTTGATTCCAAGAGATGTCAAGAATTCTAGGGTTCATGAAATATTAAGGAAGTATGATATAATGAAGCTGCTTATAAAGAAGAATATGGCTCCACTGCTAAATGAATGGAATTCAATACAGAAAATTTGTTAAATTTTCAAACAATTATTAATCCCCAAAATGTATTATATTGGAGGAAACACAAAACTTAGGCAAGATATAGCACATATTCTCCTGTAGTTTATAGTCTAAGAGTAGGATAAGGAATGGTATCTCCAAAAAAGGGGGGGGCAGGATAGGAAGGAGGGACATATAATCAGTCTCTCACAATATGCCCGCTGTGGAGAGGTTCTTCGTAATTACACATGTCTAGCCTGTATTTAATTGCTTGTCCTTCCAGTGGGGGTGGGTGATGAGGGAGGAAGGGAAAGAATTTAGAATTTAAAGTTCTATAATCAAATGTTAAAAAAATATATACATATATATATACACAATTATTATGATTATGATTATGATTATTATGATTATGATTATTATGATTAACTACATCCAACTGGGAATTAAGATACAAAGCACTGTGGTAGGGAGATCCATCCTGCCCTACTGGAAAGTGAGAGGGGTGAGGGGGAGGACATAGGAGAGAGCAGATTGGGGGAGGGGTTATGCAGTGGGATGGCTGTTTTGAGGTGCTGGGTAGGGGAAAGATGGGGAGAAAATTTGTAACTCAAAATCTCGTGGACATTAATGATGTAAACAAGAAAATATATAAATTTTTAAAAAAAGGGAATGGTATCCCCCTATGCCTAGATACAAAGTCAGAGAGCTACAATACGAAAGAATACATGATAAATATAATAGATACAATAAAATCACATAAAAGGTGTAAACATAGTACCAGAAAAGTCATTCCCAAATTCAAGAATGGGGAAGATCAGATAAGGCTTTGAGGAAGAGGTAGCTTTATAGCCGAGTGTTAGAGTTAGGAATTCAATAGGTAAAGATAAATGGATAGGATATTTTGAACACTAGGCATAGACCAAGTAAAAGGCTCAGAGGCAGTAAACTACAAAGCATTTTCAGGGGATTAACTATAGTCCAGTTTGGACTAAGGAAAATAGTATGTGGAAAGAAGCTATGATATGAGGTAGAAATGTAGGAAGGGGCAATTTTAAGGAAGGTTTTGATTCTAGGTGGAAAAAAAAAACATATTAAATCTAGAATTACTAAGCTTGAGTTCAAATTATGATTCTTTACTTAGTTAACTTTCCTGGGTCTTAACTGCTTGAGCTAAAAAATGCAAGGAATAGATAACATCTGATACAATACACTAATTCCATAGATCAGGACATTGAGGGCTGTAAGGATTACTCCAAGGTCAATGTTAGTGATAAAAGGAAAGACTTAGAAACTAAATATCTCAATGTGAAATTGCAGTATACTTTTGCTTTTATTTTTGCATTTAATAGCTTTTATTTTTTAAAATAACATGTAAAGATAGTTTTCAATATTCATTTTTATAAGATTTTGAATTTTAATTTTTTTCTTCCTCTCTCAGTTTCCTCTCCTCCCCCAAGACAGCAAGAAATCTGATCTAGGTTATACACGCATGATCATATTAAACATATTTCCACTTTAATCATGTTGTGAAAGAAGAATCAGAGCAAAGGGGAAAAACAATGAGAAAAAAAATAAAAAAACAAAAACAGTGAAAATAGCATGCTTCAGTCTGCATTCACACTCCGTAGTTCTTTCCCTGAATGTGGATTGCAGAATATTTTTCTGTTAGAATTGTAAGGAAAAAAAAAAGGCTCAAACGCTAGTGAATTTCTCTTATAAAATTTAGAGAAATTTCCCTCTAAAGAAGTCAAAGTATCACTTGGAGAAATATTAATATTTAACATTTAACCATGTTCATCTAAGACTAAAGGAAAGAAAATCAATGAAAGGGCAGAGGATTAATGGAAGGTCTTCAGAGTAGGGGAAATATATTAAATAATCACATCCAACCCTACAGAAAAGATGGCTGAGTCCAGGGCTCTGAAGCATTTTGCAATGGCACTGATGGATTTTCAATAAGTTGAAGACATCACCAAAAGCCAAGACTGGTGCTCTCTTAAAATCCATGGTCTCTGCATTATCATAATGTTGCTTCAAGTGATTACAGAAAGGGATTCCTTGAAAAGATGGATATCGGGGAGCAAGGATAATTTTGAAGAATGGAAGGAGTTTCTCTCTCCAGCACCAGACTAGCATCCCCAGACATCACCTTAAACATTTGGAAGTGGAGGTCACAAAAACATCAATATATGTACATAGTTAAATAAGACACAATCTTTGCTTAAATTCCGAAAAGTATTGAGTTGAGACAACAAGTATTTATTAAGTACTTATTTTGTGAAAGAAGTAGTGTTAAGCACTGTGAATACAAATAATTATAGAAAGAAAGAAAGTCCCCATCCTCAAGATGTTTACCTTCTAACAGGGGAACACAACACATACAAGGAAGCTGAAAGGTGGGAAATGAGGAGTAGATAAAGGGAGCAGGCTCTTCCAGGGACATGGGAGAAATTCCTTGGTACAGATTCATGAGTATGGCTTGCTGCACAATGAAGACATGATTGGCCAGGTTTTCCATTTTAAAATGAAAGTTCTAGGGGGAGGAATAGAAGCTATAAGAGAGAAGGTAGTTTTAATTCATGAGGGTCAGGATAAGGGTGAGCTTCTGGGGAATTTTCTATGGGATGGTAGAGAAAGACTAGAGATTGAGTGCAAGAGAGTAGAGAAATAAAGATCAAGCAGCATGAAAGTTAGCAAATCTCATAACAAATGATATTGCATGCTAAGTACTAGATGATAGTGGTAAAAAAAATGAAATCTGTCTTCTATGACGGGGGAAAGGATAATTATCAAATGGATGAATCATAGTAGCTTCTAAGAGGAGGTGGAATTTTCATTGTTCTTCAAAGAAAAGGATAGGAATTCATAGGTGAAGAGGAACTGAACCTGGGCAATTCATTTAATGTCCCTGGGCCTCAATTTTCTGATCTATAAAGGGATGACTAGATGCCCACTGAGGTCTCCTTTATCTCTAGATCTAGAACCTTTGATTTTATAAAAGGAAGGTTCCTTGAATAGGGAGCATCTTAAACTAAATCACAAATGTGAGAAAACACTGGTTATATTCAGAAAATATAGATTCAATTCAGGAAATGGCTAGAGCATAGCATCGGTGGAGAGGAGTAACAGGAGATAGTGGTAATGAGAGACTGGGCATATCCTTGTCAATCCACTAGCAATGGGGTTTAAGAAGAGAAAATTTATCACTGAGGCACAGGCAGTGATTGTTCATCATGACAAGGGGGAAATCAGGTTGACCTTTCCAACTCCATCTCCCATTCCCACCCAAACAAATGCAGCTGGCTATGAAATCCCTTTTAGAGGAAGTAACCTACGTTTCTCTGCAATATAAGCATGGGGAATGTTTGCCCCACACCTGCAAACCTCCATTGAAGACATCGCCCAGAGGGACTGAGCAGTCTGTTTTCTCTGTAGTAGCACAGAGTTAAGGTAAGTATTATTTCAGTTTGGTCTCTTTTGTCTAGTAGAAATAACACGGAAACATGAATCAAGAAACTTTTTTTCAAGTTCCAACACAGCTCTAATTCTTTATGTGATCTTGAACCTATGACCTAACTAGTGAGTTTTGTTTTCCTTATTTTGTAAAACAAAGAGTTTGAACTAAAGGTCCATTTTAGTTTTGATATTCTGAGATTCTATGTTGGTCATTCTGATTTTGTTTAATCATGTGGAACATAGAAAACATCACTCATTAAGTTGAAAACAAAATAATAGAACAGCTTCCCCTTCATGAACCTGGTCCCCTTAATTCTAACTATGTCTATAATATGTTTACTTCTTTGGGCTTTGTGGAATTATAGAAAAATGAAAAAAAAAAGAATAGAAAGGAAGAAAAATGAAGGGCAGAATGAAAAGCAGGAACAGTTTTCCAAAGAGATTTATATCTTCTCAAAACTAACAAAGGGAATTTCGAAAGTCAGAAAACTGGGAAAGGCCCTTTCCACTTCTGGGTCTCAGGTTTTATATCTGTACATGGAGGAGTTTTGACTGGAATAATCTTGTAATTTCCTTTTCAGCTCTAACATTCCATGATTTTATGATCCTAAAAATAGTTTCTCTATTTCTGTGAATTTCTATGCAAATTCTAGATCAGTGAAACCCAGAGATTGTCTAGCTGGCTCCTTGTATTCAATCAATTTCAGGTCCTTCCCTCAGTGGTACTTTTACCAAACCTGTTGAAAAGGAGTTAAAACTTCGCTGTCCTAAGTGAATGACAGGTATTGTCATTTTACTTTCCTGGTGGTGCTTTGGATGAGAGATGATTGGTTTTGCATGTTAAGAGGCCCCTGTTGATTTGGGGAAGTGTCATGTATACTCAGCTCTGGAAAGCAATCCTCAAATCAAATATCTTCACAGCTGCACATAAATCAATTTGGCCTGTATTGTCTCCTTGAAACAAAAGTCAAATTCCAGCTGCACTCAGACAATCTAGGAGACAACTGTGAAACAATGTGAATTAGAACTGTAATCAAAGTGTGAGCAAGAAGCAAAAATGCTAAATGAATTGTGAGACCTTGTACCATTCTTCCAATATGAACCCTCTTCCTGTGCCTCAGAAAATGATAACTCCCAAATGGGTACTTGGCTCTCAGGGCTTGGGGTTATCTATAATACATAAACTCTAATTACTAGTGAAATGCTTGAATTCTAAAATGTTTTATAAATTGTTAAAGCTGAAAGAAATCTTAGGCATAATGTACTCTGACATTATCATTTTACAGATGAGGAAAGTGAAGCCCAGTAAAGGGACAGGATTTACCCAAAGCCAAAAAAGGTGAAAGAGACAGGAGCCATTTATAGGATTATATGGATTTAGAGCTGAAAGATCTAATTCAAATACATTATTTTACATATGAGGAAAATGAAGCCAAGAGAGAAGTGAATTGTCCTAGGGTAATAAATGGCAAAATCTGTATTTGGTCCTTAGTTCTCTCTATGACTGAGTTCATTTCTCTCTCCATCGCACAAACTGCTTCCTCAATTCTGATTCCCAACACAGTGCTCTATCTGACACTAAGATGTCAGTTCGGGTACTTGCATGTTGGAACCATCACTGCCTAAGAACAGCAGTAAATGGTCTCTTTTTAAGTCTCTTAATTCTGGAAATAACCACTTGAGATATAAAATCACAGAATCTTTTTTTTTCCTTTTTTTTTGGAGGGGGGGGGGAAGGCAAGGCAATTGGGGTTAAGTGACTTGTTCAAGGTCACATGGCTAGCAAGTGTGTCAAGTGTCTGAGGCTGGATTTAAACTCAGGTCTTCCTGACACCAGGGCAGGTGCCCTATTCATTGTGCCACCTAACTGTCCCCAAATCACAGAATTTTAGAGCCTAGAAAGGACCTTAAAGATGATCACCTCCTCCCACCCCCCAGATTTTAAAGGATGTCAAAATAAGGCCTAGTGCTCAGAAGAACTTATGTTTGTTTGCCTCTTCCAAAGCTCTTTTCTAGGAACATTCCTTGGCAGGGAGGTAATGTAGATGTCACTGGCATTATTACCTCTATTTTAGATATGAGACTACGAAGCAAAGAAAGTGAAACAACTTGAACGAGGTCACTTATCAAGTAATTGTCAAAACCAGGACCCTAACAGAGTTGGATAAATCCTAATGTCATTTCATTCTATGAAGCTAGGGGATTAAACTGACTCACAATTCAGAATTCCTTCTACTATATAACACACTATCTCCCATATATGACAGTGCTTCTTAAACAAAAGAAAAACCAGTACAAAGTGTTTCCTAATATTGGACTCAACCTCTTAGCCTTGAGATTAAGAGCCACATGTTCTGCCACCTGAGATACCTGCGAAGATGCTAATTTCCCTATTGTAACAGTTAGGAGACTGACACAGAGTAATGAAGTAGACTAAAGTTACATAAAGTATTAACTTGATATTAAGAAGTGCAAAGAAATGAAAGTGCTCCAGAAAGAAAGCTCTGGAGTCATCATTTCATAATGACTTATAAGAGCCAATTGTTAAATTTCAGTATGAATATTAAAAACTCACAAATAGGAAAATGCTATAAATCAGGGCTTGACGTCTAGACTTAAGAAAAAGATGGAGAAAATGTTGATAATTCAGATTAAACCTAAAAATGCACATATATGTATGTATGCGTGTATGTGTGTACGCGTTTTGTTGTTTTGTTCTGGAGGGCTGGTTGTTCAAACATTTATCAGTACACTGCTGGAAATACTCTGCCTTGTTAGCGCTGCACTAAATTCTGACACAAAATAAAAAAGTGGCTATTGGAGGATGTTAATTCAGTGTGGACAGTATTTGATAATTTATTTGTCTTGTTTGATAGCATGGTCTTTCCCTATTTGAGCGACCTGAGGCTTTATAGATAGGCAAGTTGTGAAGAGAAAACAACATTTGGGGTCAAAACACTCCGAATACTATTCCTGGGTTTACCACTTCCTATTTATGCCATCGTGAATAATTCTTTTAATATCTCTGAACCTCAAACCACTCATCTGTTAGATAGAGACAGTTATATGTGATCTGCAGAAGTAGAATTCTGATTGAGTATTTTCTGACAAATGTATATTAATTCTGGGGTAGCTTTCTAATGGAGTTCATAAGAGGGGGTGGGTAGGGTAACAAATTTTTATTCCTCAATTTTATAGATGTCAATTCCTTATAGTAATATATTATACTGAGTACCATAATTTATTTAGCCAGACTATTCTGGTAGGAATAAAATCCTAATACCTCCTTCCCTAGGCAAATTAGGCTGGATTTTCCTTATTGCTACTGAATCTGGCCTGCGCATTTGATTTGCTCAGTGGAGTAAGGTTTCAGTGGTTAATGTAGCTTCCTGACCCCCTGTGTACAAAACTGCACAGTAACAAAAGGCTGGGTGTCTTTATACAGAATGTACAAGACTGAGAAGCTATACTCAAATGAATCAATGTTTTATCCTGGAAGATTATCTCTTTCCTTTTCTGAGCATCCTTACCTTGCTATGGCTACATAAGCCTCTTTAGGTTAACTCTTAGATTAAAGATATCTCATGTATTTTCATTTTCAGATCTAATTATTATGAGACCAGCTTCTTTAAGGTCAAGCTTGTTATATTACTTTTTTTTTACCTTTTTTTTTTGGAGGACTATTGGGGTTAAGTGACTTGTCCAAGGTCACATGGCTAGTTTTTTGTGTTAAGTGTCTGAGGCCGGATTTGAACTCAGGTCTTCCTGACTCCAGGGCCAGTGCTTTATTCACTGCTCCACCTAGCTGCCCTGTTATATTGCTTTTTGTTATTATATTGTCCCTATTTTGGGTCATTTATGTTTCTTTTATCATATTTCTCTGTTTTTTTATAATTATGAATAGTGTTTTCAACTTGTGAATAAATATTTTTTGTTCTTATGGTTGTACTTTCAGAACATATTTGTAACAATGGAATTATTGTGTCAAAGGAGATGATTATTTTTGTAACTTTTAATATGTATTTTCATACAGGCTTCCAAACAATTCTAGACATTTGCAGTTCCTCCAGAAAAGAATATAGGAATCTGTTCCTCTACAATAGCTATGAGTTTCTTTGAATGCAGTTATTTTTTTCCAGTTTGATGGGTATAAGGTAATTATCACTATAATCTTAATTACTCTCTTTCATTATTAGTGAGGTGAATATAAATCCATGTTATTATTAATAATATATATATATTTTTTGAAAATTTCCTTTTCACCTTCAAGGTGTTTTTTAAACATGTTAACTGTTGTTCATTCATGACATACCAAAATGTCATGCAATTGACGTCTATCTTGTAATTACGGAATTATTATTTTTGTTTGTTTGTTTTTTGGAGGGCAATTGTGGTTAAGTGACTTGCCCATGGTCACATGGCTAGTTTTTTGTGTTACGTGTCTGAGGTCGGATTTGAACTCAGGTCCTCCTGACTCCAGGGCCAGTGCTCTATTCACTGCACCAACTAGCTGCCCATGGAATTAATTTTTAAACCACATTCCTTAGCTTTATTTCTAAGTATCTGTAACTATCAGTTAGGGAATATAAATATATCACACTTAGACTGAGTCTTCAGAAAATAAATCAAGCGCTCAATTTGATCAATTCTTTGAATGTAGTCAATTTGGCCCCAGTCCCTCTAACTTCTAATATTTGTCTTCTAAAATTCGGAGAATAAGGAAAGAAAGAAAAAAAAAACGGAGCCAAACCAGTTGTTATTCTGACATCACTAATGATTAAAGACAATGCAATCAAACTGCCATGAATATGAAGTGTGTTCAATTGAAACATCATAAGCTTTTGTTTTTCAAAGCATGGACTTTGCATTGTGCTCACCCTCAGCTTCACTTTAGGAAGAAGTGCCATTCATTGGAAGACATTCTGTAGCTTTCTTGTATTTGAAAAACCCTTCACAAGCACCATTTATCCTCTCATACAGGTTATCAGTGACAGTTGTTGTCTTTAATAGATATATAAAAGAAGTAGATGAGCCCAGGAGTACTGGATCAATCTCAAGAAAACTCTTCAGGAAAATAGTTTTTGATAATGTTGTCCATTGTCTAAAGTTAGTCTGTGGAATGGCAGAGGTCTGCTGCTGACCTTTCTCCTTTCAAATACTATAAAGAGTAGAATCCAGTGAATAAGAAGAGATAATTCTTCAAAATAAATTGAATAATTATTTGGCTACACAGTCTAGGGAAAAAACTGAACCTTCCTCTTTCACAGAGGTGTCATTTGCAGCTTGCTTGACTGGTTTTTGTCAAGTGTGTGAAGCCTTTCGGATAAGAAGACTCTGTAAATGACTGTACTTGCTAAATGGCTGCCTCAGATATGAAGGTTTCTTGAGCTGAAGCCAACTATAGTGTTAAAAGAAGACTGGATGATGGCAAAAAAAAAAAGGAAAAAAGTCAATGAGATTTTCATCAGATGCAGTGGTCAACTTTAGCATGATAATTTCAGAATTTAAGAAAGAGCTTCCTTCTGCTAACAAATAAAGTATTTGTTGAATAAACAACTTTATGATCACTTCATTCTTTGAGTTTCACTTTCCCCATCTTTAAAATGGAGATAATAACACTGGTACTATCTACCCAAGAATGTTATTGTTGAAAGAACATTAGACATGGGGTGGCTAGGTGGTGCAGTGAACAGAGCACCAGCCCTGGAGTCAGGAGGAACTGAGTTCAAAGCTGGCCTCAAAACACTTAACACTTACTAGCTGTGTGACCTTGGGCAAGTAATTTAACCCAACTGCCCGCAAAAAAAGCCAAATAAAAACAAAAAAGAAAACATTAGACAAAGTTTCAAATTAATTCAGATGGAGTTCTTGTTCTGTCACTTATTAGTTCTGGATAAATTATTTCATCATTCTGAGCATCAGTTTCCTTATCTATGAAGGGGGGATAATAATAATATCATCTAAGTCACAAACCTCCTGTGAAAATTAAAAATAATATTATACTTTAAAAAACCTTTGAAAAGTGGCATAAAATTTTGTTGTTCTCAAATACGACAAAGAATAGGATAAAACAATAAATTTTGTCCAGGACTATGCTTAGGGAACATCTTACCCACATTTTAACATGTATTCAGAGCCTTAGTATACTTACTTTGTGATTTTGGTTATAAATAGATAAGATTGCCCTGAAGAAAAAAAAAATCTTGCTTTTTGATTCTCCATAGGTTCGAATGGAGTAAAGAAAAACATTTGCCACTTACTTATAAGTAGATTCCTGTTATACACATAAATTCACTTATTTTCTCTATTTCCTTATTTCAACTACCTAATATTTCACACACATACACATACACACACAGACAAAATGTATTCTCTTTTCAATTCTGATGTGAATATACAACTTAGAAATATAGAGTGGTTTATAAATGATTTGAAATACTTTTCCATTTGTGTAATGGAATAATGAGTTCCCAAAGACATTTCAATAAAACTAATTGGGGGTTTCATTTGATAGGAAAAATAAATCTAGAATTGCTGGTAACTACAATGCTCCAATCAAGCTGTAATCTCAAACATTTCTTCAAAATGCAGAGATAGAGGGGTGGCTAGGTGGTGCACTAAATAGAGCATGGGCCTTGGAGTCAGGAGGACCTGAATTCAAATCTGGCCTCACATACTTACCACTTACTAGCCTTGTGACCTTGGACAAGTCATTTAACCCCAATTGCCCTGTGTTCCCCCTCCAAAAAAGCAAAAAAAAAAATACTGCCAAAAATACAGTTAGATTATAAGGTATCCATGCCTAAGCACCTTGTAAAAATCTTATCCATTCTCTGCTCTAAGTTTACCACAGGAAGTATATGCAATGTATTGTGGGACCTTCCTCACTTTCTCTTGCCATCATGAGGGTACCACTGGAGTATTCAGAGTACCTATCTGTTTTCCCATTTTCTCATGATATGACTGGCCTTATCTTCTTTTTTGTTAATGTGTTTCTTTTATTATAACTTTCATGCATCTTTTCTTACACAATTCCTTGTTTTTAATATGCTATAGCTATGATACACGGCTCTCCTAGAGACCTGTCCTTTCTATGAAATAGTCATAAAAGATCATTGATACTGTACTTGTTTCAAAATAAAGCCCTTTTTACAGAGAAACTCTAGCGGTCATAATAAGAATTGTTATTGGTAATCCATTCAACTCCCCTCCTTATACTTATGGGTGAACTTTCTATCTTTTGTCTCACCTTGCATAGGCTGTCCAATATGCCTGGTATGTGCTCTCTTCTTACTTCTGCCTTCTAGAATCCTTAATTTCATTCAAAGCCCACTTGTAGTGCTACCTCCTATTTAAGGTCTTTCC